>JBBGZY010000440.1:600000-1170000 GCA_037952925.1 Lithobates clamitans
TTTTTGTTTATAGCTCATAGAATGATAACCCAGTGGTGATCAAATACCACCAAAAGAAAGCTCTACTTGTGGTAAAAAATTACAAATTGAATTTATGTACAGCGTTGCATGACTGTGCAATTGTCAGGTAAAGTAACGCAGTGCCGCATAGCAAAAAATGGTCTGTCATGAAGGGGGTAAAACTTCCGGAGGTCAAGTGGATAATGCTGCTATGTATTTTTTAATGATAAGTCATTAAACTTATTTTTTGAAACATAGGTAGTGTAAATAAAAGAATTTGACTTGTTACCAAGCCCCTTGTAATCTCCTATACAACATTACCCAGACTAGGAACCAATTTATTGTACTGCGTGGAATTAATTCTTATGTTCATATTTTAGACCAGCCTTTCTCAACTTTTTTTTAAATTTTTCGTCTTTTATTAGAGTTCTTCACAAAGCTGACCATTATACAGACATCGAAAGAGTCACATACAGCATCAAGAGAGATATCTTTATACAGTGTCAGTGTCATTCTATTAACAGGTTAACATAGCATGGTAGACAGTCACACATTAGACAGATTAGCACAAACTAAATGCTTTTAGGGTTCAGCTCAGTGGGGGAATTTTCTTAACTTTTTTATCCCAGGTGTCAAGCGTGTGTGACGGCAACCAGGTGAGGAGAACAAAGACAAGTGTGTCTTGCCTACAGTCAGGCATGGTGGTGGGAATGTCATGGTCTGGGGCTGCATGAGTGCTACGGGCACTGGGGAGGTACAGTTCATTGAGGGAACCATGAATGCCAACATGTACTGTGACATACTGAAGCAGAGCATGATCCCCTCCCTTTGGATACTGGGCCGCAGGGCAGTATACCAACATGATAATGACCCCAAACACACCTCCAAGATGACCATTGCCTTGCTAAAGAAGCTGAGGGTAAAGGTGATGGACTGGCCAAGCATGTCTCCAGACCTAAACCTTACTGAGCATCTGCGGGGCATCCTCAAACAGAAGATGGAGGAGTGCAAGGTCTCTAACATCCACCAGCTCCGTGATGTCATCATGGAGGAGTGGAAGAGGACTCCAGTGGCAACCTGTGAAGCTCTGGTGACCTTCATGCCCAAGAGGGTTAAGGCAGTGCTGGAAAATAATGGTGACCACACAAAATATTGACTTTGGGCCCAATTTGGACATTTTCACTTAGGGGTGTACTCACTTTTGTTGCCAGTGGTTTAGACATTAATGGCTGTGTGTTGAGTTATTTTGAGGGGACAGCAAATTTACACTGTTATACAAGCTGTACACTTACTACTTTACATTGTAGCAAAGTGTCATTTCTTCAGTGTTATCACATGAAAAGATATAATAAAATATTTACAAAAAAGTGAGGGGTGTACTCACTTTTGTGAGATACCGTATATAAAGACTGCTTAAAGCGATCTTATTGGTACAAAATCAAAGATGAGCTATTGTGAAATCTTTTTAAGAATCTTGCACAGAAACCATCACTCCCTCCAAGCCACTAGATACTCCTTTCATTCCCCTAACCCTAATCCTTTTTTTAAAGGTTTTAAAGGTGACTCTGCAGGCTCTTCTGTTTTTTTGGCTAGTAATCCTTTCTGTAATAACAAAAAAAAAAAAAAAAAGAATGAGACCTTTCTATCAGTCTATGGAAAGAATAGATATGTACTGAATATTAAACAGGGATTTCAGCTTTTTTTTTTTTTGTCTTCCCACAGGTGGTTCTTCTCATCGCTGCGAGTTCCCGCAGCTTTCTTGGACATGGGAGCCAGCCATTGGAACCCATATAACCTACTTTCCATGCTTTTTTGATGCAGAAAAAAAAAGAACTGCACTGCATGTGGTGAGATTACAGATCAGAGTAAGGCGCCTGATCCTGGCCCCTTACCACGTGATCAGCTGTCAGCCAATGACAGCTGATCACGTGATGTAAACAGAAGATCGGTAGTCGTTTTTTTCTCTTCTCACGCTAACAGGGTGAGGAGAAAAAAAAGCCGATCACTGGCTTCTGTGCAAAGCACATCGTTCCCAAAGACAGAGAGGTGAAGTCGTCTCATCTGTGCCCACCAGTACCGCCTGCCAGTGCCACCTGCCAGTGCCCACAGTGCCACGAATCAGTGCCCACCAGTGCATAAGTTCCAGCAATTAGTGCCATCTATCAATGCCCACCAGTGGTGTCAATCAGTGCCTCATCAGTACCACCTAGCAGTGCTGCCTATCAGTGTCACCTACCAGTGCCGATCAGTGCCCATTACTGCCACCCATTAGTGTCCATCACTGCCACCCATCAGTGCCCATCACTCCCACCCATCAGTGCCAGCTATCAGTGCCAACTATCAATGCCCTTCAGTGCCACCTCTCAGTGCCCAACAATGCCACCTCATCAGTGCCCATCAGTGCCGCCTATTAGTGCCCATCAGTGCCACTTTATCAGTGCCCATCAATGCAGCCTCATCAGCGAACATCAATGAAGGAGAAAATTACCTGTTTGCAAAATTTATTAACAAATATAAAGCGGTTTTGTATTTTATTTTTTAAATTTCCATCTTTTTAAATTTTTTTAACAAAAAATAAAAAACCCAGAGATGATCAAATACCGCCAAAAGAAAGCTCTATTTGTGGGGAAAAAATGATAAAAATTTCATTTGGGTACAGTGTTGTATGACCGCGCAATTGTCGTTCAAAGAGTGACAGTGCTAAAAGCTGAAAATTGGTCTGGGCAGGAGGGGGGTTTAGGTGCCCAGCAAGCAAGTGGTTAAGACGGATGTTATCCCTTGTCACATGTACAATATCTGACCATTAAAAGAAAAAAATATAGTAAGGGATCTGAAATTGATGGATTTAACCCATTTCCCTGAATATTTTTTTTCACCAAAAACATCTCTACATTTGTTTTGTCCTTCTGGTCCCCCTTTCCAACAGGTCCCACACCAACTGCCTTGTAAAATTTCTCCATAGAGATGTCCCTAGTTCCTTGGGAATTAGTAAGCCAGAAGTTTTGGAAACCAGCATACAAAATGGCTGCTTTGAATGTGCAGAAATGATGCGTGGCCTTGACTATCAAGCTCTTTATAAGTTCTAAGTCTGGAATTTTTCCTTCCCTAATTTCCTGGTGTCACAGTGCTCAGCCACAGAACATCTTTCAACGCAGGAATTACTAGAAACAATGTATTTATTCTAAGATAAAGGCGATCTTGTTTATTGCTCACAGAAAGAAAATTAATTAGCTTGACCAGCGAGCCAAGTGGAAAACAGGCACTCTGTAAGGAGAACAAGAGCTCATGTTAACTGTGCTAAAAAAAATAAATACGATGGAGAATAAAATTCCACCTGTCATCACCCCGGGCGCCCCACATGTAGAATTTACACAAGCTGAACTTGAAATGCCGGAGGGTATGTCAAAACACTTTGTCACTGCGGCACTCTTTGCTGTTAAATTGCCCTGGAGATGAAACAAGTGGCTGAAAAGGGGAAAGGTATTTGAAGCATATTAAGACATGCTTAGAATACTGGAACCAGCCCTCTGGCCTTGCTCCAGCACTTATCGTCTTCCAATCTGTTCCATACAGGCCCTTTTCAAGATCTGGAGGAAAATGCAGTCATCTTCGGTTTCAGATAAATATATGGTAAATGGTCCAATAAAAAGAAATGTGTCTAGCACAAAAGAAAGTGATCCGGGTTTTATTTGGGAGATTTTTTCTTTCTTATCAGTATTTAGTCCTAATTACAGTTTGAATGTTAGGATCTTTGTTACGCTAGCAACCGGTTGTTTGGCGAGTGATCATTTGTGGGTGTTCTCCGAGCCAAGTGTAGCACATAAAAAAGGGAATACGGCATGGAAAAGGACTGCTAAAAGCGTTCAATTATAGAAATGTTTTCTTTTGCAGATGTTTAAATCTTAAAGGGGTTGTTCACTTTGGGGCAACTGTATGTCTTTAGACAAGAGTATTTTTGGTGGGCACTGTGGTCTTTTCTGGGGGCCTCAGATATATTTGGCAAGTTTTCTGTGAGACAACTGTACTGAGGGGAACACTAACACGACAAAGGGTGTGTCCATTCGAAAAATTGAAAAAGAAATGCATGATCTGTAACCAATATTGCAAGGGTGTGGGGAAATAAGAACATGGTGCCATGTTTACACTTACGTCTTGGGAAAGATCTACTCTATTTTTGACCAGGCAATGTCATTCTGCTCAAACAAACATGGCAACTATAATTTGCATTGCCTACAACAGCCTTTCTCAACCTTTTCAACACGGAGGAATCCCTGGAAACAATTTTCGGGTCTCAGGGAACCCCTGCTAAAAATGACTATATCTACAAACTCTATGTGTGATAGTCAGTGGGAAGAATGCTCCTTACACTAGTAGTCATTGGGAAGAATTACCCCCTTACAGATAGCTAAAATGTTTAAAGCGTTTGTTAACCCCCCCCCCCCCCCCCAAAGAAAAAAAAGATTTTCTGGTACCCCCTCTAAACTATTAAAAAAAAAACTGAATCTGGCACTTACTGTATCCCCTCTCCAAACAGACCACGAAAATCAGGGCAGCTCCGCCATGATCACTGTGGTCTAACTGCGGCCCTCTGGCATACGCTACTGTCCCCTCTGCTCTCCTCTCTCCCCCCCTCCTTTCTGCATGTCAGCTCGTGTCTGTGCAATCCCCCCCCCCCCCCCGCTTCTAGTAAAATTTTAATTGTTTTTTGCTCACTGCCAGCAAATCTTTCATATCCTGGCAGAGCACACTGTATTAATCTTTTAGAAAAACGAGCGCTGTAAATACTGTTTTAGCGCTATCTTCAGGCTGGTCACGTGACTCCTGACTGGTTTCCATGGCTACTGCAGGAGAGGCTGAGTGGCCATGTGATCTTCCAGGCCCCTCCTGCAGTATCCATCTATCGGAGCTGTACAGCGGCCGTGAGTCATGTGACCGGCCTGAAGACAGCTCTAAATAGGTACTTACTCATTTTTCTATAAGAAAGGTACTGTGTGCTCTGCCAGGCTCTAATAGAGAGTCTGGCACAGTTTGAGTTATATGGGTTAACAAACCCTTTACTAATGTGAGCGGGAACTTCTCTGAGAGGCAGAAATTGCTAATTGTTCAAGGAACCCCTAGCAACCTCTAGAGGAGCCCAAGGGTTCCATGGAACCCTGGTTGAGAAACCCTAACCTATAGTATGCGTAATCTGTGTGTATGCAGTCAATAGAACATACTATACATGGTAGACCCTAGTTATTTGTAGTGGATGCCTTGACAGTTTCATCATCCTATTTCTGATCAATATTTTCTCATTAAACATTATACTGGAAGTGACCTTGTAGGTTTAGGATTCTGCTACTTTCGACTGGTATCAGTATGAGAAATAAACAAAAATATGTAGTTGGCACATTGCGGATTTTGGTTGTCAGATCACATCACAGAACCCATTTTTGAGGTGTGTGATCACAAGCCTGATGAAGGGGACCTGCAAAACACCTTAAACGTTGCATGGAAATGTGATTTTTTGCAATGTGATGCCATCTTGCAATAAAACCTTATATTTTGCAACAAAGATCCAAGTTGTGCCAGTAACATTATTTTTTTTCGCATCCTATTTCTCACCTCTGTGTAAAAATTGCCTCACCTCCCTGGAAAGTTTTTCAAGTAGTGGGGTAAACACAGCTGTCTCTGTCAAAGTTTCATGCCTCATACAGTATGAAGAACAATGAAAACACAGCATGCTACTGCAATCTGATGTAAAGATGGCCTAGGTAACTAGAGAGTAGTGGAATGTAGTATACACACAGGGGAATTGATAAAGAGTACAACTCTCTTTTGAATTTTGTTGTGCTCTCACACAGCAAATGGTGGTGCTTGCCCCAAATTCGAACTGTTGGAAACACATACGTGAATTTGAGTAGCTGGGTGGATGGAGCCTGATGGGGATTCCCAGACACTAGTTCTCCATTTGGTCCACTCCCTTTGTGATTGACAGCAGGCAGGAGGTTGACCTTTAGCCAATTAGCACCCTGCTATTAGCTATAGACTACACTTACTGCCTGCTGTCAATCAGAAGAGAGAATGGACCTGTTGGGGGACCTACATTCTTAGATTATGGCTTTGTACACTTGTGCTTCTGATTGGCTATTGGTATTATTTAAGCTCAATGTTTCATGTTGACAGATAGGGAGGGCAGAGGGTAGCCCTACATGGAAGCCATTTTTAACTCTGCAGCTGCTGGCAACCTCCATTTCCATGAAAGGGCTAAACTACAGATCAGCCTTCTTCAACAAGGATCTCAGGGAACCCCTACTGATAATTACAGCTGACACTACATTAGTGTGCTAATCAGTGGGAAGAACGCTCCTAACATTTGTGGTCATTGGGGAGAATTCCACTCTTACAGATAGCTAAAACATCATTGGTGTCAGTGGTTACTCATTTGAGAGGCAGAAGTTGGTCATGGCTTAAGGACCCCATAGCAATCCCTGGTTGAGAAACGCTGCTTTAGATTATTGTTTTAGGGCTGTAAGCTCCTAAGAATGAGTTAAGCCACGTATGCAACACAAGAGTTAATTTTTATCCCAAAAGTGCACTTTTTCAAAAAAAGAAAAAGAAAAATGAATGACCTACCCCCCCCCCCCCTCACTGTTTTCATTTAAATGTCATAAGCTAAACCCTAAAGCCTATTTCACCTCTATTCTCCGTCAGCGACGGCCATATCCTCCAGGAGATAGATGATATTGTACACAGTCTTTCAGGTGGCTGTATTTCAACATGTGTATGATTAAAATGCTGTGCAGTCTATTAACTAGCAGAATGTGTGTGTTCCATTCACAGTCACCCCACATTCAGGCCGGAACAATACACGGAGTTCTGGCCTGACACCCACAACCCAGCTCTTGTGTACAAGATCAAATTCTCGCCTTATGCAACATTCCTCACTAAATGATATGCTTGGAGGCTGCAGGACAAACGGATCACATTGTAAATCAGAAGAACACCTGACAAAGCTCTGCATTCCCTATGAGCAATGGAAGAATGGGAATAGAAAGCCAAATCACGAAAGGTGCGAAACGATCTGTACAATCTAGAAGCTGTCAAGGCGTGCTCGTATTATTAACTAATTAATTAGTTGCAAACACCCAGAAGGCGAACTGATTTCATCACAGGTGCTCTTTTCAGTTCTTTTTCCATTCCAAGTGTTGACTTGGCGAGGGTCACACTGATAAATTACATCTGATTATTACTAGACAGACATAATTGGACGCCCTAGTCATGAATAAATGTGTTTGAGAGACTCTTTTACCCTTTGACAGGGACACTGTTGAGCGGCAAAACGTGGTTGATGGGCATTTTTAACTCATCTTATCAGTCTGTCCAAACCAAGCAATGGCTGCCAGACAGCCCCATACATTGTTGCAGCAAAAAAACAGGGCATGTTACAGACATCCCAACCTGCAAAAACTCATTTCAGGGAGGTGGCAAGCTCATTTCAGGGAGGTCATGCTCCGTGCCACAAGCCCCCCCCCCCCCCCCCCCAATTCATTGTAAAATACTATAATAAAATAATACTTTAAAGATAATTAATAATATAATGTCATGATAAAATAATACTTTAAAAGATAATGTTGTGTCACACTGTGCCCATATGCAGCCTCGTCAGTGCCCATCAATGCAGCCTCACTGTGCCCATCAATGCAGCCTCATTGAGCCATCAATGCAGCCTCATTGAGCCATCAATGCAGCCTCCCTGAGCCATCAATGCAGCCTCCCTGAGCCATCAATGCAGCCTCCCTGAGCCATCAATGCAGCCTCCCTGAGCCATCAATGCAGCCTCCCTGAGCCATCAATGCAGCCTCATCAGTGAGAACAATGCAGCCTCACTGTGCCCATTTGCAGCCTCAAAGCGGCCCCAGGGCAGGCAGCCTACCAGGAAATTTCAGGCTGGGTGGCAGTGCATGCTCAGGCGGGAGATCGTGCCGCACACGCAGGTGTCAGTGAGCCCGCCGTCAAATGTGGGAGTATCCCGCGGGTCGCGGGAGACTTGATGTCTGATGTTAATAGGGCAATACTGATTGCTACTGCCCTCTATTATTGTGTATGGGGTGGCACCACAACCACAAAACTGCACTGAATGGATGCAGTTGTAGCACAGTGAAATATCATTTCAGTGTGAAATCGCTCTTTGGACAGGCGGGGGGGGCACCATATCCGCTCCCGATCAACAGATAACCACGGGCCAGCCCAATGCATCCCCACACTTATGTTGAAAATGGGTCCTTACAGCATTGTGTTTTCTCAAGGCCTCTCAGCAGCTAGGCCCATATGAAAGAGGCCTTAGGAAAACACAATGCTGTAAGGGCCCATTCTCATCATATGTGTAAGGATGCATTGGGCAACATTGCCCAACTCAGTCTCAAAGCACAGACAAGGCAATTTGCCCCATATTCTAATGTTTCAGTGCCGTGTTGGTGTGTGCCAAAAAAAAAGTAAGACATGCATTTTTACCCAGCACAACCAAACGCACTATTGTGTCTTAAAGTGTTACTAAATCCAGGAGCCTACATTCACTGTATCTGGTCTCCCACAGAACATGTAAATGCAATTATTTTAGTAAATATAAACTGCTACATACCTTTTCTCACCAGCAGTTAGAGCAGCTTTATGACTTCTATCAGGTGTCTGGTTAAAGCTTGTAGGGGGAATTTTCATTCTTCCTTGATTGTCCTATGAGGCTGCATGACCCCTGACCCTCTGTCTGGACAGTTAAGATTGGCAATGTGCTCAACACATGCACCCTCCCAAGAAAAAAAAAAAAACCTCTCTAGCAGTACATACCAAACTGAGCATGTGCAGAGTGCCCCCAAGGCTCTGTTCTATCAGCAGATAGATTGGGGACTGTGGAAGAAGGGGAGGATCGGAGAAGGCAGGATCAAACAGCCTTTTTACACAATGCAGAGGATTAACCTCCACAGTGAGTATAACAAGCATGCTTTACTTCATATACATACTGATTTTACTGCTGTGGGTTTGGTAACACTTTAAGGTGAATGAAATGTAATTTTGTGACATTTCAGTAAAGATAGAAAAAGAAAAAATAAGTTAAACAGTGTGATGTAATGTAACAAGGTAACAGAACGGACCAGTGGGCGCACATTCTACAGAGCATAGGGCAATGGGCTCTGAAGATGGCTAAGAGTAATGCCTGGTATACACGATGAGATTATTGGACGAATGATCCGGCTTCTTTTTTTTTTTTGCATGCTAATCTCAGATCGAACCTGAAGAGTTTACTAAAGTCACAAAAATTCTAGATTTAAAAATTCGAAAGTGATGTAATGTACTTCTGATGTACCCCTGATGACGCCACCTTTGACGAAACGTCGGGACGCCACACTCTCACGCTCTGCACAAGTGCGAACGCTTCCATGGATCTTTAAATTGAAAGGAACTGTTTTGGCTTGTTTGCACTGGAGCTGTGCCCCCAGTTTGAAATGTATGTATGCAGCATTGCCAATAAACTGCTTAAGAGACAATATCACACTATGCTGGGTCTCTTTTGTCTCTCTCTGGCTCTTTTTGTCTCTTCACATATTAACACACCCTGTTGCTGAGGCTGTCTGATGTTCTGTTTTTTTTATTAACCACTTCAGCCCTGGAAGATTTGGCTGCTCAATGACCAGGCCATTTTTTGCGATACGGCACTGCGTCGCTTTAACTGACAATTGTGCGGTCGTGCGACCAAACAAAATTAACGTCCTTTTTTCCCACAAATAGAGCTTTCTTTTGGTGGTATTTGATCATCTCTACGTTTTTTATTTTTTGCGCTATAAGCAAAAAAAGAGCAACAATTTTGAAAAACACAATATTTTGTACTTTTTGCTATAATAAATATCCCCAATTTAAACAAAAAAAATTCCTCAGTTTAGGCCGATATGTATTCTTCTACATATTTTTATATAATAAAAATCGCAATAAGCATATGGGGCAGCTGAAGTCCTTTGGGACGAAAACGCGTCAGCTTGGTTTTCCTGCTTCTCACATTACCCCCAATTTTTACTCTATGATCACACTTTTTATTGTTATATATGTATGCTGGTTTTTTAGAAATAAAAAAAACAAACTTTTTTGACCTACACCATATGGAGGCATTTTTTCTTTGCATATACTTTTGGATGAGAGTTCCTGTGTGGTCCAATTTTACTTCCTGTACCCAAGTTCCAGTTCTGGTGTTTCCAACATCTGAGGTCCAGTACGGCAGCTGTTCATAACATTCTTTGGATTCGTGTTTGGAGGTCCTTGGTCCCCTGGAGTCTAGTTCCCCTGCCAATGTCCGGCACCCTTGCCTTTATGACTCGTTGTCGCTGACATTCGGGTCTACCTGTTCTGGTAAGAGTAGATTTACTTCACCTGTTTCTTGGTTGAAGATGCACCACTTTTGATGCCCTCACTGTCTGGGAGTTCCAGTGCATTACATTCTTCATTAGCCACTGTTGGGTGGCAGACTTTTTATTGGTCCTTTTTAGGACTGTTACAGGCATTGGACTTTTCCACATTCCCATTATTATTGTATGATCACATTATTTTGGATTTGTCACAAACATACGCATATGTGTTTATTTTTTAGCACTACATTTTATACTACTCACTTTCTAGCATCTTTGTCATATGTCAATGTAGCAGCTTTTTCACCTATTTTAGAGTTAGCGCAGCAATATCCACATTCACACTTAAGTCACACAAGGCAGGCAGGGCAGCGTTTTTTGTTTTTTTTTTCCAAGCAAGAGGTTTTTTTTTTTAACTGAAAATAATAATGAGATTTGGCAAAGCTAGCATGTGAGCTATGAATTTTTGTGTGAATTTTTATGACAGGTCCTCTTTAAGGCCTGTCATTACAAACCAGCTAGATTATGTTCCGTATTGCAATGATTGACAGAGCAGGCTTCATCCACATTCCTGACCACAGAGATATCTAAAACACTTCCATGTTTAGATGCTGAAAGCCACGAACTACATTACTTAACATTCCTCAGTTTCTCCCTTTTGGCTGGTTATTGAAGCCACATGTTGGCATCTGCTTGTTTCATGGTTCATTTGAGATAAATATGCAGAAAATTGTGAGAGGAAGCTATAGACCATGATTTTAAGTGGATCGATATATTACCATGTGGCCAAACCACTATGCTATAAAACAAACTGCAAACTTCACTTTTCATCATTAACAGTGGGCATAATACAATGAAAGAGGAAAAAAAAAAAACACAAATTAAAGGGGTTGTAAAGATAATTTTTTTATTTCCTAATTAGCTTCCTTTAAGCTAATGCAGTGCTAGTTCACTTACCTGTTCCTTCTGGTTCTCTGCTAAATGTCACAAATCCTTCCTTGAAATCTTCACTTCCTGTTGGTCTTCATGGAGCTTGCCACCGTCATTCGAGCCGTTGTTCCTGGTGGTTAGTGATCGTGCTCGCCCCCTCCCTAGGACTACAGCCCTGCGTGGAGACGCTCTCTACGTATCAGAGAGACACAGGGGCTGGGGGTTAGTGGGTGTGTCTACGACGCTGCAGCGACACCTCCATGCACTAATCTTCACTGCCCCGCCTTAACTCCGCCCCCCTTGCAGTCCTCAGACTTGGATTGTGAACGAGACGTGTGAACGAGAATGTTGCTCGTTCTCGTTACAAGAAATGTATAAAAAGGGCACTGCGCATGCGCGGTGCCGCTAAGCGCAATGGGAAATGTAGTTCCGTGGTTGCCGTGACGCTGCTTTAATGCACGCGCACCGCAAACCAGGAAGGAGAAGAATGAATCGCTGTGGCATAGCCGGAGGAGGATTTTTAGATACACATTTAACTGGTAAGTAAAAATTTTAGGAGGAAATCATACAATTCTTATAATTAAGTATGTAATTGACAGTGGTAATAGGTGAAAAAAAATTTATGTTTACAACCCTTTAAACTTTTAAAATAAATTCTAGCAGTTATACTTTTTTTTAGTAGAAGAGACTTTGTATGTGTAATTTGCCAAGACACTTCTTTTCTTACGGCTTTTTTTTTTCTAGCATTTCTTTTCTAAAGCAAACCATATCTCTCGCAGGTGCCATTTCAAGGTGTGGGGAGCAGTAACCCAGTGTCTAAAATGTGCCCACACTGACTGGTCTCTTCTTGGTGACGTCATGACTGCAGACTCTTCTTCTGAATCCTGGGAGAAACTCATAGTTGAGAGTGAATAGGAAGAGTCAATCTAAGTATGCCCTAATGCCCCCTACACACGAGTGGATTTTCCATCAGAAAAAACTTGCATGGTTTTTCCGACGGAATTCCGCTCAAGCTTGCTTTGCATACACACGGTCACACAAAAGTTCTCTGAACTTTCGACCGTCAAGAACGCGGTGACGTACAACACTACGACGAGCCGAGAAAATGAAGTTCAATGCTTCCGAGCACGCGCAGGAATTTTGCACGTCGGAATTTGTACAGACGATCACATTTTCGGATAGGAACTTTTCCCGAACGAAAAATAGAGAACGTGCTCTCAATCTTTTGCTGGATATCCGCCAGCAAAAGACCGATGGAGCATACACACGGTCGCATTTTCCATAAAAAATCTCTCATCGGAGTTTTGCTGGCGGAATTTCTGATCGTGTGTACGCGGCATAAGAAGGGCCCACAGTTCTGTACGCTAAGAGAGAAGACTCGGGACCGGAACATTGTCTAATCACAGGTGTAGCTGAGAAAAAGGCGCATTAGGTAGTTTTTAAATTTTTAAAATTTATATGGAAACAACTATGCCCTGTACACACGATAGGATTTTCCGATGGAAAATGAGTGATAGGACCTTGTTGTCGGAAATTCCGACTGTGTGTGTAGGCTCCATCACACATTTTCCATAGGAATTTCCAACACACAAAGTTTGAGAGCTTGCAATAAAATTTTCCGACAACAAAATCCGTTGTCGGAAATTCCGATCGTGTGTACACAAATCTGTTGCATGCTCAGAATTAAGAGATGAAAGTTATTGGCTACTGCCCTATTTAAAGTCCCGACGTACGTGTTTTCCGTCACCACGTTCAGAACGATCGGATTTTCCGACAACTTTGTGTGACCGTGTGTATGCAAGACAAGTTTGAGCCAACATCCGTTGGAAAAAATCCATGGATTTTGTTGTCGGAATGTCCGATCAATGTCCGACCGTGTGTACAGGGCATTATTTAAAGGGGGTGGGAGAGTTGGAAGTAGCCTGGAGAGTAGTTTTAATTGTAGACGGGCTGTGTGGTGTACAATTTTGCCATCTGTAAGCAGCGTGGGAGTTATATCATTAGTAGTACCCAAAAAGTAAAGGAAAAAGCTAGCGGGCCTGATAAAGGTACTAAGAAAATGGCAGCACAGACAACTGAGAGATTGGGGGGGGGGGTTGTGGAACTTGAAGTAATTTAAAAGAAATAGTAATTAAGTAATTACGTATAGTATCATGTCACACTTACTACCAACTACATACACATAGGGGTTGATTTACTAAAGGCAAATAAACTGCGCAATTTACAAAATGCAGTTACACGCTGCAAGTGCAGTTGCTCCAGAGCTTAGTAAATGAGGTAAAGCTTCTTTTTTCAAAGAATACCCGATTACGTGCAAAGATAATTAAAAAAACATAATTTTTGCTTGCACATGATTGGTTGATGGAAGTCAGCAGAACTTCTGCTTATTAACTAAGCTCTGGAGTAACTGTACTTGCAGAGTGCAACTGCACTTTGCAAGGTGCACAGTATTTTTGTCTTTAGTAAATCAACATGTCTTGTTTCGGAAATTAGTTAATTTCCATACTAACAGCCCTCCTAGATTTAGAAAAGAAACACCAGAAGTTGCCTAGACATTTTATAAACCTTTTAAGGCAACACAAGAAAATTAAAGTGGGGTTCCACCCAAAAAAACAAACAAATCTAAAAAATTCTAAAAAAAAAAACCAAAAAAACATTTGGATATTTTTTTTTTTTTTACTTACCTCTAAATGCCTGTTGCTAGGTGGTCCCTCGTAGTCTGCCCCTTCGTCTGCCTGGGCTGGTGACATCACTTCCCCCTGGCACAGGAAGGGCTCGGCTCTTCTCCCTCCCTCCTGTCAATCATCTGGGACCCATTGCAGGTCCCAGGTGATTAAGCGGCCAATCACGGCGCTCGGCGCCGCTCGCGCATGCGCAGTGGGTGCCAGGCTGTGAAGCCACAGCCCGGCGCCCACAGTTGAAATGCCGGCACCGACGAGCGGAGGGGGGGGACGAGCGGGGCTTCGATCCCCCGCACCGCTGGACCCAGGGACAGGTGAGTGTCCAATTAAAAGTCAGCAGCTGCAGTATTTGTAGCTGCTGACTTTTAATTTTTTTTTTTTTTTAATGGCCCCCCTGGGTGGAACTCCTCTTTAAGTATTGAAGAAAAGGAGATCCGGAAAGGACAAATCCAAGAGGCGGGTAATGATGGTCTTTTATTGTAAGTTGATACCCAACGCGTTTCTGGGATAACAAAGTCCTCTTCTTCAGCTTTACCATGTATAGGAAGGGGATTCCAATACCCCAAAAACATGTTGGATATCAGCTTATAATAAAACACAAGTATTTGTACCTAACCAACTCATCAATTCATCCTTTCTGATGCGCCCTTATTTCTACACTTCAAGTCTTACACTCAAAGTCCCTCAATGGCTAGAAGGTACCGTAGATTAGGTAAATTTGGAGTCTATGGCTTCCCAAGCTTCATACCATCATATAGTGGTACTACGCATTAAGCAGAGTCTGCACATGTAACTAGCTCATATTTACCGCTCCTGCCCATTGAAATCAATGGGGTAGCGCGGCTATACAGCGGCTATAGCCGCGCTATGCGAGCTGTTTTAACCCTTTTTCGGCCACCAGCTGGGGTTAAAACCGCACCGCTAGCGGCCGAATACAGCCGCAAAACCAGCGCTAAAAATGGCGCTGTTTTACCGCCGACGCCCCCACCGCCCCAGTGTGAAAGGGGCCTTAAGCACATTTGTGTGATGTAACATGCAGGGTAAGTAACAGGTTAGCTTTGACCTGGAACTTCAACATTTAATATTTCCAATCCTTATGTTGTTAGCATTAGTAAATATATAGGAAAGTATATAATATTTTCTCGTTTTAAACTTTTTTTTTTTTTTACATTACTTTAGTTGTTTCCTGGTTTCCAGGCCTAGGGAAATTATGTCATAAATCCCAGGAGTCTTCAGGAGGGGAGGAGGGGTTTTCTGCTAAGGGCAGATGGATTCCAGGATTCCAAGTAGTTGCTACATGAATCATCTGCCATGGCCAGAAATGCTGGGGTGGTGTTTTTCAAAGTACCATATTTTTCACTCCATGAGACGCACATTTTTCCTCCCAAAAAACAGGGGGAAATGTCTGTGCCACCGATAGGGGGATCGTTTCAGCAGCAGAACAATGCCCTGTGCATCTCTCTGCCCCACCTAAATCCTGTTTCTCCCCTGCCTTCAGCTGCTAGAGGGAGTGAAAACAAAAGGTATTGTGCTTTAAATAACACAACAGGATTGGCATTCATATGTAAATTGAGCAGACATTGTTATGTAAATGAGGTCGGCCCCCACGATTCATATGCAAATTACACCCCCTCCTTTGCATGCCGCCCACCTAGAAGATGTAAACCGTATACAGTACAGGTGAGCATGGGGGCAGTAGAGGTAATCAAAGAGGGGGGTTTGAGGTGCAGAGGTGAAAGGGAAGAAGGGGTTGGAGTGCAGAGGTTAGTAGATGAGGGGTTTGGGGGACAGAGGTTAGCAGATGATGAGTTAGAGAGGCAGAGTTGTACTGAGAGGGAGATAAGAATGTAGAGATTAGCAGAGAGAAGGGGGGGGGGGGGTTACTGTAAATACACCTGTTACATCACTGGTCAGTGTAAATGTCTCAATACATTGGTGGTCGATGTCAATACTCCTGTTGTGTTGAGGTCAATGTAAATGTCCCACTTACATTGGGGATCAGTGTAGGGTGCCCCCTTACATTGGTTGTCAGTGTAGAAATATTATTCCGTTATATTTTATTAAATATTTTAGAACACAATTTGGTTCAGAATATTTTTTTTCATATTTCCCTCCTCTAAAACCTAGGTGCGTCTTATGGTCAGGTGCGTCTTATGGAGCTAAAAATACGATATTTTCTTCAAAAAATAAAGCATGGAGACATGGATGGATGGGTGAGTTTTTTTTTACTATGAAAAATTAACTAATTAGTGTTTTTGGTTTGTGGTGCTCAGATGCGGTGTAGTTCCTATTTAATGATCTCCTCACTGGCAGCACATACCACACTGCTCTGTTCAAGAACAAGTTGATCTGTGTTGCTCTAGTTGGTGCGTACCCAACGCTGAGGATTATCTTCCCACCCCCACGTGACCAGGATGAGCAATTCTCCAAGCACCAATGCTGTCACATAAGAGGCATGGGGAGTTAGTCACATTGTCTTCCATACCAAGTAGTGCTCGGAATTTTCTTAGTTCCTGGAAGATGAATAGAGTGGTGGGGAAGGTAATGAAAGGTATGTGCTGCTAGGGAGGGGGACATTAAATTGTGTTCCTTTGTGCTAAGCCAGTCATTTTTTTTGTGTGTATCCAATTATAGCTTCCTTTTAAAGCAACTATGATGCTTTAACAAATTTTGAAAATAAGTTGTCGGCAAAAGAAGTCTCTAAGTACTTACCACTCTGGCAGCTGAATAGTCTTCACTTCACTCTCTTTAAGAACTATGACCTCCAACAGAAACTTTAGCATTTAGTCTGGTGTGTCAGAAGCCTGCTTCCCCCGCCGTGCACATTGGTTCCACCAGCAGCCCCCTATGTCACTACTGGCCACAGTAATGGCGTAGGCGTGACCGGAAGGAACCACTGCACACAACGGGTGATCAGGCATTTGAAACACCACTGTAAAATGCGGCCAATAGCTATACTTTTCAAACAGAACAAAGTGAGGATGTGCCACCTCCCAGGGAGGTAGTTATTAAGGGTCCGTGTACACTGGCTTAAAAAAACGCTGCTTCTAGAAGAGTTTAGCGTTTTGTCTGTAGAAGCAGCCAATGTTACCCTGTGTTCATTAGAATGTTTAGAGGCAAATCTTAGGCTCAGCGTTTATAGAGGCTGAAAAAAAACCCTTCTGGTTTGCATTTTTGAGAACAGTTTAATGGCAGAAAAAAATGCTAAACGCTCCTAAATGCCTGTACAAAAATGCTCTATATAAGCGCCTTTTTCTGCCAAAAAAAATGAACTTTTTTAAAGCCCAGTGGGCATGGACCCTAACAATTTTCTTTTGTAGACAACTTTTAAAAAATGTTTTTTCCAAGTGGCCTTGAACTGTAACACCTAGGAGGTTTATAAGCCTACTGATGTGGAATAATTCGATGAAGCCACTAAAAGATTTCAGCTCCAGAATTGACAGCAGGAGGTACGTAAGACTGAAGAACAGCAATTTCCCAGGCTGGCCAGACAATAAACATGGAAGTAGACTAGTAAATATAAAAACTAGTCAGTGCGGCGGATCTACTGTGTATGCACGAATGTTCTGTATATCTACTCCTGAGATACACTGCCGCGGGAAACAAATATTTGATTTAATGGGAGACTCCAGGGGTTTGTGATGTAAAAAAGCTTTATCTGGTGCTTGGCAACGAGTTCTTATCGAGTAATTAGGAGACATTTCTGCAAAGTATTTGTTTAAACTAAGGAGCCCAAGCTTCAGTGAACACATCTATATCATTATGAAGTGTGAAAAGACTCCTGTTTTGACATTTCATGCTTGTAACCTCATCAGATATGAAGCAAAATTGTCAGTAAGAAAGTTTACACCCATGTCAAGACACATTTAACAGGCTGTAGAAGAGAAGCACTTTTTTATCCTCCCTACAGTCAAAGATAACTTAATGCCAAGCCAAAGGAGCACTTAAATGATAAGTGCACTTTAAAAGAAAGTGCATATATCCTATTTGTCCCTTCCTCTGACCTAACCTAAGCCACCCTTTCCTTCAACAGATGCATACTTACCCCAATCTGATGGCCACAGTTCTGCTGTGTTAAGACACATTTAAGAAGTCGTAGAAGAGAAGCACTTTTTATCCACTGTACAGAGAAAACTTTAGAGCCAAGCCAAAGGAGCATTTAAAGGATAAATTAACTTTAAAACAAAGTGCATATATCCAATTTGCCCCTTTCCCTTGACCTATCCTAAGCCACCCTCCCTACCTCATTCCAATGGCCACAGTTATCTTGTTTGCTTACATCCAGCATGGCAAGTCTTCATTGTCTTGACTGCAGCTGCGCATTATTGCCCCTCAGACACCTATAGAACTGTGTCCGAAGGCCAGAGACAATCAGAGACAGGCCTATAGAAGTTTATGGGGCTGTAGCAATAATTTTGAAGGTGCTGAAGGTGAAAAATTGCGCAGCAGCGATTATAGGGCTTGAGCTGGTGTTACACTTAGGAGAGGTTTTTTTTTCCCAAAAGTTGTACTTTATGCCAAATCTGGATGGTTTCAACAACTGATTAGGAAGATTTTCAATTCATTCTCTGTCCACACATTTTACAATATTTAGATAATGCGTTTCCAGTCCCCTTTATCTGTGAAGTTGAAGCCAGTAGGCCATGTTCCAAACTTCACACGTAGTAAGAGGGGAGAATGATTCAAACTTCTCCAGAAATCCTTTACATAACACGACGTGTATGAACCTGTTCCATGGAGTCTACCACTCTGTGATGAGAATGCTGGGCTTTGTGTCAAACCTCTCACAATGAAGGTAAGAAAATTGATAAAATATGCCGCCGTTGGCACAGTTTCCCTAAAAGGATCCAAAAAATACTTGCATGTCCTCCCCCAAAAAACTGCTTTTGATTTCAAGGCATCTTCAAAACAGTTTAAAAATTGAGAGATATAAAATGCCAAAAAAGAAAAATAATATTGAAAGCTGACCGGCTAAAAAACTAAAACGGTTACAATAAAGAGAGAAAGAACAAAAGATTGGGACTTTATGCGAGGACATCTCCATCCCTGATATTTGGGTAATTAAGAGCAAAGTTTGGGACTTAATATGGATCATGCAGCCGGGGGGGTAGCACAGCACAATGACGTCTGGTGAGGATACCATAATTGTGACCATTCGTAGTGCATTATAACATAATATATACAATATAATACAGTAAAAATTAAGAAACTTTTATTAAATAACAGAATACATAATAGCATATTAACATAGCAGCATAATGGTATCACAATAGTGACATCATAAAATCGCCAGACACATTGCTACGTGTCTCCACAGTAATAGGTATATAATATATGCTACCAAAAAAATATAGGCCATGTACGGTGCATAATTCCATCCTCAATAAGACAATGAAGAAAGGGAAGCAAAAATCTGGGACTTTATATGAGGAGATAAAATTGTACCTCCATCCCCGACAATTGGATATTAAAGAGCAAGGTTTGGGACTTTATATGAATCATGCAGCCAGGGAGGTATCACGGCACAATAATGTCTAGTGAATATACCGTGATTGTGACCATTTGTAATGCATAATGACATAATACATGCAATATACGGTAATAAGGTAAAAATAAAGGAAACTTTAATTTCATAACATAATAATAGCATGCTGACATAGCAGCATAATGGTATCACAATAGTAACATCATAAATGATGGTCTTCTTTGCGTTGAGGTCATTGATACGTGTCTACACAGTAAGGTGTGTAATGTGTTCAAATTGATAGAATCCAAAAGACCATATACTAAATAATTTATGATGGTAACATGAAAAGCATCAGACAGCTTGATGCGTTTCGTGGCTACATTGCCACTCTTGAGGAGCAAATGCGATATAAATGTCTATAAAGGTATTAAAGGTAAGTATTAGGTAGGATAATAATTGAAAAGAAAAATCATATAAAAAGGTAAATCCCCCACTCATACCTACAGACCTGTCATGGGTCTGAGCACGGACAATGGAGGGCAAGGGCCGGCCGGGCAAATCAATAGCCCCGGGAGCTGAGGCGGTGATCCCCATAAGTAGATGGAAAAACCAACAATGAAGGCATGCCCCGAGAAAATATCCCCCAATGATGATAAAGAGTAGTGAGAACCACAAGCATAGAGAGTCCAGCTATAAGAGATATGTACTTCCCTGGCTGCATGATTCATATTAAGTACCAAGCTTTGTTCTTAATTACCCAAATATCGGGGATGGAGGTACAACTCAATGTCCTCACATAAAGTCCCAATCTTTTGTTTTTTCTCTCTTTATTGTCATATTGGGGATGGAATCATGTGCCCTACATGGCTCATATTTTACTTTCTACTATCCATTGTCAACACCATTTTGGTGCTTCTACTTTTTACAACCTTCTTTATTACGTTTGGCAATCTTGCCATATTCAGATTTTGGTTTGGAGGTTTGGTGGAGAGTGTTGGCTGTGAGTCTGAATTGGTTTCGGGTCCCTACCATATACTCTCCCCCTTGGGTTGGGTATGCTGGGCTTTCCTGTCCGACTGGGATTCCCTTTGGCTCTGGAAGCTGTGATGAACTCCATGGGTTCTCCCCATTTCCTCCTTTCGTTCTGTTACAAGGATGGGGGCGGGCATCACGTTACTCGTCAACGCCACATTTTCCCGCGCCGTGTGTGCCACGTCATCACCATTGGTCTCCACGAGGCACTGGCAGACTGGCTTGCGAGCGTTCTCGTTACTCGTTCTTGCACCCGTGCCTCTCCTTTGACCGCTGTGTGACATTGGGAGTCATCCTCAGCCCTATTGGTGTAAATATGCTCCATATACCCTAAAAGACATTCTCTGGGTTTTTGCTTTTTGGACACTGGGTATCACTGGACTGGGTTATCTACACAGGTAATCCTAGGTATTAGTTGGCAATATTACCACATCCATTTGTATTTTCATTCAATTATCTTCACATCATGTAGGTTTTTTGGTTCTTCTACGTCCCCCCCCCCCTTTTTACTGTCATATTTCATACACTATCCATTTCCCTGATTGGTACACTTTTTTTCTTTTCATCATTCCTCAATATATATATCAATATATATGTTTTTCTTTCCAATATTCTTGTAACCTACTTACCCAATTCTCACTTATTAGCATATTTTGCACTAACAGTCACCTTTATATATACATTCTTATGTTTCATTACACAATTTACATATCTCTTATAGATGGACTCGCTACACTTGTGGTTCTCACTACCCTTCACCATCATTGGGGGATCTTTTCTCTGGGCATGCCTTCATTGTTGGTTTTTCCGTCAAGCTGTCAAGCCGTCAAGCTGTCTGATGCTTTTCATGTTACCATCATATATTAGCTAGTATATGCTCTTTTGGATTCTACCAATTTGAATACATTATACACCTTACTATGGAGACACGTATCAATGAGTCTGGCAAATTTCTGATGTTACTATTGTGATACCATTAAAGTTTACTTATTTTTACCTTATTACCGTATTTTGTATGTATTATGTCATTATGCATTACAAATGGTCACAATCACGGTCCGATGAAGCAGTCTGGTCGAAAAGTCTGCTCGTGTGTACGCTGCATGAGTCTCCTTACAGCAATAAAAACTGAAAGGTGTTCTAATCCCTCTCCACTCTGTCTAAACCTACAAAAAAGTTTTGCCTTTAGTACTTTAAACCACAAGGAGACAGGAAGGCGCAAGCACCTACTGCATGACCGCAAAAAATGTATTTGAGCAAATAAAATGAATACAAATTGGATACTTAACTGGTAAAAACACATAGACCACAAGATGCCATATAGTGTAAAATACATACTCTCCAATTGTATCCCGCTATATAGCCAAGTTGACACATTTCGGTGGTGCACCCCCTTCCGCTGAATTGACCAGTGAAACAATGAACCAGCACTTAAATAGAGACACACTAAGAAGCCCCACCCAAAGGAGGGGGGGGGGATACTGAAGCAAAAAAAAAAAAAAATTCACACATACAGCATTACAAAATAAATAATATGAGATACTGATATTGTTTGTAAGGAAAAATAGAGCAGACCTTACACTTAATCAAAACGTCATCCTCCTCTAACTCAGGCAGCCATACTGTTGTATGGACACTGGAACGCATCCGGCGCTCACTGAAGCGCAGACAGTATCAACCCGAGAGCTGGAAGTGTGTGGGTACCGGTTCTGGGTGAGGACCATGCTGTGCCCACTCTGAGGAAAAAAATACAGGTACCCAGAAAAGGCCGCACACTGGCATGCTAGTCTGTGTGTACAGACTTCCACAGCCAGCCCCAATCATCTCCATTATAGGTCTGTGAAAACAGGAAGTGGAAAAACATCACTTCCGGGTGATGCATAGAGACAACAGTGGTGTCCCCATAAGGTTGTGTCACCACAACACAAAAAAAAAAAAAAGTTGCTTGTGCTCAACCCCATTTCTTATTTTTTATTTTGTATACTAATATAAACAGTGGTTTTAATGAAAAAAAAACAAATGCATAGTAGTCCCAATTTACTATATTGTGTGTAGAGATCAAGCCTACAAAACCATGTCTGTGCCCACCACCTTCATAAAATTTTCCTGACTTAATACATTGCATATGCAGGCACAGGGATAAAAAAGCTCCTATTAGGGGTGTTTTTTTTAAAAAAAAAGAAATTATATAGCAATAATTCCCCTTTGGGATTAATAATAAATATTCTGATTCTGATTAATCTCAATGTGTGCGTGATTTTTATTCCTACTATAAGGTTAGCTGTTTTCAGCCTTGTGACTAATTTTTTACTGCTCAAAATAAAGATCATTATGGCAAATATTGACTTTTATAACTAGGGATGCACCAATACCATTTTTTTTTACAATTAGTACAAGTACCAATACTTTTTTTTAGTACTTGTCGATACCAATTACCGATACCTACCGCAACTGTTTTGTTTTAACTTTAGCTGTCAGCAATGGTACAAAGCATTGAAAAGTACAAATGAAATAAATAGAATTTTTTTTAAATTTAGCGCTTTTTCAATGTGAAATGTGTAAATATATGTTAATATATATGTGTAAAAATATTCACTAACAAAGCAAACAAAAAAAAGTTGTTTATCGTTTATAAAATGGACGTGAACAAAAGAAGAAAAGCAGGAAAATAATAATTAAATGGAGGAGAATAGGGCTGATTAGAGTGAATTAAGGGTTATTAAGGGGATAAACAAAGGAACATTTGTTCATCCCTTTGATCTGCAGATGAAGAAACAGAAAGATACAAAAAGAAACAATGTTTCTTTTTATTTTAGTGTTTCAGGGCTGAGTAATGTTAATAAACAATGCCAGCTGCTTTTTTTTTGACAGCTCCAATTACCGGACTTCTTTAACACAGGGGAGACCCACTGACAGCTCAAAGAACCGAGCCTGAAAGTATCGGTTTCAGGTATGGGTGCATTTGCATTAGTACCGATACTTGTGCAAATACTCGGTATCGGCACCGATACTAGTATCGGTGCAACCCTAATTATAACTTTGAAAATTGAGCCTTGTCTCAAATATGATGTGCTGAAAATCAATCAAATCTTATATCAGTCAATAATATCTGAATCCACACTGAAAAGCTAGAGTCTGGACTCATTTACATGAATACAGTCTGCTGCGATAGTGACTGGCACTGAATGTGTCTTACAGGAACGCACAGGTGTAACAGACCCCCAGTGTTTGAATCTCATTGGTTCCTATGTGGCAGTACAGATCATCTGAGAGTTTTTCGTCAGACATTGAAATGGGGTTAGAAGGCCATCTAAGATATAAACATTACAAAAAAAGTTATTTTAATTATTTCGAATGGCTTGTTCCAAATTTTTGACAATTTTTTCCAAAAATAAACAGAATGGAGTTTTTTTTCATGCACCACGGGGTGTTAGTCCTATAACAACAAGCTGATCCTCGGCTTTCAGCAACGTAAACAAAGCTGCTGGTAGTAGGCGCAAATCACATTCCAAAACCGTCTTCTTCACTCAACATTTGTTATACACATTAACTCTACCCTCAGCGCAACTTCCAAAGACAACATCAGTGGATAGGCACTGTAACACAGACCCACTACTGGCTCATAAAAAGGAAAATATGATTCATATTTCATTGCTGTTTGTTCAGCTTAAAAGTAAAAGCATTACCTGCGGTAAATTGCCAAATACAAAAACACCATTTTGGTGCTTGCTTCTGAAAATAAAAGGATCCTGTGGTAACCAAAACAAATCGTAAAGTTCATCCTTCAATGTTTTAATTGTACTAAATTTGGGGAAGCTACTTAAATAAGATCTTTAAAGGTTTAATCCGCATTTATTATTATTTAATATTTCAGTTATAGCCAGGACCGTTTAGGCAGCAGAGGCTGCTGCCATGGGAATCTTGCCAAAAAAGAAGAAATGGGAGGGGGGAGGGGGTTCTTCTCTCGCTCATCTATGTCTTAATGGACCTTGTTTTTGCACTGGTGCACAGTCATGTTGGAACAGGAAGGGGCCATCCCCAAACTGTTCCCACAAAGTTGGGAGCATGAAAATTGTCAAAAATGTCTTGGTATGCTGACGCCTTAAGAGTTCCCTTCACTGAAACTAAGGGGCCAATCCCAACCCCTGAAAAACAACCCCACACTATAATCCCCCCTCCACCAAATGATTTGGACCAGTGCACAAAGCAAGAACCATAAAGACATGAATGAGCGAGTTTGGGGTGGAGGAACTTGACTGGCCTGACTTCAATCCGATAGAACACATTTGGAATGAATTAGAGCGGAGACTACGAGCCAGGCCTTCTCATTCCCATCAGTGCCTGACCTCACAAATGACATTCTGGAAGAATGGTCAAACATTCCCATAGACACACTCCTAAATCTTGTGGACAGCCTTCCCAGAAGAGTTGAAGCTGTTATAGCTGCAAAGGGTGGGCCAACTCAATATTGAACCCTACAGACTAAGACTGAGATGCCATTAAAGTTCATGTGCATGTAAAGGCAGGTGTCCCAATATTTTTGGTAATATAGTGTGTTTAATGATGTGCTAATCAATACATTTGGGGGTTCAGGTCAACTTTAAAGAGGAGCTCCAGTCCCCCCCCCCCAAAAAAAAAAATTAAAAGTCAGCAGCTACAAATACTGTATCTGTCCAGGGACCCAGCGATGTCGACACCTGAGTCGACTCTACAATCAGCTTCGGGATCTTCACTAAGGGAAACCGGCAATGAAGCCTTCAGGCTTCACAGCCAGTATATTACTGCACATGCGCGAGTCGTGCTGCGCTTTCTGAATGGTCTCGCCATCTTCTGGGACCTGTGTGTGTCCCAGAAGGCAGCGGGGGGGAGGAGGAGGGGCCAGACATACTTGTAGATCGCAGCAGCAATCTTACCCCTGGGTGGGAACGGGTACCTGTCAAAACCAGGTACTCCCTCCCAAAAAGTGGCAAATGTGGGAGCGGGGGGGGGGGGGGATGCGAACAAGCGGAGCCTCCCCTTTTGGGTTGAGTTACGCTTTAAATCTGACATTCTGTGCTACACGGCTGCATAGCGTTAGGAGGGTCACAACATTTGTCCTCCTGTATGCTCCATGCCACTGCTCTGGCTCTTTCTATTTCCTAAAGTAACACCCATAAGCTTACAGTATAGGCACTCACATTGCAAGCCTAACTGCAACTTTCATGTAGTATATGGCAATACTGTATTACTAAGTGCAAGCCATTATGTATACAAAATAGAGCCTTGCGGTCTACTGCACATATATAGGGAAAGGAAAAATCATTACAAAATAACTAACACAATGCCATAATGTAAAGTAAATGGAAATCCCGAGCCCATGACGATAACATCAAATATGAAACGTCGTATTAGATCAATAAATGTATACAATCTTATACAAAGTCTGACTTCCTCCATACTGTCTCCCAGAGATTAGACCCAACTGTAAACTTTCTGGCCTGGTACAGACATAGCACATGCTACAAACTTTTCACACCAGTGGAAGACGCGTGATTATTATGGTGATCTGCAGATGTGGAACATCTCAAGGGTGACATTCCTCTAATGGCTGCATAAAAAAAAAAAAAAGAAAACAAAGCTATAAGACTCTACGTCTGAAAGGATGCTTAATCCCCTCGACATAGAATCCCCCTCTTCCAGCCCTGCTTTGCTTACTTTAGGCAGGCAAGGACCGGGGGACATCTTTCTCATTCCAGGAAGGAGATTTCAAATATGACAAATTCAACCTCTAAAAGTATTAGCATTAGTATAAAGCATTATAAAAGAGAAACACCTGTGGTTTTAAGTTGAAGAGACATTCTAAACTGCCATAAAAAATATAAAAATGAAAGCAGAAAATATTGAAAAATTACAAAAAAAAAAGTGAAAATTAAAGGACCCATCCACCAAGGTGGAACCTTCTTAAACCACCTGCCAGTTTCTTAAACCTCTAGGGGACTCTTTGTGTGCTTAAAGTGTATATTAAGCCAAACATTTTTTTTAGTTTTGGATAGGTGAAGGATTAAAGCCCTTTAAAACAGGTTTTTATGTCTAAGTGTAGAAAAAGCTTGCATGTCAATTTCAAATCCAGATAGATAGTTTACTAAAGGTGATACTAAACCCTAACTTTTTTTTTCTGAAGTGGTGGCCTCCTTTTTTTCTCCTGCGGCTGTTCCTCAAGCTGCAGGCCCCACTATCTTTCCTATATGCGGGTGTCTCCATAACTTGCCGGCTGCTGAGAAGAGACCCATGCGGGTGTGCTCCCAGCTGGTACTGTGTGCATCCACAGAACCAGCAAGCCACACAAAGTAATCAGATTGAAGGCAGCAGGAGCCAATCGCTTTGCTGCCCTCAATACTCGCCCGCAGAACCTGGAAGATTAGGGCAGCAGCACATATCAGAGGACCCAGAGGCAGTGACGCAAGAAGGTAAGTGAAGGCAAGTGTTTGAGGATATGGGGCCAGAACAAGGCAGAGAAAGCATTAAGATAAATAAACTGCTGAGCGTTTAGTAGCACTTGAAGACCCATATCAGAACATAGCGCCAATGTTTCGAGGCCACAAGGGCTCTCTTTATCAAGGTAAAAAATGGTGTTATGGTCTTATATTGGACTTCAGTAAACAATCTATCTGGATTTGAAGTTGGAATGCTGGCTTTTTCTGCACTGGGATCTAAATGGTACTGTCGTCTAGCTGTGCACCCACCCTTACGCTTGGGTTAAGTAGAAATTTGTGTGGTATGTCTTGATGTCCTGTTAATTTCTATAGCTGTCTGTCTAGTTTTGCATAGAGTTGGGAAGAGTTAGATCAGTGTTTTTCACTTCCAGTCTTCAAGGCGCCCCAACAGGTGATGTTTTCAGGCTTCCCATTATTTTGCACAGGTGATTTGATCAGTTTCACTGCCTTGGTATTTACTACAGCTGTTTCATCTGAGGGAAATCCTGAAACCATGAACCGTTGGGGCGCCTTGAGGACTGGAGTTGAGAAACACTCAAATTTTAATTTATATGTACCTACTGGGAGATTCACCTTCTCTATTGGTCCTGGAGATCATTTTCCCAAGTATAGAATGTGATGGGAAATCCAACATTTTTTAATGGTCACAAGAACAGGATATGCGGGGAAATCTTGCAATGGGGAGGGACACTTGGTAACAAATATCTTGCTTGCAATAGGGACACTTGCGCTGGTGCTGCATTAGTGGCTTTTTAATGAAGGAGGGTGCGTTACCCCACTCACCAAGGCCACTGGCATTAAAACTTAGCTTTTATTCAAATTATATAAAATGTGGTGACTATGGGGGTTATTTACTAAAGGCAAATCCACTTTGCACTACAAGTGCAAACTACAAGTGCAAAGTGGACTTGGAATTGCACTGAAAGTGCACATGGAAGTGCAGTCGCTGTAGATCCGAGGGGGACATGCAAGGAAAATAAAAAACAGCATTTTAGCATGCACATGATTGGGATAATAAAATCAGCAGAGCTTCCCCTCATTTCAGATCTACCCCTCAGATTTACTTCCAAGTGCACTTTCAGTGAAATTTCAAATGCACTTTGCACTTGTAGTTTGCACTTATAGTGCAAAGTGGATTTGACTTTTGTAAATAACCCCCTTATGAGTTTACTTCAAGTGAGGATTAGCGTTTATTGGTTAGCCAAGCAATAAACACTAATCCTCCCTTGAAGTAAACACATACATGCAGTCAATACATTTTATAGAATTTGAATAAAAGATCATTTTTAATACCAGTGGCCTTGGTGAGTGGGGTAACGCACCCTCATTCAGTAAAAAGTATTTGATTGCCAGTATAGGTATTATTTCCTAGTACTTAAGGCAGTAGTGAGTAGTGCTGCATCAGTGGGACAGAAAGTAAAAAGAAATCCCCTCGACAGGAAAAAAAAAAAAAAAACCCGACAGGTGTCATTCCATACCCTATACAAAATTAGAATATAAAACTTTTGGCTTTACATACACTTAAAAAGCATAACTTGTATTAAGATTAATGAGGGATTCAGCAGAAGCAGACTTTGCATTTTTTATGCAAGGTCCTCATGAAAGCGCACCTGTGTCCAGACATTGGGCATTAAAGTATTTCCAGCGGCTGTATACCCCTTTTTTACATTTTTACCTACAGGTAAACCTATAATAAGGCTTACCAGTAGGTAAAATGAATATCTCCTAAACCTACATGGTTTAGAAGTTATTCACCCTGCATGCAGCCACTGACATGCACAGTGAAGGTCCAGTGAAGGGCTGGGGTATCGTGCCAGAACTTGCCGGAATGCAGGACTCCCGCGTGCATGTGCGGGAGTGACGTCATCGCGGCTCCGGCTACTCACAACGCCGGAGCCTCGAACCAGGAAGAAAGCCGAGGAGAAATTGTCAGCTCCCTCGGCGGTGACCGGGATGCGATGCCGACGCTTCGTTCTAAGGTAAGTATTTCATAATGAGCTAGTATGCGGTGCATACTAACTCATTATGCCCTTGCTTTACAGGGGTTTTTTTTCCTTTTTTTTGTTTGCGGGTATACAACTGCTTTAAAACAAGCCCTGTGTGACCTCTGCAGCTGCATGAACTGTAGACAAATTCATCCTCACAAAATCACAACAGAGACTCTACAGTTGGGTTTCAGTGGATTTCTAACCACTACACCCAGTGTGTTCTCTTGATGACCTCTACATCACTGCTGTGTCCTGTGCCAAATTTTATTGACCTGACATGATTGCTTTAAAATTGGTTCAAATGGCATAAGGTTTTTCACCTTATAGTGTTACTAAATCCAGAACGGTAAAATCAGTCTATCTGCAGTAAAGCATGCTTGCTGTACTCAATAAGGAACCTAAGGGGTTAATCCTCTGCATTGTGGATAATGGCTCATTTAACCTGTCTTCTCTGATCCTCCCCTTCCTCTACGGTCCCCGTTCCACCTCCTGATAAGACAGAGCCTTTGGAGTCACTCTGCACATGCTCAGTATGATGTGAATTGCTAGAGAGTTTTTTATTTTTTTGGGAGGGTGCATGTGATCAGCACAGAGGGTCAGGCTCCTGGGTTTAGTAACCCTTTAACTCTATAATGCAGGACTACTGCATCACAATCGCATGCACTGCACACGGTTTCTGCACGCCCCATTGCACTCAATGGGAGAGTTTGACAAGTGGTATTGAGTTAAAAATGTGCCCAGCTGTTATTTTACAGTAGGCGGCCAGGGGGCAGTAAATCCGCCACTCAGCCACCCATTTTTACCACCCATCTGAAAGAGACCCAAGAAACATTTTATATAAAAATTCATATTTTTTGGGGTTTTTGGTAATGTGTAACTTGTTGTAGAGCCTAGCTGGTTCAGTCATTTCTATCTGGGATCGGAGTTGTGTCTTGGGATGGGAGCACACATTATACAAGACTTGTAACTCCAGCTATATTGGGGTATTTTTGCATTACAGCGCTTTTTATTTATTTATTCCAGAGCCATCTTTTTAGCAGCTCTTTAACATGAAGCAACTTGTAAATCTAATTTAGCGACCCTTTAAAATCAAGAAGGAGCCAGATCCCCATGTTGTAAATATTAGAAGAAGGTATAATTCAGGGCTATGTTTACATTTACCAGCAACTGCACAGTGTCATTTTCAGAACGTGGCAAGCAGCACACAGAAATAGAACTCACAGCTAAACTAAAATAAAGGTTACATTCTGCTCCTGGCTGACTTCCCAGGGGGGCAAAATAACACAATTATTTATTAACATGGTGCAGCTTAAAGAAGAACTCCAGAAAAAGACAACAATCATTAAATTACTAGGCAGCCTGAATAGGCCTATTACTGTTTTAGTTTTTGATTGCACGTTTGGAAAAATAATGATGGGATAATGTTTTAGGCTGGTATTGGGAAAGGATTGCTGCCTGCAAAAGTGATGCTGAATCAAGTTCTGAACACAGGCAAGCCAAATAAGATTCAATATAGCAGATGCCCCACTCTCAGGCTTTTATTAGAAACCCTTTTTTGCCTATGGAGGCTGATTTTTTTACATTCAGTGCAGCTTAAAAAAAAAAAGTGCAAATAACCAGGGCTGGATTGTGGATAGCCAACACAGGCAGTGGCCTAGGGCACATGGGACCTGTTGTTTTTTTATTCACAGATCTCTGTGAATAGATGACACAGGTGTGTGGGAGGAGCCATTCCAAATTCAAACAATGGCAGGAGCTAGTGGGGAGAAGAACCCCCGGATCCTATAAAGTACGGGGGGGGGGGGGCTGTACGACCTAAATATGGGTGTTACATGAAATATGAACAGAAAGATGTAGTTCTCTTTAAACCCCTTCCAACAAACCTTTAACTGCTGGGGGGGCGAGACGGACTTTCTAATCATGTGATTACTGTGACTGGCTGTCACAGTGGTCGCATGATTGGGAGCTTGTGTCCCCGGCTCCTGATCATAACCAGAGCCAGGAATGCTCCGTGACAGTTAAGTCACTGTGCTGGAAGTATGCAGCAAACTGCTCTCAGCATAAAAACCTTGGCTGCCATAGACATATGTGGGTGTTGTATGGGCGTTAAAGTCCACCCTCCTTGTCACCCACATTTCCATTACATTGGTGGCAGAGGTTAAGTTAAAGTGATACGAACGTTTACATTTTTTTAATTAAAATAATAAAAAACATGTTATACTTACCTGCTCTGTGCAATGGTATTGCACAGAGCAGCCCCGATTCTCTTCTTCTTGGGTTCCCCGCCAGCACTCCTGGCTCCACCTCTTCAGCAAGTGCCCCCATAGAAAGTAATTTTCTATGGGGGCATTTATATGGGTTCTTCTTGAGCCATTCTGTCTGCATCTTTAGACACAGACAGGGTGGCTCAGCCCCACCCCTGATCAGAGAATTTGACTGACAGCAGCAGGAGCCAATGCTAATTCAGCTGCTATCAATCTGTCCAGAGAGAAGGGAGAGAGCAGAGAGAGCCGCTGCTCTTGTGCACATTTCTGGATTGAGATCGGGCTCAGGTAAGTATAAAAGGGCGATCCTTTTTATCCAATTCAAAAACTCGCGCTGAAGGGTTAACTCAAGTGGTGAAATAAGAATAAACAAATATTAATAAAATTAATAAGAAGACCGCAACTGCTGCACAAAGGTGCTACAACCTTAAAGCAATAAAAAATATGTAAAACAGCGCTAGCAGCCTATATCAACCAATATACATCCTAATAAACAGTGTCTAATACATCAATGTTAAGAGAGAACAAAAAAATAAAATCCTTGTCCTTGATGAGGCCCCAGAGGAGGGGCGAAACGCGTCAACGTACTTCCGGGTTCGTGTTAACCAGTGATGCAAACTTCCGTCTCCGTGGAACGCACGCCATTCAGCGGCCAACTGGGAAGATTTTTTCTACTGATTCCTGTTTTTGCCCAAAATCCTGTAAGTTGCGCATTGCATGCACTTGATAATTGATGCCAAACGTTATTTCACTATGAGTTCTCTCTCTGTTTCCCCATCTATGGAGTGTGGTATATCCTTTCTGTCTTAAAATTCTCCCTGCAAGACTTTACTGGGGAACCATCCAGCATATCCCCAGATCATTTGATCAATGCCTTTTTGATCCCAGACTGCGAAGCTGAGGATCCAATAATTGTGGTGAGTGGGTACACCAAAAGGGGGAGCCACTTCACCGATCCAAAAGTTTTGGAGCACTGTTGCACACTGAAGCACCTGAGCACTTCGAGATTTTATGTTTTTGTTTTCTCTTAACATTGATGTATTAGGCACTATTTAATAGGATGTATATTGGTTGATATAGGCTTCTAGCGCTGTTTTATATATTTTTCATTTAGGGCGATCCTCTGGCAAAGAATTTTTTTTTTACCATAATGCGTAGCATTCATTAGGGTAAAAAACCTTCAGTCTTTACAACCACTTTAAACCTAAGCAGGTACTGATGCACAACGTCTGTCAGCAGCTGATTTAAAGCCCAGTCCCATTCAGAAAAAAAAAAAAAAATTGTATCGGGTTGAGCTCAGGACTTACTGGGAGGGGCTGTGGAAGACCCGGCTGTCATGGTGCACGTTAGCACCAATGACAAAGTCAGAGGCAGATGGAGTGTCCTAAAGAACGATTTTAGGGACTTGGAAGCTAAATTGAGGAAAAGGACCTCCAAGGTAGTATTCTCAGGAATACTACCAGCACATTGAGCCACACCAGAAAGGCAGAGGGAGATTAGGGAAGTAAACAAGTGGCTGAAGAGCTGGTGTAGTAAGGAGGGGTTTGGGTTCCTGGAGGACTGGGCTGACTTCTCAGTCGATCACCAGTCACCACTATAGAAGCGATGGACTGCACCTAAATGAGGAGGGTGCAGATCAGCTGGGAGTAAAGATGGCCAAAAAGTTAGAGGAGTTTTTAAACTAGGCAACAGGCGGGGAGGGCCCAGAGGAAGAGATAGCCAGCGCGGAACATATTCCAGAGGGTGGTATTGGGGGCATTAGTGGTAGGTTGACTAAAGCAGATAAACCCAAGGTAAGTATAGTAACAAGTCCTAGTTGCAATCTCGAAACACCCAATAAGAGGATAGTATGCGACCGGTCTAAACTACGTGGCATGTTCACCAATGCCAGGAGCCTGGCGGACAAGATGGGTGAACTAGAGATACTGTTGTATGAGGATTTGGATTTTGTGGGAATTTCAGAGACCTGGTTCAACAGCTCTCATGATTGGCTGGCAACCATTCAAGGGTATACCCTTTATCGCAGGGATAGAGCGGGTAAAAAAGGGGGAGGGGTATGCCTATATATCAAGAAAAATGCACAAGTGAATATGAGAGATGACATCACTAAGGGAGCTAGGGAGGAGGTGGAATCCTTATGGGTAGCGCTCCAAAGGGATGAAACTAAGGATAAAATACTGGGAGTATGTTATAGGCCCCCTAACCTGAAGGAGGAGGGGGAGACAGATCTCCTATCACAAGTTGTGTAAGAAGCAAGGATGGGAAGTGTTATCATAATGGGGGATTTAATTAACCAGACATAGACTGGGCGGAGGGAACCACGCATTCGTCTAAGGCTCGCCAGTTCCTAAATGTCTTGCAGGACAATTTCATGGTTCAGATGGTGGACACACAAACTAGAAATAAAGAGTTACTGGATCTACTGATTACCAACAACACAGAACTGATCACGGATGTGGAAATACGCGGCAATTTAAGGAAACTGTGATCACAGGTCAATTGGCTTTAGATAAATAAATCACACAAATAGGAAATATAAGGGGAATACTAAAGACACTGAATTTTAAAAAGAGCCAATTTAACTAAACTACGAACCTTGTTAGAAGGCATGAATTGGGATAAAATCTTAGGAACAAAGAACACGGAGGAGAAATGGGTTTGCTTTAAGAGCATATTAAATAAGGGCATTAGCCAATGCATCCCATTGGGTGATAAATTTAAAAGAGCAAACAAAAGTCCTGGATGGCTTAATTCCAATGTAAAAATGCATATAAAAGCAAAGGAGAAGGCCTTCAAAAAATACAAGGTTGAGGAATCATCATCAGCATTCAGACTTTATAAAGAATGCAACAAGAAATGTAAGGGTGCAATTAGGGCGGCTAAGATGGAACACGAAAGACACATAGCGAAATAGAGCAAAAAAAATCTCAAGAAATTCTTTAAGTATGTAAACAGTAAAAAAAGAGAGGACAGACCATATTGGCCCCATAAAGAATGAGGAAGGACATCTGGTTACAAAGGACTAGGAGATGGCAAAGGTATTGAATCTTTACGAGGGAATCGGGGGGCTTCAGTAACCAAAACCACAGTGTTTATCCTTATGACAAATCACAGGAAGCACCTCCATGGTTAACAGAGGACAGGATTAAAATTAGACTTGGGAAATTTAACATTAATAAATCCCCGGGACCAGATGGCTTGCATGCGAGGGTACTTAGGGAACTCAGTCAACTAATTGCCAGACCATTGTTCCTAATTTTTACTGACAGTCTACTGACTGGAATGGTACCAGGTGATTGGAGAAAAGCCAATGTAGCACCAATATTTAAAAAGGGCCCAAAATACACCCCTGGGTATTACAGACCAGTTAGCCTAACATTAATAGTATGTAAGCTCTTGGCGGGGATGATAAGGGACTTTATACAAGATTTTAGTAACGAGAACAGTATCATTAGCAGTAATCAACATGGATTCATGAAGAATCGTTCTTGCCAAACCAATCTATTAACCTTCTATAAGGAGGCGAGTTGCCATCTAGATAAAGGAAGGCCCGTAGATGTGGTGTATCTGGATTTTGCAAAAGCATTTGACACAGTTCCCCATAAACGTTTACTGTACAAAATAAGATCCATTGGCATGGACCATAGGGTGAGTACATGGATTGAAAACTGCCTACAAGGGCGAGTTCAGAGGGTGGTGATAAATGGGGAGTACTCGGAATAGTCAGAGGTAGGTAGTGGGGTCCCCCAGGGTTCTGAGCTGGGACCAATCCTATTTATTTTGTTCATAAACGACCTGGAGGATGGGATAAACAGTTCAATCTCTATTTGCGGATGATACCAAGCTAAGCAGGGCAATAGCTTCTCCGCAGGATGTGGAAACCTTGCAAAAAGATCTGAACAAATGGGGTGGGCAACTACATGGCAAATGAGGTTTAATGTAGAAAAATGTAAAATAATGCATTTGGGTGGCAAAAATATGAATGCAATCTATACACTGGGGGGAGAACCTCTGGTGGAATCTAGGATGGAAAAGGACCTGGGGGTCCTAGTAGATGATAGGCTCAGCAATGGCATGCAATGCCAAGCTGCTACTAACAAAGCAAACAGAATATTGGCATGCATTAAAAAGGGGATCAACTCCAGAGATAAAACGATAATTCTCCCGCTCTACAAGACTCTGGTCCGGCCGCACCTAGAGTATGCTGTCCAGTTCTGGGCACCAGTCCTCAGGAAGGATGTACTGGAAATGGAGCGAGTACAAAGAAGGGCAAGAAAGCTAATAAAGGGTCTGGAGGATATTAGTTATGATGAAAGGTTGCGAGCACTGAACTTACTCTCTCTGGAGAAGAGACGCTTGAGAGGTGATATGATTTAAATTTATAAATACCGTACTGGTGACCCCACAATAGGGAAAAAACTTTTTCGTGGTTTAACAAGACACGTGGCCACTCATTAAAATTAGAAGAAAAGAGGTTTAACCTTAAACTACGTAGAGGTTTCTTTACTGCAAGTGCGGCAAGGATGTAGAATACCCTTCCACAGGAGCTGGTCTCAGCGGGGAGCATCGATAGTTTCAAAAAACTATTAGATAAGCACCTGAACGACCGCAACATACAGGGATATACAATGTAATACTGACATATAATCACACACATAGGTTGGACTTCATGGACTTGTGTCTTTTTTTTTGTCCTCACCTACTATATAACTATATGTAACCTGTATAGTTACTAAAAGATCCTCTCCAAAAAGTTTAGAGTTTTCTATGAAATGGACTTGTCTTTCCCAAGTGGTTAGGTTTGTTTTGTTTTTTTCAAATGTGCAAATAAAAAAAAAGAAAATAAAAAAAAGAAAGAAAGAACACGGAAACTGTGTTTACTGCCAAACCCGAACAGGTGTGAGGGGAACCCGTTCCAAAAGACTGAAAGGAATTCTCAGAACAATACGTCACTCTGCTTTGCTTGTTCGGTTTTGTTAGCGCATATCCATGATTGTTGCTTGACTAAAGCCGTTGTCACTTTCAACAAATGATTAAAAATCAAAACACACACGAAAAAAAGAAGATCTTGACATTTCTACAGCACTGAGCAAGCAACAGTTTGCAGACTGCGGAACATTGTATTCAGTTCTATTTTTCCTCCAGCCGCGTTGTTGATGGAAATCCGTATGGCCGCCACCCTTTCGCCGTACATGTGATATTTGTTTAAAGTATTTTCCTCTCTCCTGTAAAGCGGTAGAGCTTGAAGAACAGCCTGAGCTCTATTTGCTTTAGTTTTTTCTTGTTTTGCTTTGTGGAGGTAGTTTGCTAGTTTGTCGTAGCAGTTATGGTATTTTCTTCGAGCATGCAATATAGAAAGATGGAATTAGGGGAACAATGTGGGCTTATTCACGCTGCTGCAAACTCAAAGCACGGTATACATTGCTAACAGACTGGAATGCCGAAACTTTTGTTGGGTGATGTGGAAAATGCTATGGTGATTTTTTTTTGTTTTTAACACTATTCTTCAATCAGTTTCCCAAGATCTGCACAATAATAATGCAATAGAAGCAGCCATCATGTGTTTTGTATATGTAGAGGTATTTGCTATGGAAATTACAAGATGCTTTCTTAAAGCTGTTGTAAATCCTTACATATGCCCAGTGAAGTGTCCAGCCTCAGGTGATACACAGAAATAAAACAAATCCTCCTACATAAGTTGCACATGTCTATCTGCAGTTTTCTCTTCTCCACATCCATTCAAAGTCCAGGATTTATAAAGCTTGTCTGAGCTGTCAAAAAACAGGGGGCGGAGAGCTGAAATTACACATTGCAGAGCTCAGTGAGGGGAGCTCTGAGAGATGATAGGAGGGAAGGGAATGTAAGGAAAGGGACCCCCCCTCCTCCACTTCACACAGCGCACGGGAACAAAGCTGAAGCTGTCAATCACAGTCTGAGTGTTAGAGATCCCTCCCTTGTCACATTTTATCTCTTGGGTGACAGAAAAATTTGTCAGAGGTGATTCATACTGATAGAAGAGGAAGGCAGTAGAAAACATAATGACATTTTCTGCTCTTAAGCACTTGCTGACCGCTATATAGACGAATGATGGCTACAGTGCGGCCGGCTCGCTCTGGGAGGCCATCATATGCTGGCCTCCCATGATCGCGCCTGCCGGACACCACTGATAACAGATTGAAGTAAAGAGCCAATCAGCGGCTCTCTACCACGTGATCAGCTGTGTCCAATCACAGCTGATAATGGATGTAAACAGAAGCCAGTTATCTGCACTCCTTTCTTCACACTGACAGGGAAAGGAGAGCCCATAACTGGCTTTTGTAAACGGGACATGCACACTGATAATCAGTGTCCTGGTTATCAATGCAGTCCCAACAGTGCCCACCAGTGCCTCCCCATCAGGGACCATCTGTGCTGCCTATCTGTGACCAGCCTATTAGTGCTGCCTCATCATTGCAGCCTATCAATACCCATCAGCGCACATCAATGAAGGAGAAAAATTACCGGTTTCAAACTTTTCAGCCTTTATTCATCTATTTAGCAAAAAAAAAAAAAAAAAAACAGTGGTGATTACCATTGTTTTTGGCGTATAACACGCACTTTTTTCCCCTTAAAATCAGGGGAAAATCGTGGGTGCGCGTTATACACCGATCCCTGCTGTCTCTGAGGGAAGAGTAGCGAGAGCCGCTGAATTACTTAGAGCCGCAATCTCCTGTGTACCCGGCGCTCCGTCACTCACAACCACGTCTCCTGGCCCTGCATTGGGCCACTGTTCATGGCTATCATATGAGAGGGCCAGGAGGCGTAGCTGTGAGTGATGGAGCGCCAGGTACACAGGAGATCGCGGCTCTGTGTAATTCAGCGGCGCTCTCTCCTCTTCTTCCGTCGGAGACAGCAGGGATAATCCAACACTGGCGAGGCTGCAATGATGGGAAAGGTGAGGCTGCATTGTTGGGCAATTTACAGGCTGCTGATGGGCACTAAACAGGCTGCATTGTTGGGCAATTTAATGGCTGCAGATGGGCGCTGATGAGGCTGCATTGATGAGCTGTGACCCTAATTTTGCTTCAAAGTTTTTTATTTAAAATGTAAGTTTTTTTCCTTAAACTTCCCTACTAAAATTGGGGTGCGTGTTATACACCGATAAATATGGTAAATACCACCAAAAGAAAACTCTATTTGTGTGAAAAAAAAATTATAAAAATTTTGTTTGGGTACAGTGTTGCATGAAGCTGAAAATTGGCCTGGGCAGGAACTTGGACCACTGGAGAGTAGGCAGGGGACGCTTTAAGGACTGATCTAGCAGATGGAGGAGCGAAGTATCGGGTAGGTAAATCTTAACAATTCCCCTAGACCTAAAGCAGGAATTAACCCTAATGCCCCGTACACACGGTTGGACATTGATCGGACATTCTGACAACAAAATCCATGGATTCTTTCCAACGGATGTTGGCTCAAACTCGTCTTGCATACACACGGTCACACAAAGTTGTCGGAAAATCCGATCGCTCTAAACGCGGTGACGTAAAACACATACGTCGGGACTATAAACGGGGCAGTAGTCAATAGCTTTCGTCTCTTCATTTATTCTGAGCATGCGTGGCACTTTGTGCGTCGGATTTGTGTACACGCAATCGGAATTTCCGACAACGGATTTTGTTGTCGGAAAATTTTATAGCAAGCTCTTAAACTTTGTGTCGGAAATTCCGATGGAAAATGTGTGATGGAGCCTACACACGGTCGGAATTTCCAACAACAAGGTCCTATCACACATTTTCCGTCGGAAAATCTGACCGTGTGTACAGGGCATTACAGTATGGGCACAGCCCAACTACAAGGGACAATTTTTTTCTCCAGATTTAGGCTTTAAGGAAATTTCCATTACCTTTGTGTTTTATCTCTAGGACAAGAAGTGAAGAGTAATCTACTCGATGGAGACATAAGCAGGAATGAACACTTGACAGAGGTTCTAACACTTCTCTCTATCAAAGGCAATTGTAAAGGTTTGGCTTGAGCTCTGCTTTAATGTGTATTAGGTAAAAGTAATAGGAGTGGGAACGCTCAAAAAAAAAATCTAGCTGTAGCAAAAGTGACAACTCGAGGGAGCATAACACTGTGCTAATGAATGCCTTCTGCACAGGGAAACTTTAGATTTTAACTATAGTTCTAATTTAAAGAGGATCTAACCCTTTCCTATTCCATCCAAAACAAAAACAAAAATCTTTTTGGTAGGTGTTGGTCTTAATGGATTAACAGACAAACCCTAAGGGTGCCTTCAGTGATACCTATTAGAGCTGACAAAGTAAGTAGCTTATGTCACAATAGATCTGTCTCTGCTGTGTGTGCATGACAGGTATCCCTAAAAATGATACCAACCGCATTGTGAAAATGTTCAGTCATGGAAATTAATATTTATGACCTAGAAATACATTTCTACAGAATGAAGTGTGATAAGAGGATACATTTTTTAAGCAGCCAACTATCTTTGTATCTCAGTGAACTTGATAATTTGCAGCTGAAGTCTTCAATAATATGGTGTTAGAGATGTAGGTTACACCCAGTGAATAATAAGGGTGCGTACAGGAAGCAATGCACCATGAAGATTCTGACAGATATAAATATCTCAAGCTCATATCAGGTCGGTATCAATCCAAGCACAAACATGGTCTTCTCTAAAGGAAAATTATAGGGAATTTCCAGTTTGCACATTATATTGAAATGTTAATTTTAAAGTATATTTTGGCATTAAATTTTTATCTACTTTACATGCCGTTCCATATTTCCATAACTATATTTCATACAATGATTTGCAGATGCTCCCTCTAGTGGACATCTATATAATTGACAACTACATTGGCGTTAGACACTAAATTTCCATTGTTCCTATGAATCTAGTGTCCTGGGAACGCCATCTGTTCATTTGAAAATGCGGCCCATTGTATTTACAGTACAAACCACTTGATGGGTGTCTATTATCGGAAAAAAAAAAAATACAAACATGCAAGACTCCCGGAAGCAGATGTGTGATGATTTCAGCAGTAATGAGTGAATGGGGTATATATATACTGATTTGTGTGTTTTTTTATATTAGGGCTCATTCACACATGCTTTAGTCTCTGAGGAGCGATCTGCACTACGCACTGGGAGTACAATGTCAGAGGGTGTGTCCGTGACAGCCTGAACTGACAGGAAGGGGGTTGGATGACGCTGCCTTTCATTCAGTCCAGAAGAAGGTCACCACCTAGAGGACAATCAGACTTTCTGTGGCAAGTAGTGTCAGTAAAGAAGAAAAAAAAAAAAAGGAAGAGAAGTCAACATAGAATTCTGCTTTTCGGGCCGGTTCACACCATGAATTGCATTCTTTTGCAATTCACATGCGATCCAGGTACAGTGCAATTTCAGTCCATTCATTTGCATGCACTACTTTATAAAACACAGAGGAACCAGACTGCATGGTACTAATGTACCATGTGATCCGGTGAAGGCGAATGCACTGCATTTGGAGTGTCATTAGGTTAACATTGACACCTACTGCAGATCGCACCGTCAGTGCATTTTGAACACTGTGCAGGAAACGCGCAAAAGTGCATAATATGCACATTGAATATATATGATAAATGGAAGTGGACTTTGGGGATTATTATAAAATACCTATGTTCTAGGTTGTGATAGTTTGCACTTTATATTGACTTATTGTCATGTTGCACTTCATAGTTTATAGCTCTATTGTTAAGGTTGGCATATAAGGTATAGACACTGTATCAGTGGCAATATTGCACTAGCGCTTTTTGGATCAGCGCAGTTATACTTTTTGAATACATTTTTTTCCGTATAGGACTTTTTAACTGCAGCAGATCAAATTTTATTTCTAAAATGTCACTATTATTATTTAAATTTTTGCGCCGTGACACAATTTTTCATTCGTTGATTACTGTTGCACTTTCCTCAATCAGTTTAGGAAGCAACAAATAAATAAAACTCAGCCACAAATGTTAACAGTGGCATCCTGGTAGAATATATCAGGAGATTTTAAGCACTGAAGGATATCGTGACCTTAGGCTGCATTCACATCTACACGTTTCCTAAATGCAGGAGAAAACACAAAAAAGTGTATTTTAGAAATGCACTGCAATTGCACGTTTTGCCTGTGGTGCCATTAATTGTTAAAGGAACCCCAAATGTGGTAAGCAGACGCACACTGTGTCATGTGTTTGCCACAGAACAAAACAATCAAAAAATGCTCAACGCTCCGCAACCAAAAAAACTCCTGGAGCTACTTTGGGGCGTTTGTCGCATGTACAGCAGTCCATTCAAGTGAATGGGCTGCCCCAGGCATGATGCGCGTTACCACGTGAAAAATGCATGAAAAAAAAAGTAAGCAGGATTGTGACTTCCCGCTACACCCAGGTGTGAATGTTAATGATTCAAAAAGTGATGACACTTCATTAGTTACACTTGAAACGGGAACTAAACCCATAGATGTAACGCATGCCCGGAATGCTAGCTGTCACATTTACTTGTGCCCTCAAACTGTCAAACCATCAAATGGCTGTGTCATAAGTGATCACATGTGCAGCACCATGGCAAATGCATATAAAAAAAAGGCTAAGATGGCTGAAAAGGATAAGAGGGTTTAGTTCCGCTTTAAACAACTGATTTATTAAAGAAGCTTTAAACCCAATCATTAAATTTGCTAAACTTCTTCAACATGAAAATGGGTTTCCACATAAAATCTGCAGCTTTCATTAATGAAAAGAATACCTGGTGATCCTGCCAAGAGAGTCCTTCATACACTTCCTGTTATGGGGTGACAGCTGTCTCCCAAATATACTCCTACGTTGTCACCATGGGGGTTATTTACTAAAGGCAAATCCACTTTGCACTACAAGTGCGCTGAAAGTGCCGTCGCTGTAGATCTGAGGGGGACATGCAAGGAAAATAAAAAACAGCATTTTTAGCTTGCACATGATTGGATGATAAAATCAGCAGAGCTTCCCCTCATTTCAGATCTTCCCCTCAGATCTACAGCAACTGCACTTTCAAGCGCACTTGTAGTGCAAAGTGGATTTGCCTTTAGTAAATCAACCCCCATGTCACAATCACTCTGATAGAGACTACAAACAGCAGGCCGTGCAGTCAAATACTGTTCAGGCATGAATATGTTTTATCATTGCCCCTACCATGAAGCCAATCCAGAGCGAAGATGTTCAGCTGACACTAGAGCGAGTGCATGTAGACAGGAAGTGGCTGAAATAGGCTGGAGAAGATCAGCAGCAATTACTGTATTTATTGGCATATAACATGTACTTTTTCACCCTGAAAATCAGGTGCAAATAGTGTGTGCGTGTTATACGCCAATACTTCAATTTTAGCTGCCTCGGAGGGGACAGGGATGGGGTAGGACAAGCGTCAGATTACATACAGTGAGAATCTCCTGTTTACTTGGCAGCCTCTGTAATAGGAAGTCCCGTCTCCTGGGCCACCATTGGACCACTGTTCTGTCTATCATAGGAGATTCTCACTGTATGTAATCTGTTGATGCTCCCTGTCCCCTCTAGGCTGCAAATGGGCATCGATCAGGCTGCATTGATGGCAATGGAGAGGCTGCTGCATTGATGGCAATGGTGAGGCTGCTGCATTGATGGCAATGGTGAGGCTGCTGCATTGATGGCAATGGTGAGGCTGCTGCATTGATGGCAATGGTGAGGCTGCTGCATTGATGGAAATGGTGAGGCTGCTGCATTGAAGAAAATGGTGAGGCTGCTGCATTGATGGCAATGGTGAGGGTGCTGCATTGATGGCAATGGTGAGGCTGCTGCATTGATGGAAATGGTGAGGCTGCTGCATTGAAGGAAATGGTGAGGCTGCTGCATTGATGGCAATGGTGAGGCTGCTGCATTGATGGCAATGGTGAGACTGCTGCATTGATGGCAATGGTGAGGCTGCTGCATTGATGGAAATGGTGAGGCTGCTGCATTGAAGGAAATGGTGAGGCTGCTGCATTGATGGCAATGGTGAGACTGCTGCATTGATGGCAATGGTGAGACTGCTGCATTGATGGCAATGGTGAGGCTGCTGCATTGATGGCAATGGTGAGGCTGCTGCATTTATGGCAATGGTGAGACTGCTGCATTGATGGCAATGGTGAGGCTGCAGATGGGCATTGATCAGGCTGCACTCAAGTCCTGTCTCCTGGGCCGCCATTGGACCAGTGTTCTGTCTATCATAGGAGATTCTCACTGTATGTAATCTGTTGATGCTCCCTGTCCACTCTAGGCTGCAGATGGGCATCAATCAGGCTGCATTGAAGGCAATGGTGAGGCTGCTGCATTGATGGCAATAGTGAGGCTGCTGCATTGATGGCAATGGTGAGACTGCTGCATTGATGGCAATGGTGAGACTGCTGCATTGATGGCAATGGTGAGACTGCTGCATTGATGGCAATGGTGAGACTGCTGCATTGATGGCAATGGTGAGAATGCTGCATTGATGGCAATGGTGAGGCTGCTGCATTTATGGCAATGGCGAGGCTGCTGCATTGATGGCAATGGCGAGGCTGCTGCATTGATGGCAATGGCGAGGCTGCTGCACTGATGTAAATGGTGAGGTTGCTGCATTGATGGAAATGGTGAGACTGCTGCATTGATGGAAATGGTGAGGCTGCTGCATTGAAGCAATGGTGAGGGTGCTGCATTGATGGCAATGGCGAGGCTGCTGCATTGATGGCAATGGTGAGGCTGCTGCATTGATGGAAATGGTGAGGCTGCTGCATTGATGGAAATGGTAAGGCTGCTGCATTGATGGAAATGGTGAGACTTCTGCATTGATGGAAATGGTGAGACTTCTGCATTGATGGAAATGGTGAGGCTGCTGCATTGATGGAAATGGTGAGGCTGCTGCATTGATGGAAATGGTGCGGCTGCTGCATTGATGGAAATGGTGCGGCTGCTGCATTGATGGCAATGGTGAGGCTGCTGCATTGAAGGAAATGGTGCGGCTGCTGCATTGATGGCAATGGTGAGGCTGCAGATGGGCATTGATCAGGCTGCACTGATGGCAATGGTGACCCTTATTTTGCTTCAAAGTTCCTTATTCAAAATGTAAGTTTTTTTCCTGAAACTTCCCTCTTAAAATGAATGTGTTATACGCCTGTGCGTGTTATATGCCGATAAATACGGTAAATACAAAATAAAAAAAATAAAAAGTATTTTATGTATAAAAACTGGAAAGTGTTCATAATACAGACGCCTTAGCAAACTAAATGTCATCCAGTTGGGTTTTAGATCTACTTTTGAATAAAAAAGGAAAATATGACTTTAACAAAGCAAAATTTCCATATGCAGTTTTATTAAGGTAAAATAAAATAGAAATAAACAGATTTCTTTCCTTGGTAGGAATGCAGAAGTCAATTAATCTCAATCACTTCAAGAAGCAGATGAGCCCTTTGAATACAGAAAGGAGACGCGGCGATTGTTTGATGTGCAGTGTGCAAACCATTTGTTACTTGCAGATCAAAAAAAACAGAACGGATCCTGAAACAAGCCGTACGTGAGAAATGCCAAAACTCTTCTTTCATACGTGTCCATGTCTCTCTTTGAACTCCTAATTTGCAGATTTGGTCAGTATACTGAACTAATTATCATGCAAAGCGCCTGCCAGATTTCACGGCTATGGTTCATTGCGCTAAACAATGTGCTGGATGTTCTGAAAGCATATGAGAGTGCGCCATCAGAACCTGGACCGCACTCCGGACTGCGTGTGCACATTAGCTCAACGGAATCGACTTTAACAAAGGAGGCGCAAAGGTTAGTGTCTGTGCTGCCCCCAGGGACCAATCAGATTCCAGCTCTTTTGGCCCACACTTACAGTGCCTTGAAAAAAAATGTATACCCCTTTTCCACATTTGTCATGTTACAACCAAAAACATAAATGTATTTTATTGGGAAAGTGGCACATAATTGTGACATGGAAGGAAAATTATAAATGGTTTTAAATTTTTTTACAAATAAATATGTGAAAAGTGTGGTGTGCATTTGTATTCAGCCCCCCCCCCAGTCAATACTTTGTAGAACCATCTTTCCCTGCAATTACAGCTGCAAGTCTTTTTGGGGATGTCTCTACCAGCTTTGCACATCTAAAAAGTGATATTTCTGCCCATTCTTTGCAAAATAGCTCAAGCTCTGTCAGATTGGATGGATAGCGTCTGTGAACAGCAATTTTCATGTTTTGCCACAGATTCTCAATTGGATTTAGGTCTGGACTTTGACTGGGCCACTCTAACACATGAATATGCTTTGATCTAAACCTTTCAATTGCAGCTCTGGTTGTATGTTTAGGGTCGTTGCCCTGCTGGAAGGTGAACCTCCGCCCCAGTCTCAAGGCTTTTGTAGACTCTTATGTCGCGTACACACGAGCTGACTTTCCATCAGAAAAGGTCAGACGGAACGATTCCATCAGGCATTCCGATCATGTGTGGGCTTCATCGGACCTTTCCTTTCTAAAAATCTGACGGACCTAGAAATAGAACATGTTTCAAATCTTTCCGACGGACTCAGTTCCTATTGGGAAAACCACTCGTCTGTATGCTAGTCCGACGGACCAAGAACAACGCAAGGGCAGCTATTGGCTACTGGCTATTGAACTTCCTTTTTCTAGTCCCGTCGTACGTCATCACATTCTAAACAAACGGACTTTGGTGTGATCGTGTGTAGGCAAGTCCGTTTCAGCAGAACTCAGTCGGAAAGACCATCAGACTTCGGTCCGACGGAAAGAGCGGTCGTGTGTAAGCGGCATAACAGGTCTTCTTCTAAGATTACCCTGTATTTGGTTCCATCCATCTTCTCATCAACTCTGACCAGCGTCCCCGTCCCAGCTGAAGAAAAGCATCCCCACAACATGATGCTGCCACCACCATGCTTCACAGTGGGGATGGTGTATTCAGGGTGATGTGCAGTGTTAGATTTCCGCCACACTTGGAATTTTGCTTTGAGGCCAAAAAGTTCAATTTTGGTCTCATCTGACCAGAGCACCTTCTTCCACATGTTTGCTGGGTCCCCCACATGGCTTCTCGCAAACTCCAAACGGGACGTCTTATGACTTTCTTTCAACAATGACTTTCTTCTTGCCGCTCTTCCATAAAGGCCAGGTTTGTGGAGTGCACGACTAATAGTTGTCCTGTGGACAGATTCTCCCACCTGAGCTGTGGATCTCTGCAGCTCCTCCAGAGTTACCATGGGCCTCTTGGCTGCTTCTCTGATTAATGCTCTTCTTGCCCGGCGTGTCAGTTTAGGTGGACTGCCATGTCTTGGTAGGTTTGAACAGGAAGGGGCCATCCCCAAACTGTCAAACTGTTCCCACAAAGTTAGGAGCATGAAATTGTCCAAAATGTCTTGGTATGCTGACGTCTTAAGAGTTCCCTTCACTGGAACTAAGGGGCCAAGCCCAACCCCTGAAAAACAACCCCACACCATAATCCCCCCTCCACCAAATGATTTGGACTAGTGCACAAAGCAAGGTCCATAAAGACATGGATGAGCGAGTTTGGGGTGGAGGAACTTGACTGGCCTTCTTGTCCAACATCAGTGCTTGACCTCACAAATGTGCTTCTGGAAGAATGGTCAAACATTCCCATAGACACACTCCTAAACCTTGTGGACAGCTTTCCCAGAAGAGTTGAAGCTGTTATAGCTGCAAAGGGTGGGCTAACTCAATACAGGAAACTCCTGCGCAGAGATAAAGTCTCACACTGGATTACTGCACAGATCTGGAAGAAATACACAAAGCACAACAGGATTCAAGTCAGAATACACATGACAAATAGATTTAGCTCATATTTGTTTATCCCAGAGTTCGACTTTAATGTTCATAGAATGGAATGGACTTTTTAACATGAGTACATTTGTAGTGCTCTCTGGATTTTGCTAGTAGCTCAAGGATAGATTTCACATATTGCTTTATAATCCATTCACTACTGAAGCATGACTTGTTGAATAAACATGTCAATCTCGGCACCTCTCCACAACAGCCAGCCGTGTCTTCTTGATGTGTGCACTACGCCAGGCAGCTTTTAGTGCAATGTCACAGTGGCCGCAAAAACCACATTCTCATCTCCTATCAGTTATAACCTAAATTCATACATCTGTCCCATGGATGTCAATTAAACAATAAGGCTGGACTCACTGTGGTGGCGTGCTGAGTCTTACATTGCATTAAGGCAGCCCATTCATTTAAATGAGTTGCCTAACACATCAAAATGCACCAAAAAAGGTTGCATGCACGCTTTCTTGTAAATGCAGCACACCACACACGTGTGTTGGTTGGGTTGCCAACATGCATGGACATGTGCACCATAATGCTACAGTGTGAATCTGGCCTAGTGGTGGCCATAGATGCTTTGATTTTGTTATCCAACAGATACGCAATTTGATCAAAGCGGCAAACAACTGAATAGCCATAAATTCCCTTTTGATCAATTTTGCAGCGAAGACAATTCCCAAACATAGCCATCACGGGTAACATTCACCATTCCTCCTTTGAAATGACTCTATCTTTTGACATTATTTGTTATGATCTATTAATAAGGATACAGAATCAAGGAATTGGATATTTTGGGGCACAGGATATGGATGTACGTAGTTTTGGCCCAGAAAGTAGAAATTTCAGAGGAGATCTCAACACAGATGGGACAGCAAGATAGTATAAATGCAGATAGAAATAAACAAGTACAGGTCTGTTTAAAGTAGAGCACCAGCCCCAAAAAAATGATATATGATATTAAAAAAAAAAATATATATATATTATATAATAAAATAAAATATAGGCCACAAAAAATTAAATAAAAAAGAAAACGCTGCAATATTCACCTTCATTCCAGGGATTTCCCATGCAGTACTTTGTTTCTGCCACTAGATGTCCTCAGGTGGCAACTAGATGGCCTCAGTCAGGTGGCCACTAGATGTCTTCAGTCAGTCAGATGGCCACTAGATGTCCTCAGTCAGGTGCCCACTAGATGTCCTCATTCAGGTGGCCACTAGATGTCCTCAGTTAGGTGGCCACTAGATGTCCTTAACCAGGTGGCCACTAGTTGTCCTCAGCCACATGGCCACTAGATGTCCTCATTCAGGTGGCCACTAGATGTCCTCAGTTAGATGGCCACTAGATGTCCTCAGTCAGGTGGCCACTAGATGTCCTCAGTCAGGTGGCCACTGGATGTCCTCAGTCAGGTGGCCACTGCATGTCCTCAGTCAGGTGGCCACTAGATGTCCTCAGTCAGGTGGCCACTAGATGTCCTCAGTCAGGGGGCCACTAGATGTCCTCAGGTGGCAACTAGATGGCCTCAGTCAGGTGGCCACTAGATGTCCTCAGTCAGGTGGCCACTAGATGTCCTCAGGTGGCCACTAGATGTTCTCAGTCAGGTGGCCACTAGATGTCCTCAGTCAGGTGGCCACTGGATGTCCTCAGTCAGGTGGCCACTGCATGTCCTCAGTCAGGTGGCCACTAGATGTCCTCAGTCAGGTGGCCACTAGATGTCCTCAGTCAGGTGGCCACTAGATGTCCTCAGTCAGGGGGCCACTAGATGTCCTCAGGTGGCAACTAGATGGCCTCAGTCAGGTGGCCACTAGATGTCCTCAGTCAGGTGGCCACTAGATGTCCTCAGGTGGCCACTAGATGTCCTCAGTCAGGTGGCCACTAGATGTCCTCAGGTGGCATCTAGATGGCCTCAGTTAGATGGCCACTAGATGTCCTCAGGTGGCCACTAGTTGTCCTCAGCCAGATGGCCACTAGATGTCCTCAGTCAGAAGGCCAGCATCATTCAACCCACTTCCCCTGAGCCCAGGTCTTCCCAGACCCGTCTCAGCCAGTGACTGGGCACTTAAAATAGCATCACAGTGATGATGATGAGCTCATCTCTCCTTCACTCCGCTCCCTAATTCTATCAGCATGCTTCTTGTTGGCACACAAACTGATTGACTCCCTGTACTGCTTCTTCCTCTCACGATTCAGCCCTGCTGTACGGGCACTACAAAAGATTGATACCAGGTCAAACTCATGTACACTATTTGTATTTAAAAAATAAATAAATAAAATTGAAAAGATCCGCTTGGCTGCCGTGAGATATATACAACTTGTAACTGGTTTTACTGGCTCACAAATGCAAAATATAACATAAACAACAATACAGAAAGGCAGGTGCACAGTTTGGCAGCAGCACACACTTCAAATGTTTTGCATATCTGCGAATAATCACAGGCGTGGTAATAAATGTGGTCATTTTTGACTGCCTCTGAATACACAAATACAATGATAGGGCGGCACGCCAATCCTTGTGAAACCAGCGCTGACCTATAATTACAAGAGATAAACACGATTCCAAACAATGATTACAGGCAGGGACACCACGACTGATTTATAAGCATTGTAGGAAAGTTCGATCGCTGCTCGGGACTGAGAATATAAAGCAAGGACATTCATGGCGAGAAGAGGCATGGGCGCTTATTACATGAATCAGATCAATAATTATCCGATTTGTATTTCTTTATTGACTTTGATGCCAACTACATACAGATCCTTTTATATTGGATTTTATTTGAATACAAATTGATTTTTTTTTCCCCTTTTGGCCATTAGTGTTTATTTCGTGATTTTGCTATTAAATATCCAATCTACCGTATATACTCGAGTATAAGTCGAGGCCCTAATTTACCACAAAAAAAAAATGGGAAAAACTTATTGACCCGAGTATAAGACGAGGGTGAGAAATGCACAGCTACTGTAAGTGGAAAAGAGGGTCAACAATGCCCATTTGCAGCCTCACTGTGCCCATTTGCAGCCATAGGTCCCCCAAACTTCAAACTCGGTAGTTAAGGGTTCCTAGATGCCCCCTAGCTGCAGCCAAGATTTGGGGTCTCTGAACCCAAAGGGTCCCGAAATGACATTGCTGCAGGTGGACACAGTTGACCAAATTTGGGACCCCGTATCTCGGGGCCACTTAGAGCTAGGAATCCTACATTTGGTGTGGAAACCCAGTGGAACTAGCACCATAAAACATCCAAAGCTGGGGTTTCTAGCACCAAGTGCCCCCGAGATACAGGGCCCCAAAAATCAGTTCAGAAAATGCCAAGCACTTTTCTGCAGCAGAGAATTACATTTTCTGAACCTATTTTGGGGCCCCGTATCTCAGGGCCACTTAGTGTTAGGAACCCCAGCTTTGGATATGTTATGGTACCAGGTCCACTGGGTTTGTACACCAAATTTGGAGTTCCTAGCACCAAGTGGCCCTGAGATACAGGGCCCCAAAGTTGGTTCTGAAAATGTCAAGCACTTTTCTGCAGCAGAGAGTCACATTTTCCGAACCGATTTTGGGGCCCCGTATCTCAGGGCCGTTTGGTGTGCAAACTCAGTGGATCTGGTACCATAACATATCCAAAGCTGGGCTTCCTAGCACCAAGTGGCCCAGAGATACGGGGCCCCAAAGTTGGTCCGGAAAATGAAATTTTTTGCTGCAGAAAAGTGCTTGACTCGAGTATAAGTCGAGGGGGGTACTTTCAGCACAAAAAAATGTGCTGAAAAACTCGACTTATACTCGAGTATATATGGTAATTAGAAAGTGGCAGTTGATCAGTGGCATGAAAATTCCTGTTCAATTACTATTCAAGTTACTTTTTATTTGATCAGATAGGACGTCCTTCCTGGTCACTTCCCTCGCTTTACTGCTGTAACAATACGGGCTAAAGTGCATCTAAAGACAAAAACGTTATATATTGCAGCTGACTAGTCCTTAGATGTGGTGGCTGCATTACTTTTCTTTTTTTTTTACCTGGTGCTCCAACTCGTAACACAATTCCTGTACTAGGGGGGACAATAGTGACTTATCTATGAAAAAGCTTGTTACCCTGAGAAAGAATGACTTAAACCAACCACCCCCCCCCCCCTCACTCCTCTTATCCATGAGACAAAGGGTGGTGTTCTGCAGTTCATAGAGATAGCTAGGAACAATGTAACTATAATGCCCTGTACACACGGTCGGATTTTCAGACGGAAAAAGTGCGATCGGATTGTGTTGTCGGAAATTCCGATCGTGGGTGGGCTCCATCGGACTTTTTCCGTTGGAATTTCCGACACACAAAGTTTGAGAGCAGGCTATAAAATTTTCCGACAACAAAAAAAATTCCGATCGTGTGTACACAAATCCGAAGCACAAAGTGCCACGCATGCTCAGAATAAATTAAGAGACGAAAGCTATTGGCTACTGCCCTGTTTATAGTCCCTACGTACGTGTTTTACGTCACTGCGCTCAGGCCGATCGGATTTTCCGACAACTTTGTGCGACCGTGTGTATGCAAGACAAGTTTGAGCCAACATCCGTCAGAAAAAATCCATGGATTTTGTTGTCGGAATGTCCGATCAATGTCCGACCGTGTGTACAGGGCATAAGGATCCTTGCACACAGGGCTGTCTAACTGCATTGTGTCGCTGCCATTGTTTTAGTACGCTCAGGAAGAAAAAGTGCAGGGTCCAGGCCCGCTATCTGCTCTCAAAGTCTGTGGCCGGCTGCAGCTGGACAGGGCTAAATTTAAATAAATGGAGATATATATATCTCCATTTAGAGCCCTTTCACACTGGGGCGGTTTGCAGGCGCTATTGCGCTAATAATAGCGCCTGCAAACCGACCCGAAAGTGCTGCTGCTTGCATTCCAGTGTGAAAGCCCCGAGGGCTTTCACACTGGAGCGATGTGCTGGCAGGACGGTAAAAAAAGTCCTGCCAGCAGCATCTTCGGAGCGGTGAAGGAGCGGAGTGTATACCGCTCCTTTACCGCTCCTGCCCATTGAAATCAATGGGACGGCGCGGCTATACCGCCGGCAAAGCGCCTCTGCAGACGCACTTTGCGGTGGTATTTAACCCTTTCTCGGCCGCAAGCGGGGGGTAAAAACCCCCCGCTAGCGGCCGCATACCGACGGTAAAACGCCGCTAATAATAGCGGCCTTTTACCACCGCCGACACCGCCCCCCGCCCCAGTGTGAAAGGGCTCTTATATAAACTTAAAATTATATATAATATACATATATATACATATATATATATATATATATATATATATATATATATATATATATATATATATATATATATATATATATATATACACACACACACACTATATTGTCAAAAGTATTGTGACACCTGCCTTTACACGCACATAAACTTTAATGGCATCCCAGATTTCGTCCGTAGGGTACAATATTGAGTTGGCCCACCCTTTGCAGCAATAACAGCTTCAACTCTTCTGGAAAGGCTGTCCACAAGGTTTAGGAGTGTGTCTATGGGAATGTTTGACCATTCTTCAAGAAGCGCATTTGTGAGGTCAGGCACTCATATTGGATGAGAAGGCCTGTCTCGCAGTCTCCACTCTAATTCATCACAAAGGTGTTCTATCAGGTTGAGGTCAGGACTCTGTGCAGGTCAGTCAAGCTCCTCCACCCCAAACTCGCTCATCTATGTCTTTATGGACCTTGTTTGTGCACTGGTGCGGAGTCCTGTTTGGAACAGGAAGGGAAGAGTTGAAGCTGTTATAGCTGCAAAGGGTGGGCCAACTCAATATTGAACCCCACGGACAAAGACTGGGATGCCATTAAAGTTCATGTGTGTGTAAAGGAAGACGTCCCAATACTTTTGACAATCTAGGATAGATAGATATACCCTTTTTTTTTTTTTTTTAACTACTGCGGCTTCTAAGAATGAAGCAGGATCTATGAATGGAGGAGGAAGACCTTTCAATCATTCACCCATTCTCGATTCATAGATTGCTTTTCATTCATAGTAGCTGTAGTATGGCTTCTATGAATGGAGAAGCTGGGCTTTTTTTTAATTTTGGATGCACTTAGGCTTTTCAGGCAATTAGGCAATTCAAAACCAGGAAGTGGAATGGGAAGGAAGGTCCATAAGAGGAGGCATAAGCATTATTTTTTTTACATATTGAATTTAGGTATGTTGAGTTCTCATGCATTTTCACATGCATTTTTATGCTGTTGCAAAAAAAATAAAAATGTAGCATGCTGTAATTTTTTTTTCACTGCACTGCAACACAATGGTGTGAATTCTTCTGCTTTTGTTCTGTCTATGCAGTAGAAATGTGTTAAAAAAATGCATCTGACTGCATCTGGTGTAAATGGGCCCTTATGTCATTCCAGAGCCATCTGGGAGTAAGCTTACACTGGACAAAGTACAGGTATGCTTTAAAAGAAAAAAGATATCAAAGGCAGCACAGTGGCTTGGTGGTTAACAGTTTTGTCTTGCAGCACTGGGATTCCAGGTGTACATGTCCTCCCTGTACTTGTGTTGGTTTCCTCCGGGTACTCCGGTTTCCTCCCACACTCCAAAGACATGCTGGTAGGTTAATTGTCCCCCTAATATGTGCGTGTATGTAGAATAGGGACCTTAGAATGTAAGCTCCTTGACGGCAGGGGACTGATGTAAATGAACGTTATATAAAGCACTATATAAATACCTGTAATAAATAAATACAGGGTCCTCATTACACAATAAAAGTGGAGCAGTCAAGGTAATTTAATAATAGCAATGTATTTGAACATACATCTAAGGGTCACCTAAATATACTGTAGCTAAAACGAAAAAGAAAGATACATTTTGTTAATACATTTACACAATTATCTCCATGAACACAAACTATCTGCGGTCCATACAAGGTTATTCCAAAGTATAGGGGTTATGGACAATGCACAGGACACTACTGCCCTCTGCTGGACGTTAATGGAAACAAATCCAAGGATCTTTCAGGCTCCAAGGCTACTCATGATACTCAGAAAACGTATACAAGACATATATTTTACATAAATGAAGCGCATCATTCAAGGAACAGACCTTAACTTCACTTCCTGTTTTTCTAAGTTCCATTTTACTATGTTGGAATCCTTTTACGATCAGAAGTTATAGCAGACACAGTCAACCTGTAAAAGTATGTAGTTTTTGTTTCTGGCAAGGTTGCATTCACATCTGAGCATTCAGGGAACACGTGAAAAACACAAATACCTCAAAATGTGCAGTAAAAAAATGCGTGGAGCTCAATGCCGGAAAAGGTCAAGGAGCTTCTTTGAATCACACAAGGCAACCCATTCAACTGGTTGAACTGCCCTATACTGTCATGTGAAAAACCCACAAAAAAGTGAGAAATTCGATGTGGCTGTGGGAATAGAATCCAAAGTAGAATTTTAGGTTTTAAGTGGATTTCAAAGCAAAATTAAAAAAAAAAAATGCAGTGTACATCTCTGTAATAAATGCACATTAACCTGAGTTTTATACTTGTGAAGACCATTCACATATACACAAACACCTACTGATCTGCCATGTTCTGATTTTTTTGGACTGAGAGGTGTCAGCCCTGCCTCGAGATGGGAAGGCCTGGGAAAAAAATTAAAATAAAAAAAGGAAAAATTGGGAAAAAACAGTTATTTTCCATTCCCCCCCCCCCCCCCCCCCAAGTAGTTTTTGATTTTCTCCAGTAAAAATTTAAAACAAAAAAGGAGTGTGGAATATTTTCCTCTACAATAATAAATAATATATCTTTGGCATGGTATTTAAACCATATAACATGAAGACCATTATGAAAGATTTCTGAGTTCTCTCAGGCTCAGCCGAAGACAAGAAATTCCTGGAATACAATTCAAGTAACACTGTATTTCTCAAACAAGAGAAATATGCATTTCTACCACTAGGGGGCACTGCAGGGGAACATGGCACTTATTAGTGATACTAAAGTCTATTTTTTTTTTGTTAAAAATAACAAACATGTCTAAAATGGTTTTGCACAGAGCAGCCCAGATCCTCCTCTTCTCAGGTCCCCCTTCAGTGCTCCTGGTTCCTCCCTTCTGTTGAGTGCCCCCACAGCACGCAGCTCACTGTGGGGGCAGCCGAGCCACAGCTCCGTGTGTCCATTCAGACATGGAGCTGCGGCCCGGTCCTGCCCCTATTCTCCTCATTGTCTGACTGACTTTGATTGACAGCAGCAGGAGCCAATGGTGCAGCGCTGCTGTCTCATCCAATGAGGAGGGGAGTGACAGACACTCCTGCAACATTTATGGATTTTGAAGGGCTCAGGTAATTATTAGGGGAACTGAGGGGGGCTGCTGAACACAGAAGGTTTTTTATCGTAATGCATAGAATGCATAAAGATAATAGATAATAGACCTTTTTCCTTTACAACCCCTTTAAACAGATATAACAAAATGCTTCCAATTGTATATTTACCAGATCAAAAGGGACCAAAATAATGGATTTTTATTGTTAAGATTTGCATACACTTTAAATTCCAGTCTGTTATAGATTCAGGGAGGTTAAGAACCTCTGTAAGGGTCTTATTGCTGCCCAGGTCTCCAGTGAATTGGCTTCCCTTTAACAATAGCTGCCTCTGATGAAGTGGAGTGAGGCCACGAAACATGTGGGCCCCCCCTGGAGCATCTGCCCACCACATTTTAATTCTTTCACAAACTCTACTTCTCTCCTAATATAATTCTACTCCACTTGCCCTATATAACCCCATATACTTTGTATTGATGGATAGTGTACTAGAGTCAATATATATATATATATATATATATATATACACATATATATATATATATATATATATATATATATACACACACACATACATATATATATATATATATATATATATATATATATATATATACACACACACCTACACAAACATATAATTATTTGTTATCATTAGGTTTTAGATATAGTCTTTTATACTGTTATTATGTAAATGATATAAGACCTGTGTGTGCATACACCTGTGAACCTTTGATCACTGGTAGTGGATATTTGATATTCTTTTCTTGCTTTACTTGCATTGGACAGGTGCTGTTTTGTACCAATAGGAACATATTATTTTAAAGTGGAACTTAAAAGGGTAACTCCACTTTTGTAGAAAAAATATAACAAATACTATAGCATATACAATTGCTACACAAGCCAGACTGTAATGTTATTAAAAATCACCTTTCCTTTTTCTGCAGCTGCTATAATTATCTGTAAAATTCAATGGAATATGGCAACCTGGAGAGGTTTTTTTTTTTTTTTTTTACACAGTTGGCGTTCAGAAAGCCCTTCAAAATTATATTTTCTGCTTGGGTGAAGAACTTTGCACTAAGATACAAATCAGGTTTTAGGCATCCTCTGCAACAAAAATGGCACCATTGGCGAGATACTTTCTAAGGGTTTATCACTTCTAAAGGGATGCAGACACTGCAACTTTACTCATGAGAACACAGAAAGTGAAATATAATGAATCAGTCAGTCCAATTCAGAATCAAAATGCAAAGAACATTGCAAGCAAATAGCTTTTTCTTCAGGGTAGAAACAGGTAGGAATCTGCAATAAAGTTTGTTAAAATCCTTCCAACGTACAGAATATTGACCACCAAGAGGGGATTGTTTTTATTTCAACAAAAGTGAAGTTACTCTTTAACCCTTTTTCACTTAGTAATCCTGCAAGTACCAGAAAAAAAGACAGATGACATGCCACAGTGCATGCGCAGGAGCGAACCCAGTGACCTCCTAGGATGCGTGATGTGGGTATGCAAGGAGGCTGCAGGAAAGTGACACATCATTCTCAACTAGGTGAGAACCTAGGAAGTGCAGGGAGAATTCTCTGAAAAGAAAGTAGACAGAACTCCCGAACTAAAGGGAGTAGGGATGAGATGACAGAAAGTGGCTGAAGAAGGTGAAGGTCTGCTTTATAGTGGTTGTGCACTTGTCTCAATTAAAAGCACCAAGTGTCAATTTTTGTCTGATGCTTCGTTCCTCTGCTATCAGCATGAGTCACTTCTAACAAGTTTTCCTGACACCGAGATATAAAAGGTGACAGGGGAGGGACTGCTAGCTGACCGACAGCCTCAGCTCTGTTCTGGTGTGCTGTGTGAAGAGGGGGTTTCCCTTACCTCCAATCAGCTTTCAGAGCTCTCCTCACTGAGCTCTGCAGGGTGTACAGCCGTGGCCAAAAGTTTTGATTATGACACAAATATTAATTTTCACAAAGTTTGCTGCCTTCGTTTTTATGATGGCAATTTGCATATACTCCAAAATGTTATGAGGATGAATTGTAATTGCAAAGTCCCTCTTTGCCATGAACATGAACTTAAAGCTTTTTAGGCTGGGCTTCTCCTTCTGGGTCACAGGACTGCAATTAGTTTTGCACTCCTGTGACCCATTTTTCAGCGGAGAACGGTCTGAAGTCTGCTCTCCGCTGACGTCACTGCCATCAGTCGAGGCAGTGGGTCATCCCGACTTCCCGAGCCTGGATCCGCCAGCTGCCTTGGTTGATGGCAGTCTCAGCGAGCGGCAGAGACAGCCACTCCCCACCACTCCACAGCTCAGTACTCATGGAGGAGCAGAGAGAAGAGACGCTGCCTGATCGTCAGCAGCTCTCTTCTCGGGGATCTGTGAAAACCGAGCCATCGGCGATGTTCGTGGCTCGGTTCTCAGTGCAGAGACACCGGGGGACAGATGCAGCATCGGTCTGATGCTGCATTCACATAGGTAAGTACGAATCAAAAAAAAAAAACCACACTTCTCCTTTAATCTCATTAAAAAAAAAAATTTCCACTGCATCCGTGAAGAAGGCTTCTGGATGCCCAAGTTGCAGATCTTGCTCAGGAATGGCAGCAGGCAGATGTGAGTACATCGGCACGCACAGTGAGGCAAAGACTTTTGGAAGATGGCCTGGTGTCAAGAAGTGCAGCAAAAAAGCCACTTCTCTCCAGGAAAAACATCAGGGACAGACTGATATTCTGCAAAATGTACAGGGATTGGACTGCTCAGGACTGGGGTAAAGTCATTTTCTCTGATGAATCCCCTTTCTGATTGTTTGGGGCATGTGGGAAAAAACCTTGTCCGGAGAAGAAATGGTGAGCGCTACCATCAGTCCTGTGTCATGCCAACAGTAAAGCATCCTGAGACAATTCATGTGTGGGGTTGTGTCTCAGCCAAGGGAGTGGGCTCATTCACAATTTTGCCTAAGAACACAGCCATGAATAAAGAATTGTACAAAAACATCCTCCGAGAGCAAATTCTCCCACCATCCAAGAACAGTTTGGTGATGAAGAATGCCTTTTCCAGCATGATGGAGCACCTTACCATAAGGCAAAAGTGATAACCAAGTGGCTTGGGGAACAAAACATCGAAATTTTGGGTCCATGGCCAGGAAACTCCCCAGACCTTAATCCCATTCATAACTTGTAGTCAATCCTCAAGAGGCGGGTGAACAAGAAAAAAAAAACACAAATCCTGACAAACTCCAAGAATTTATTATGTAAGAATGGGCTGCCATCAGTCAGGATGTGTCCCAGAAGTTGATTGACAGCATGCCAGAGCAAATTGCAAAAGGTCTTGAAAAAGAAGGGTCAACACTGCAAATATTGACTCTTTGCATAAACTTAATGTAATTGCCAACAAAAGCCGTTGATACTTATGAAATGCTTGTAATTAAAGTGGAGGGCCACCCTGAAAAAAAAAAATACACCAAAAATCCTAAAAAAAATTTTAAAAAAACATTTGAAAAAAAAAAAAAATTAAACTTACCTAAACCCTTGTTGCTAGGCAATCTTCCTAATCTGCCTCTTCCTTTTCCGTGGCGTCTTCTGCTCCTCGGTGAGCGGCCCCCGTTGTCTTCTGGGAACTGTGTGTGTTCCCAGAACACCATGGGGCCATTCACAGAGCGCCACGCCGCTCGCGCGTGCGCAGTAGGAAACTGGCAGTGAAGCCGCAAGGCTCCACTGCCTGTTTCCCTTACCTAGGATGGCGGTTCCGGGACCCGAGAGCCGAGGGACGGGTCGGCCTCGGGTGGCCAAAATTGTGGGCACCCAGGACATGTAAGTACTTAAAGTCAGCAGCTACAGTGTTTGTAGCTGCTGACTTTTAATTTTTTTTTTTTTTTAGGCCGGAATCCTGCTTTAAGCTTCAGTATACTGTGGAGATGTGACCCCGTGTCACAGGTGCATATGAGCAGTGTATGCCTGATTTTGGTAGGCTTGCTAATTGTACACCTGTGCGCTGGCTTCATAATCATCCCAGGAATAGAGGTCAGTGCTCATCCTTGGAGACAGCCCTGCCCGGCAGACAGGAGTTCTGGCCTAGGAGTCAGGAGGGAGCCAGTGCAGCAAGAAGCTGCAAGCACAGAGGTGCTGAGTGTCAGGTCTGGGGAAGACAGACAAAGGCCTAAGGTGTAATGCCGCGTACACACGAGGGGAATGTCCGACATAAAAATTCAGACGGAAGCTTTTCATCGTCTATTCCGATCGTGTGTATGCCTCATCGGACTTTTTTCTTCGAAAATTCTGACGGACCTAGAAATGGAACATGTTCTAAATATTTCCGACGGAACCAATTTCTATCGGGAAAACAGCTTGTCTGTATGCTGTTCCGACGGACCAAAAACGACGCATGCTCTGAAGCAAGTACGAGATGGAAGCTATTGGCTACTGGCTATTGAACTTCATTTTTCTAGTCTCGTCGTACGTGTTGTACGTCACCGCGTTCTGGACCTTCGGACCGTGTGGAGGCAAGACCACTTAAGCGGAGTTCCATCGGAGAAACCTTCGGAGTTTATTCCGACGGCAAAACCGGTCGTGTGTACAGGGCATAAGGCCTGAGCAGGAGTGCTGTGTTTTAGCCAGGAAGGCTGAATGCCGGATGTTCTGAAGAAGGACTGTAATGCTGAATACCCCTGCGAGGGAATCTGATGTTTATTTTTGAACTTTGTTTCTTTTGAATAAAAATGGGCTGCCATGCCCTTGAAAATGCAGTTAGGACTGACACGATTTCTTCAACTCGGACGCACCACTAAAGCTTAATCACCCCGAATCATTACAATACCATAATAACATCTGACAAAAAGTTCTAAAAACAGACTTTGTGAAAATTATAATTTGTGTTATTCTCAAAACTTTTGGCCACGGCTGTAATTTCAGTTTTCCGTCCCCTTTTTTTGACAGCTCAGAAAAGCTTTATAAACTCTGGACTTTGAAAGGATGTAGAGAAGAGAAGATGGCAGATAAACAGATACAACGTAATTTGTTTCATCTCTGTGTATCACCTGAGGTCACTCGCTTCACTGAGTATATGTAAGGGTTTACAACCACTTCAAGTTCTTTAGGGTTAGGGGTTTGAGGTATATAATTGGCATTCCTCAAGGTTTTGCTGCAATGCGGTGGTCTACAGTACTTGGGGGTTCAGCAGTTTTCTCAGATTCTAAATAAATTTTAAAAAGAAAAATTCTGGGGAACTGAGCAAAGCTTTCATTATGGCCTTGTAATTAGACTAATGTAGGAAAGCAAAAATGGCTGGCAGTCATTAAACTCTCCCAGGTTTTGCCAAGGCTGTAGTTTTTGCTGGAGTCAGCCTCTAAATTGCAATGCCATCTAAAAAGTTTTCTATTAGTCTTGGACAAACTTAGAAGGAATTAGAATCTCGGTGAAGTTTTTACACCACTCAGTACCTCCATCGTGGAGATTTGTCCTCATTTCCTGTCCTGGTGACACAATGGGGTTGATTTACTAAAACTAAAGGGTGCAAAATCTGGTGCAGCTGTGCATGGTAGCCAATCAGCTTCTAACTGCAGCTTGTTCAATTCAGCTTTGACAAAAAAACCTGGAAGCTGATTGGTTTCTATGCAGAGCTGCACCAGATTTTGCACTCTCTGATTTTAGTAAATCAACCCCAATGCTCCAACATGTAGCTCCTAACTGTCCCATATGAAGTGACTCTGTGCTTAGAATCAAATCCCTCTGTCCTCATTTGTCATTCCTTTTTGTTCTGGGTGTTGTCCTGTAAAAATAAAATGTAATATTTAAGTGCCAAATTTGTTAAATGTTTCATCCATCCTTCATATTTTTTGCACTAGCCCCAGTGGAGTTTAGAATTATTCTTCTGCTTTCATATGTCATTGTCCATATGTTCGATGAATGCCGGGGGGGGGGGGGGGGGGGATTTGAAGCCTAAATATTATGTGCAAAAACGTGTCCCTCTTTCTGAAGATTGGATGTTATGATGCCTTGATGTACAAGAGGTCACTGGATCAGAGACTTACCAATGGGAACATAGAGACAGGAAAATCTGCCAAAGGCTTTAAAGTGGTTTTAATTGATCACCTTGTAAAACAACCCATTCAGCTTAAAATAGAAATGAAAGGCAAAACATTTTTGTAAAGATTAAAAAAAACATTATAAATACCCTTTTCCACTTTTTTTTTTTTATAAATGATCACATTCCCTCTGTTCTCAGCTGCATACAAGCTGGAGGGAGGAGAAGCAGCAGCACACTGAGCTTCCCAGTGAATGGCTGTGCAGCAGGGGCATCAGGACAAGTCTGATTATTGGAGGAGAGTACACTTAGTTCTCAGCACAGCTAGAGAACCGGCCATGGTGTGCTCTCCTGCTTAGTGTGGTCAGTTTTTAATAGGAAAGCAAGAGGGCTAGCGGGAACACCAGATATTTCACATAAGAAAGCAATACAAAGAGAACAGAATACTTCTTTATGCAAGTACATGGTACAGCGGGCACATATCAGGAATATGAAGTGTTGGGGTAACAAGCGCTTTAACTCTGTACTAAAGAAGAAAACATGTGTTTGTTTTTTTGTTTCCATTATCTCACTTCCTGTCCTAATGACAGCGGACAGGAAGTGAGAGTATACTGTCCTAATGGGGAAACAGACAACAATCACAAAAGAGTTAAACGTTTCTAACCATTCCTTGCTCAGTCCAAAGGTAAAAAAAAAAGAAAAAAGTTTTGTCTGGAGTTGATCTTTAAAGCAGGATTAAACGTCTTTTTTTTTTTTTTAATTAATTGAGCCCCAGGAGCTTTTAGCATTCACCTGGCAAGCAATCCCCTCCAGTGATGCCCTGTCAGCACTCCTGTCAGTCATAGGCACAGCTATCTTCTCCCCTTCTTCTCCCCAGGTTCTGCCACTTGGTTGGACGTCACATCATCATGGCTCAAAGCGGTGCTGTAAATTTATGCTGAGCTGTGCAAGAAGAGTACAGGAGCTTCCTGTAATAAAGACCGGTCACTGCTGCTCTCTCTTCCCGTGCAGGGTGACTGGTCTTGTCTCCGCCCCCTACTGTCATTTTCTACAAGCCCCCTGTAGTGGGTGGGACCTACTGTGCCCCTCCCACAACTCTGCTCTATGTACAGCACAGTGCTGATCTAACGGCTCTTCTACAAGGCAATGTGTGGGGTTGTACAAACATTTGGTACATACAAAGTGGATTTATATATTTTGTGGCTATTGAGGAATATTTGTAACCACCATATAGCAAAATGACGTCAGCAAAGTGGTTGTGTTATCCTGACCGGACGTCATATCACGTCTTTCAGAATAGCAAGCCGCTATGCGCCCCCTGGGACGCGCATTACGGCGATCGTTGTTGCGGTGTGTCAGTCTGAAACACCACAACTCTGATCTAGGTAAAGAGTCTCTGACGGAGACTCTTTACAAAGGATGAGCTCCGACGTTTTCACACAGCCCACGTGCAGAGCCCGCCAGGAAGTCGGCACTGCGCTAATCACAGGCAGTGAGACATTGTCCCAATGTGCAGCTGCAGAGATCGAGAAATGTCTCACTGCCTGTGATTAGCGCAGCGCAATGCCGACTTCCTGGCTGGCTCTGCATGTGGGCTGTGCGAACACGTCGGAGCTCATCCTTACTCTTTACCACATGATCAGCTGTGTCCAATCACGGCTGATCACAGTGTAAACAGGAAGAGCCGTTGATCGGCTTTTCCACACTCGCGTCTGTCAGACGCAAGTAGAGGAGAGACGATCGGCTGCTTCTCTGACAGGGGGGGGGGTCTGTGCTGATTGATTATCAGCGCAGCCCCCCTCCCCCCCAGGATGCCCACATTGGACCACCAGGGACGCCACCAGGACCACCAGGGATGCCCACCACTAGTCACCACCAGGTATGCCACCCATGGCCACCAGGGATGCCAATCAGTACCCACAATGAATGCCAATCAGTGCCAAAAAATAATGCCTGCCAATAAGTGATGCCCATCAGTACCATCCATTAGTGTACATCAGTGCCACCTATCAGTGCCCATCCATGCCACCCATCAGTGCCCATCCGTGCCGCCTATCAGTGCCCATCCATGCTACCTATCAGTGCCCATCCACGCCGCCTATCAGTGCCCATCAGTGCTGCCTTTCAGTGCCCATCAATACCACCTATGTGTACCCATCAGTGCTGCATATCAGTGCCGCCTATCAGTGCCGCCTATCAGTGCCCCATCAGTGCCGCATATTAGTGCCCATCAGTGCCGCCTTATCAGCCCCATCAGCGCCCATTAGTGAAGGAGAAAACTTACTTATTTACAAAGTTTTGGATCAGAAACAAAAAAAACAAAAAAAAAAAAAACTTTTTTTTCAAAATTTTCGGTCTTTTTTTAAATTTGTTTAGCAGAAAATAAAAATCCCAGAGGTGATCAAATACCCCCAAAAGAAAGCTCTATTTGTGGGAATGAAATGATAAAAATGTAGTTTGGCTACAGTGTAGCATGACCGCGCAATTGTCATTCAAAGTGCGACAGTGCTGAAAGCTGAAAATTGGTCTGGGCAGGAAGGTGTATAAGTGCCCAGTATTGAAGTGGTTAAATTAAAGTTTTTGTGTCCGGAGTTCAGCTTTAGTACAAACAAGAACTACAGATAACTACACTTAGAACCATTTAAAGACAACAATATAAAAATTTACAGAGGAGTTCTGCAGGAAGTAAATATTACAGAAAAATATAACAAGTATTAAATGTATCTGGAATGTAAGCCTGGACAAAGAAATGTTCATTTACAGTGACAGGTGCACTTGTAGCCCGAGCTGACAACTTGCAGAGCTTCAACCAACAAACAATAGCGTTTTGTTATTACAACCTCATGTGCACTCCGAGCGCTGCCAACAATGTAAACACCTGCATCTCCTAATACAGAAAGAATGCTTGTGGGGAGATATATGGCCTGTGTGCAGATGTTCCAGCCCTGGAAATGGGATAGAAGAGACAAAGCAGAGCAGAGCTGTCTTCTCTGTTAAATTTATATTGCAGAAATGGGGACACCAGTGGGGTCCACCTGTTGCTCATCGGCTTCTCCCAACACTCCGCCACCATTGGAATTAGACTTTCATTCAAGAGAACCAGTCTCAACTGGGGTTATATTAGAATCTGAATATTTTGTCTTCATTATTAAGACCTCATTCCCACATCCGTACTAAAGTGGAATTTAAAGCGGGGTTCCACCCAAATTTTGAACAATATCTGTATGTATTCTCTTCCTTCCCTAGATGCTGACATGCCGTTTAAAAAAATTTTAATCGCCGTAATTACCTTTTATTTTTCTATTCTTCTTTGCACTTCCTGGTTCTCCTCCCGTGGGAGTAGGCGTGTTTCTAGCCTCTCCCAGACTCCTGGGACCTAGTCTCAGGCTTCCCAGGATGCCACTGAGCATGTGCGGGAACGAGCAGTGAATGCTGGGAGCACAGCATTCACCACATCCAGGAAATAAATGCTTGGGGGCTTCAAATGCCCACAAAGAAGATGGAAACCGCCTGCAGTGAATAATATAAGTTATTCTTTCCGACGAAATCTGACACAGGCGGACATATTACACACAATATGTGAGTATCTAATAATGAGAAGAAAAGTTTGTGAATGAACTCAAAAGAAAAAAAACGATAGATAGGTGGACCCCCGCTTTAAAGTGGAACTAAGGGCAAAAAAAGAAAAACTCTTTATTTACCTGCCCGTCCCCTGCAGAATGTACACAGAGCTTTCCATGCGCAGCTCAGTTTACATTTTGGAACATTGCCTTTGTGCTGGGATGACTGCAGTATCGCACATATGCGGGAGTGACGTCATCCCACACCGGCCAATCAAAACAAGCACCATCACCTGTAAAGGACCCCGGAAAAGATGCCAGAGCCAGTGAGGAACCTCGCAGGCTTTGGACCACTGGAACATGGGTAAATATTTGTGCCTTTAGTGCCTCTTCAACCCCCAAAAAGAGAATAAGGCCTTTACACTTGCTCAAAATACTGATGCCGAACAAATGCGCCTATAGAGTTAATACGCATTGTTCGGCGTGTTTGACGTGCATTTACCATGCCTTAAAAAGGCTCCCCAAACGCTCTATGCATTAGATTAGTTGGTAGTATAGTTGGCCTTTGTTATCTTAGGACATAAATTCATGGTTTTACTAACTGCTGGCCCAGCGAGGCCTAATTGTTTCAGCGGTATTGTACTGCGTGACCACCTATGTTATTTGTATTTCTTGCGTTCCAACATATTTCTTAATAAATAGAAATTAAAAAAAAAATGCTCTATGCATGTTTGATGCACCTTAAAAAAGCACCCCTATTTTGTTGTTGTTAACAAGGTCTAACATGCCACAAATAGCTGCTGCCACGTTTATGGCACGTTAGGAGTTGAGGTGCTTCAAGTCCTTCCAAACTTAACATGTAGCTTCTTTTTTGAAGTGCAGCGACCTGGCGTAATGCGATTGCGTCATGTTTTAATAATGTGAACAGCTCTGTGCGCTGTCCTTATTATCAATTGCAGACTGCTGTACTAGGCCTAGGATGGAACAGTCATGAGTCTAAAAATTAAAAAAAAAATTAAAAATAAATAAAAATTTGCTTCGGAAGGGGAGAGTGTTAAAGGAGAACTTGAAATGCATTTAAGGAGCATTTAAAACGTGCCTCAAACACCTGCTTTTAATGCCAGTGTAAAAAGGGTCCAAGTTCTGCTTTAACACTCTCCCCTTCCCAAGCAAAAAATTGTATTTTATTTTATTTTCATTTTTAGACCCGTCACTGTTCCAGCCTAGGCCACAATGACCAGTACCTGGTCCTGCAGCCTCCTGGGAGACTTACATGAAGTCTCCCAGGAGGCTGCAGGATCAGAGCTGGTAGCCCGCACCCAGAAGAGGCAGCCAGCTGAGAAGGACCAAGATGGCGGCACTCGAACATTGGATTAACGCTCGATTCGCTGTGCAGAGAATATGTACTTTGAAGAACACTATAGGTAAGTGGGGAAAAAACTTGGGAGGAGTTGAATACCACTTTAAATTACTCCCATCTACGATTAAACTGTCTGCCAGGCTGGCAGAAAAATCGAGTGTAAAAAAAAATGCTTGTTTTGGCACGATTAGAGGCGTATATTGTAAAGTTATTCTATTTGGTAGAATATTCATCAATATTTCACACAAATGAGGTGGATGCAGAATAATGATCATAAAATATAGTAGTCCAAAGTGAGTTGCACCTCTCGGCTAATGCGATTTTGTGATTTAAAAGCCTGCACTCAGCTTATGATACATTTGTAGTAAGCCAAAAAAAATAAAAGAGGAGCACCTGCTTTTTTTCCAGAGGCCACCCACACAGCGCTGGTAGGGATATACTGCACAGACCAACCACTTCTATTCCCAGCAGCCTCAATGAAATGTTTGGGTATGGCTGATGTCTAACGGTATTGGGTTACAGTTTAACAAGAATGGCAATTAACCAAAGGCTAATTTAGAAGGGTAATATTCTTGGCATTCAGCGCTGAGGTTAAAGAGGACCTGTTGGTATGTTGGTGGTGGATATTTTTTGCTTTACTGCATACTGCCTTATATACAAGGATGTAATACCAGGCTAGACTTTGACCCTGTACTGACCCAAAGGATGAGTGTTCTGTTCCTGTAAACTTAACATGCCTCATATACAGACATAGGCTAACGCACATTCATAAATATAAAATTCTGCATATTTTTAACCTCCCTGGCGGTATGATTATTTCGGACTTTAGGTGCTAAAAGCGGTACAATTATTTTGCATGGAAATTTGGCGTTATATATTGTAGGTCTGTAATTCTTAACAATAACACACTTAAATCTGTCCAAACAAGAGTCTAGTAGATATCCCGGGTATGATAAAGTTTGAAACACAAAAACATAAATTTTAATATAATAAATAAAAATAAATAATTAAAAAAAATAAATAAAAAATAATAAAATAAATTTCCCCACGATTCACTATTGCTCAATTCTGCAAGTGTTCTAATTTACTATCGCTGTTTTCTAGCTGGTCTAAAGCCATTTTTGACGTAAAGGGACACTTTTTGGTTGCTATGGAAAATCTCCAGTTTCCAGGCAGAAAGAACAGTATATGTAATAAAAAACTGCATGCAGGGCATGGGCCAAAGCACTGGGGACAAAAGGGATGTGAAATAATTTCATATAGTACTGTAATCTGTAAGATTACAGTACTGTATGTGTTATGATTTTTACATTTTGTTTGAATTTTTTCGCCAGGCTTCGTCCCCGTGCGTCGCAACGCTCGCAGGGAACGGAGCCTGGCACAGAGAGGCTTCGGGAGGAGGACGGAGCCCTCGGACACTGCGGGTGACATCGCAGGAACCCGGGGACAAGGTAAGTGTACTGCTCCAGGATCCTGCAATGTAATCCCGAGTGTGGCTCGGGGTTACCGCTAATGGTGCTGAATTTTAACCCCGAGCCACACTCGGGAAAACCGCCAGGGAGGTTAAGAGAAATCTTGCTTCCAACTGCTTGGCCTATCCAATTCTGGCACAATGGTTACCTCCTGCGGTGTGCCAAAAACCTCTAGGTGGGTGTTTCTTCCAAGATACCTTAGGAGAGGAAGGAACTGGGCTGATCAGGACATTATTTACTGGAGGACAGCCAAAATTATCTTCATCTGAGAATAGACGCATGTAAAGTTTATTTCTGGCAAATAAATAGACATTCATTAAGGACATTACAGTTAGCACTTCTGCCTGGCAGCACTGGGGTCATTGGTTTTAATCCCAACTACTACATAACCTGCCTGGAGTTTGCTCCTTGAGGGCAAGGGCTGATGTGAACGTACAATGTATATGTAAAGCGTTGCATAAACTGTTAATGCTATTTAAATAATAATACATCTATGACACATTTTTCCATGTTCTGTCTCCTAAAAAAACACTGCATGTACTAAAAAATACCAGTTCAAGTAGGCTCCTAACTTCCTGCTGTGTTCTGGCAACACTGCCTCTGCTGCATTGAAATTTTAAGCAGTGTTGTCAACGCTGCCTAACTTCTTCTCTGCTGGACTGCAGATCACCTCCTCTCCTCACTGCCAAAACACAAGAGCGATATGTTCCGTATACCACCAAGGGAGTAACCTAGAATCCCAACATACTGCAGTGAGAGGTCATGATGTTGAATAATGTGAGGCAGGTTGGCATGATGACATACCCCTAGAGGCAATGGTGGCCCGTCCTTTAGGGCCACCTGGGCGCCGCCCCCTCTATCCACAGCAGCCACTCCCTATTCATGCGCCCGGCCCCAGGATTTCGGCACATGAATTACAGCGGCGAGTTTTTTAAGCACCTGATTAGAGTCAGAGGCTCTAATAGGCTTGAAATAGGATGGGCTCCTGGCACAGAGCACTGCGCTACGAGCCCACCCAGGTGGTACAACAGCGAATGGATATTTGCTATTAAAAAACTGATCCTCGATCCGGCCAATCAGAAGCGGGTCTGAGACCCGTTTTCCGATTGGCCGAAAAGAGAAGAGCCCCGAATGGCCGCAGAGGAGGGAGGAAACGGAAGCCGCCGCCGTGATGCCTGTGGAGAGCAGGGGAAGCCGCCGAGCAGGGGAAGCCGCCGGTGAAGCCCGGGTGAAACGTTGCCCACCATAGATGGGGTAAGCGCTCTACACCCGACCAACCGGGGGTGGGGGGGTAAAACATTATCGCCACTGCCTAGAGGTATTTATGCCACCCATGGCTCAGCATCATTCAACCTGGAAAACAAGCGGTGGCATTGGACAGAGGAGGATGTGGAGGGCAGCGCTGGAGCATGAAGGGGTGAACAGTGCTTCTTTCATTTTTATTTACAGGGGTGTTAAAAAAAAAATGGAAATATGTTGAATATTTAAACTATCCCTTAAAATTCCTTTTAAAAGAGAAGTAGGGCCAAAGCTTTTATGGCTGTATTTCTCCTGTGAGAGGTACATTTACTTTTGCTCTACTCTGACCCCAGAGTCAGCAGATAGTTGGCATTTGCCTGCTAACAGTTGACGAGGCAGAGCCGACCCAGGGTTGGGAAGGATCCCAACAATGCTGGGATGTACTCAGCTGCCTGATTGACAGGTGGCTCCGCCTTTTAGTGCGCTGCTGAGAGCCGAAGCCAATCGCGCTCATCCCTTTCTAGTTCTTCAGAGCCAGCGTGGGACAGTTGAAGCATGGAGGAGAGTATGGATGTTTTTTTTTTTAATAAGCTCATACTTCTACTTTAATGTCTACATCCCACCACCAACACATACTGAATGAATGAATGAATGAATGAATGAATGAATGAATGAATGAATGATTTGTAAAGCGCTGCAATTGCGAACTGAATCGCCTCAAGGCGCTAGATGTATTCTCTGTAGCCAGCTTCTAGAAAAGGAAGGTCTTTAGTTTTTTCCTGAAGGCCTGGTGGTTTTCTTCCATGCGGAGGTTGGTTGGGAGAGCATTCCATAGTCGAGGTCCTTGGACTGCAAATCTACGTTCTCCCTTTGCTTTGTAGCGGTATTTGGGAATGAGGAGGAGGTTTTGGTTAGCTGATCGAAGACTGCGATTCGGTGTGTAGTGTTTTATTTTTTCCCGGAGATATTGCGGAGCGTTTCCTTGTATGCATTTATGGGTGAGGCAGAGGGTCTTGAATATGATCCGATTCTTCACAGTTAGCCAATGTAGGCTTTTTAGGGATGGGGAGATGGATTCCCAGGGCTTTTTTCCTGTTAACAGTCTTGCCGCCGTATTTTGCATGAGTTGCAAGCGCGCAAGCTGATATTGGGGTAGACCTACGTAGAGGGAATTTGCGTAGTCGAGTCGGGAATTGATGATCGTTCCCACAACTGCCGCTTTGTCCTCTTCTGGGATGAAGGGGATGAGTCTGCGAAGCAGGCGGAGGAGGTGGTGGGATCCGCTCACCACCGATCCTATTTGTGCATCCATTGTCATTCCTGAGTCAAAGATGACTCCGAGACTCTTGACTTTGGTGCTGGGGGAGATGGTCTGTCCGAGGATGGAGGGTGGTGTCCACGGAGTCTTAATTTTGGAATTTTTGTTGGCTTGCAGGAGAAGAAGTTCTGTTTTTGATTCGTTAAGTTTGAGGGAGCTAGCGGTCATCCAGTCATTGATTAAAGTGAGGCATTTCTGTAGTTGCTGATGATGATCTTTTTGTCCGTTAATGCGAAGGTAGAGTTGGGTGTCGTCTGCGTATGAGTGGAAGCAGAGGTCCGTTTTCCTGATGATATTGAGAAGCGGGCGGATGTAGATGTTAAATAGCACTGGTGACAAGGGTGAGCCCTGAGGGACTCCACAGGAGACTGCCCGAGATTCCGAGGTGAATGTTCCCAGTTTCACTGTCTGAGAGCGATTCTCTAAGAAGGATGTAAACCATTTTAGGGCAGAATCTGTGGCTCCTGCAACTTCTGAGAGGCGGACAAGTAAAGTACTGTGGTCCACTGTATCGAATGCTGCGCTGAGGTCTAACAGTACCAGGAGACTCGGTTCCCCGTCATCTGCTGCTTCGAGGGCGTCGTCCCATATTTTGAGAAGTGCTGTTTCTGTGCCATGGCCTGGGCGGAAGCCTGATTGCAGAGGGTCCAGGAGGTGGTGTGTCTCCAGGTGGTGTTGTAGCTGCTGTACTACTGCTTTCTCTATAATCTTGGAGATGGTGTTGAGGCTTGTTATTGGTCTGCGGCAGTTAGGGTCTTTAGGGTCGAGATTAGGTTTCTTTAGCAGGGGTTTGACGATGCCTTGCTTGAGGGAGGTTGGCACAGTCCCTTCTTTGAATGATTGATTTATGAGATGTGTTAGGGTGGGGGCCAGGATGTCGGAACATTCTTTGAACAATTTGGTGGGGATGATGTCGTTCGGTGATGTGCTGTCGCGAAGGCTTCCGATGATGTTTTTAGTCGTGTCCGTGGTGATTGGGGACAAAAAGAACTTCGGTGGTTGAGTGATGTTCGTGTCGATATCCTCTTTTTGCATTGGTTGGGTGAGGTTGGTTGTTATTTTCTGATGAATTGCTTTCCGAATGTTGTCGATTTTGTCGATGAAGAAATCTGATAACTCATTGCAGAATTCTTGAGTATCGTTTGCAGGGGGCTCTAGGCAGGTCGGGTTCATTGATTGAGCAACTATTTTGAAAAGTTCCCCTTCACTCTGTCCCACTATACGAAGAGAAGAACAAAGCTTAAAAAGGCTGAGGATTCTCCCACCCCCATGTGATAGTGCTGGTCCAATCACCAGCTCTATCACATGCTCCTCCATACCCAGAAGTATGAGGTATTTTCTTTATTTCTGGCAGAAGAACAGAACAGTGGGGAAGCAAAGAAAATGTGAATATGTGCTACTGGGGAGGGTGAGGCATTAAAGTGAACCTGTTGCTTTGGCTTATACGGACACAGCCCAGGTTTGCTTCACATACATTTCCATAATTAGGGTCTTCCATTATCTAAAACTGCACAGCAATAGTAAGGCAAGCAAAAGAGCTCGTCTTTTCATGCTATCTACAAAAAATACACCATAATACTCAATGTATAGATGAATAAGGTCTGAAACCCAGAACTTGCTCTTTCCCAGTTGTCATTACCCGGGGCTGCATTATGCCCTTAATCCATTTTACAAAATAAGCTGCATGAGGACAAAAACACAATGTTTTATTGAAAGAACACAGACAGGTGGCTTTTGAGGTCTAAGCTAATAAAATCTCTCAATTTAATTCACTCCTTTGTTCTCGTGGAAAGACTATCTGTCGGACTTAAACATAAAGGTATGCCCTGGTCCAGCTGATTATGGCGAACGGTTAAATAAATACGCTGATTAGACAAGGAGCTTGGTTTCCTCTCGTGTAAAATTTCCGATTAATAATAGTGTCTATTTAAGACATCTGCTTTAAACTTACAACATTTGTTTAATGGAAAAATTCCAAACATAACTTATTTTTCCCATGAAGCCAGGACAATGCCATTCTGACAGATGTCCCCCCCCCCCCCCTAAATGAGCAAAATTATTTCACCAATCAGAGGAATGCACAAATCAGAAATGCTGTAACGTAGATCATTGGGCTCGTAGTTTTGGATAGTTCTATGAACATGGACGCAAGACATAGTTTTTAGTATTGGGCCAAGCAGAAAGAGTTTGGGAACCCTTGCAGGTTTTTATTGGGGAAGTTCACCTATACTTCTTGCATGGTTACCCAAGAGGACACAGGAAACAGTATTTTTTGTGAAAAATTAGAAGTATTGGGACAAAGTGTTTGGGCCTTGTTTGTACAGTTGTGTGACGATTGTTGTTCTTTACCAAGTCTCTATATTTTTTCTCTGACTTTGGGTTCAAATACTAAATAGAATCTATCATCAGCCTTCTACCCTTCAGAGGTCATTGTATCTGTAGCGTTGATGTTTCATCCATATCCCAGTTCTTTTTTGCTTTTATAGACTTCAATGTTTAAAGCAGGGATGTCAAAATCAATTTAATCGTGGGCCACATCAGCATTGTGGACACCCTCAAAGAGCCGGTTGTATCTGTAATGCCGCGTACACACAGTCGGACTTTCCGACGGGAAATGTTCGATGTGAGCTTGTTGTTGGAAAGTCCGACCGTGTGTTCACAAGTCCGTCACACAAAAGCTCACACATGCTCGGAATCAAGCAGAAGGAGCCGCACTGGCTATTGAACTTCCTTTTTCTCGGCTCGTCGTAAGTCACCACGTTCTCACGTTCGGAATTTTGGGCCAACATTTGTGTGACCGTGTGTACGCAAGACAAGTTTGAGCCAACATCCTTCGGAAAAAAATCCACGGTTTTGTTGTCGGAAATTCCGATCGTGTGTACGCGGCATAAGACTATTAAAACGTATCAACACTTTATCATATTAAATAATTGCCTCTGCATTTGATTTAACTGACATAGAATTGTATTATTCTCAAAATAATTATAAGCAGATGTCCAGAGTACCCCACCACCCCCTACATCAGAAGTCAAGAATCGACCACCCTCTTTATACATCACAGTGCACCTCCCTTACCTTGTGCTGCTGCCAGGAAGAAGCTGGGGGAGGAGCTGGAAAGCAGGAAGTGCAAGGTCTGAAGGAGGACCAGAGGAGGGCTGGAATTAGCTTCCCGAGTTTGACTAATGCTCAGATCACGGGAGGCAGAGGCAAGGGGGTGTTGTGGCTGCACAGAAAAGCACAGAATCTGTAAAGGGAGTTCTGTCCTCCTCTCTACTGCCGACTGCTGAGATGGGGGGGCAGAGACAAGCCTCTTCGCAACTGCATGGAGAAACACAGGATCTGGCAAAGGAGTTCTGTCCTCCTCTCTGCTGCTGACTGCTGAGACAAGGTGGGGGCGGACACGAGGGTGGTACCACAGCTGCAGGAGAGGTGCGAGGGCCATATGAAATAGCCCGTGGACCTTGTGTTGGATACATGTGGTTTAAGGTAATTGTGGCTGTATTAGTGCACAATTGCAATTACAGTATTGCTTGGACCTTAAAAGAAGAAGCAGGTAAGCCTCCCAAAGCTTGTCTTAAAAAAAGTTATAACTGTGCAAATAAAAAAGTATTCAGTTGTGGCAGTACTCAATTGTGTTGTAGACTGTAAATGGTAGTGTTCCCGGCAGATGTAATGCACCACTTCCAAAGACACGGAAGATGTCTTTCTGGTTGCAAGATTGTTTGGTTGATATGTGACACCACCAGTTGCCATTTTTTAATGGTCATCAAAGTTGAGCAGAACTGAACATTCTTTATGGGAAACGCATCCAGGTATTTAACTGACCACCTAGCCATCTTTACTGCATTGCATGAATGAACCCGGACTAACATCGTCTTTAAATTCATTAAAACCATTAATTCATTTTTTTTTAGTTCACCTAGTAAAATTCCTTTAATCCCACCTTTGTATATAGCTATAGCAGCCAGACTTTAAAAACAGGCTTGAAGGAGTGCCTGCAAGGTGAGCTGAAGGGTGGAAGGTAGAGGGCCTTAGGCAAGCTTACAGTAGGAAGAGAGTTCAGTGTTGATGTCACCAAAACGTTGATGTTGATTGGTAATCCAACAGAGACAGTATGCGGAGCAGTGGCACAGAGTCTGTAGAACTGCTCACTATAAAATATGTAGTTACGTTCCTTTATGCCATGCAGCCATATACAGTAGATATAGGTAGAAAACAAGAGTATATGCATTCATGTACAAATGTTATGGCAGATTTAAAAAAAAAAAAGCTTTACATGTCTTGCATGCTGTGTATTTCACTGTTTGGCCATTGCTGTCCTTTATTTAACAAATCCCGGCCACCTCATTTTATTTCTAAAATCTTAATTTGCTTGAAAAATAACGATCAACCCAATACTGCTTTGATTCAGATCATTCCAGGCTCTGTCTTCAATAATTGCACAACTGTATTTGTCAAAGTGTTTCCATGCAATTATCAGCAATGTGTTACTGACACTTTAATTCAACTCCAGCTAATCTGTGTGAACCTTTTTGTTACTGGAAACATTATAAGACCTAATTAAGAGAAGCGTAAAACGAAAACTAAATAATTCAGACTCAGCCCTGCCGTAATCATCCATTATATGGGATGTGTAACACTTGTTTCTTGAGTTTGAAGTCATTCTTTAAAGTTGCAATTATACTGCTAAATGGTTCTAAGTCTGTTTTGCATGATGCCAACTAAAATTCACATATCACCCTGCTACATTACAGTGAAAGCTCCCAAGTACTCGGCTGCATTCCAAATATCTGCAATCCTGGTAGGTTTAAATAAGGAACACACACACTGCTGAAGGAAAGCAGGAAAGTGGATTGTAAAAATAATTGTGAACCCCAAAATAATTTTTTACATTTCTGCATCGATGTCTCCAAAAATTCTGCGTGGCTGAACCTGCATTGGAGGAGATGGATTGGTCATAATTGATGTTCTGGGCCAATATTGTTGTAACCCAGGACAGGTTGGTGCACCCCTTCCATCTCCAAGGGCACACACTTGCAAGTTCACTCATACAAGCAATAATTGTTTAGCACCCTATGCATGCATGCGCGGCTGGCAGCATTCTAGTTTTTGAAGATACCTTAAATCGATCCTATGGTCAGGCTATGGACATTGAAGTATTAAAATATTCTTAAGGCCCCACAGATGGCTTGATATTGACTGGCTCTTGTTGAATTGGCCAAAATCTAAGGCATCGGTAGTCCTGCAAGCACCAAATTTTGCAGTCACTCTAGTGCAGAGCCAATGCACTCAGGCAGTGTCACAATATAATAGCCGGCAGTGAAAATTACCTTATAGTATAAATGAAGAATTTGACTCTCCAGTTCTGCCCACGGGACAAAACTTAACGATGTAGAGTGGCCCTTAAAAAGCAGCAGATGTGCTTTAAAACAAGCCCTCCCTGACCTCTGTAGCTGCATTTGCTAAGGAGAAATTCATTCTCAAATTTCACAGCAAAAAACACTGAATTCCACAAAGCTGTTCTATCAGCAGCTCAGTTTTAATGCCCCCTGCAAAGAAGAAAGTCAAAACCTCTCCTGGTGCATGTGCCTCTGATGTCCACTGTATTAAGTTCCCACCAAAAAAATCTTCAGAATTTGACATGGCAAGGACTGTTGGGTGCCTGGTCCCAAACTGTGCTTAGAGGCTTCTCCTGCTAGCCCCTACATCAAGAATTCATCCTGTAGCAACTTAGGGGCCAGTGAAAGGAACAAATGAGTGCTGAGAGTGACTAGGCACCAAAAACTCCCCAGAAGTGTTGGATCCTGCTAATTCTTCAAACATCAATTTATCTTCAGTACAGACAGAGATCAGCAGTGCAGACAGCTAGAGAGGTATTACCTTTTTCTTTGCGGATGGGGGGGGGGGGGGGGGCTTTATTCATGGTTTCATTTTAGTGACAGGGTCCCTTTAAATCTCTAGCCTGGCAGAATTGAAAAATTAAAAGGAAAAAAAAAAAGACACAATGGCTTCCTACCTGTTTTGCATGAAAATATCATTCAATAATAGAAAATACTGTATACACAAGCCTAATCAACAAGTAATAGCATCCAACCCCCTACCTAATAAGCAGAGAGCACGTTTATCTCAAGATGAGAAAATCCTCATCTCCCACATCAATAATTGTTTTCATTCCGCTGACTGCTATCTGGAAATTAGCAAATAATTCATACGGAATCAGTTTTGAAGGTTCTTTTATGAGTACACAGAATAGAAAAGACCCCAATTAAATACCATACAAAGTGCTGCCTTTTTGTGCGGCAAACACACCTAGGAAAGGTCGCATTCTGATCTTTTTATCACCGCTGGAAAATTAATTACTCCACTGACATATGTCAGGGTGATTTTTATAAGAGAGCTGAGCTGGGCTGGAGTTAGTCATTTCGCCCATTTGTTGGTATGCAAAACCGCCTTTCATTGGCAAGAAAATGTATTCATTAATTTCTGAGGTCTAGGGTAAGTCAGAGTGACTTGTACGCCTTCGTATTATATCCGAATGTTGATGAAATCTGATAGAAAAACATGTGTTTGCTAGGCTATAATATCATGACAGGATAATTCTCATCTGGTTTATTTAAAAAAAAAATGCTCCACCAAAAACGTATAGATCTGTCTTTTTTGATTGCTAACAAGCTCAACCATGAGCTAGCTTTTTAAAATGTACTAGGCTATATAAACATTTAAGTATTTATATGTTTTACTGAGCAGTAAATGAGCTTTAAAACAAGACTCCACTGACCTCTGTAGCTGCAGGCACTATGGAGCAATTTATCCTCCAAGTTCACAGCAAAAGTACTAGTTTCAGCTCCCCCCTCCAAACAGTATTTAGTAGCTCGCTAACTTTGTTTACCCTCCCAGCAATGACTTGGCAGCTCAGCTTTCCCCACTTCCTCCTCCCATCAGTAATTCAGCAGCTCAGCTCCCCCTGCTTCCACCCCCAGCAATGACTCTGCTACTCAGCTCCCCCTCCCAGCAATGATTTGGCAGCTCAGCTACCCTTGAGGCCCCAGCAGTGTCTCAGTAGCATAGCTTAAGCTGCTCCCCCTTCACAGCATTGACTCAGAAGCTGGCTCCCCCTGCACCCCTCTCCCAGCAGTGACCCAGCAGCCTTCTAATCCCTAATGTAAACACTGAGCAGGAGCTCTGAGTTGGGGGAAGCAAAGTGATCCATGAGTAGTCATAAAAACCTCCAGTAGATCCTTAAGCCAGGTACACATGAGCCGAATGTTGTAAGACATCGGCTGGTACAAAAAAAAAAAAAAAACAACAAATGGCCTACATGTAGGCCCGTGTGTAGGTTGGTCTGTCTGACGGAAGCTGGCCGTTCAGCCGGCTTCTGTCAGATGTGCATGCTGGAAAACCAGCAGCCAACCGTCTCCTGATCAGCGATCTCAGACAATGGCAAAGATCGCTAATCGGAGTGTTCTTATGGGGGGCAGTCCCCCTGTCAAAACACAAAAGCTCAGCAAGGGAGATTGCTGCACTAATGACGGATCGTTAGTACAGCATTCCAACCGGAGCTTACAGCCTTTTTCAAGGCAACCCAAAAAATACTGTACCCAGGCTTCAGGTGTAGGTTGAGAATATACCGTATGCAGATATCAACTTTTTTTAAAGCATTTTGACCTTGGCCCCACCCCCTCTTTCTTTAAAGAGAAGGAAGGTCTCCCTTACAAATGGAGATGGAGGGAGCAAGGTGAAGCTTGAGATATAAATCTAACTTCCACTGATTGTATCTCTTGATCTACTGGTTGTTTTGCTATACAGCTTTTAGTGTAGATATATACTGTTTATGTATGTTTTTTTATCATATGGTCAGTTTAAACAGTGTGGGTAATGAGCAGTTTACTTTAACAGGATTAATAAACGGTATCACGACATGCAAATAAAATGACTTACCTCTCTCAGTACTGTGCTTTTATAGCCTCGATATAGGCCCCTTATACCCTGCAATATAAAGGCAATAGATGAGACCATAAGAATAAGACACCATGGGGTTAATTTACTAAAACTGGGGAGTGAAAGATCTAAAGCAACTCTGCATAGAAACTAATCAGCTTCCAGGTTTTTGTGTCAAAGCTTAATTGAACAAGTTGAAGTTAGAAGCAGACTGGCTACCATGCACAACTGCACCAGATGCCCCATATGTCTACAGCAGGTCTCTGCTGTATAAAAGGTGCATTTCTACAGAATCAATATACTCATCTGCTAAAATACTCTGCCCTGCAGTGAATATTCCTCTCCGCAAATTTTACAAGGTGTGGTTGTTAGTTGGATACATGGATATACCATGGAATTAGGTTTGCATCTACAAAAAAAATGCTACTAAATTTGCAGTGGTGTTGTATTCTCCTTTAGGAAGCATGAATTTGTCCCCTGTGGCCTGAGCACTGCATCCTAGGAGGATGGGGATAGTCATATGCTCCTCCATAAACGGAAGCAGTGGGGTATCACAGCAAAAGGTGGAGGCAGGGGGAAGTTGGAGGATGGACTGTCAAGAGAACCTGTCACTCTGCCCTCCTCAAAGGGCAAAGTGAAAACTTTCTTTTGCCAAAATGTTTTCTTAATAAGTTGATAGATTTGGACAGAAGGCTGCATAATATCTGATTACAAATCATGTACCTAAAGATAATAGAAATTATAATAGATAAATGTTGAACACACTAAACATGAGATGTGAACATTATAGTTAAGGAAGGAATTAACAATTGCACGTCAAAGGTAGCAATTACATATCTCAGAGCAGGACTTCACACTGATAGGGTTCTGTAACAAATGGCAGCGAAGGTAGGTTTGTCGGTCTATGTGCAAAGCTTATCCCTCAGCAACAAGGCTAACAGTATTGACCACAACAAAAGGGAGTGGATGAGATCCGATCCCTCCATAAAAGAAAATAAATAAAGAACGCAAGAGGAGGAAGAAGAGAATACAGGCAAAAGGAAGAGAAAAAGGAGAAGCAGGGGGAAACGAAGGAAGCAGGAGACGCAAATGACATGGCTCAAAGAATGAGGTCTAAAGTTCCAATTACCATGCGGTAAGTTGAGAGGAAGAGGAATAATCAAGCCATGGCTGTCCATTTGAGAGGAACCTATCATGTGTATCATTTAGAATAGCTGCCAGCTCTCATTAATGAACCCTGTATGTGTATGCATCTCTTAACCTAAAGGAAGTTGAGGGATGGAGACTTCCATGCCCAGGAAATGGTTTGCTTAGTTGCTGTGAATATATGGGAGATAAACGTTTGGTCATGGTGAGGAACAATTTCAAAAGGTTTGTGTAGGAGGGCCTCCCAGGGCTCCCTATTGAGATTAAAACAGTGGATTGGATTGACCATAGCGTAGACCCATAACTACAAGCGTCATACCTAAGGGCAGGTCCACCATATGTGCATCATATTCCCAATGTCGAAGAATCTAGGAAAACACTCAGTTGGGTACAATGGCATAAATATATCACAATTCTTGCTGAGGAATAATATCAGTGAGACAATACCTGTAGGAATGTAGGGATTGGTAAAGTGACAACTTTCAAGAGCAGACCAACACAGTCCATAAAGGGAATTCTCCTCCATGGTGGCTACAAGCACTATAGTAGAACTATCTGCAACTTTACAAGTCTGTATAAATGCATGTCTGATGTGCAAAGCAACGGTCTATTTTTCAAAAATATTTGACCTTTTATCAGTCCTTGCTATCTGTGTCCCCTCACCAATTATCAAGGTGACAACAAGGAAGAGGAAGTAAGCAGAAAGTCAAAATTTCATGGCTGTCTTCAGAACATGCATAGAGGAAATATCTTTAGAGGAAAGGAAACCTTTCCATCAGGGACACAGCAATAAAAACCTGACTGAGATTCTCCAATATAGCCAAAAAAAGATTTGGCTGGTGTGCTGCTTTAAAACAAACCTGTGCTTTGCTTTCCGCTAGGGTTGTCCCGATACCACTTTAATAAGACTGAGAAGAAGTACCGATACTTTTTTCAAGTACTAGCCGATACCGATTACCAATATTTTTTTTAATGTTATCTGACAGTTTTCAAAGCACAATACAGATTAGGTGGCACTGATCTGCAGCACTGATAGATGGCGGGCATTGACAGATGGCACCGATGGCTGGCGCTGACAGGTGGCTGGCACTGATAGATGGCCAGACAGGTGGCTTGCACTGATAGGCGGCACTTATGGGCATTGGGCACTGATAGGTGGCACTTTTTGGGTAGTGATGGGCAGGCACTGTCATGCCATGAGGAAAGGCTGCCTGCGACGCCCATCTTGGTACTCCTTGCACTCGGCCGCATTAAAAGCAACAGCGGTCATCTTGTTACACCCAGCCCGAACTATATGGGCTGGGTGTAATAAGATATCCGCTGCTGGCTTACTGCGGCCGAGTGCAGGGTGTACCAAGATGGGCATTGGGATGTCCAACCGCTGACGTCCACACGGAGCATCACTTCTGTTGTTCCGCACGCTGACTTCAGGTTGCGCCGAGTTGCTTTATTCATCTCTCCCAGGTATCGGATCTGGCATCGGGAGCATTTGTGCGAGTACAAGTACTCGTGCAAATGCTCGGTATCGGTCCCAATACCGATACTAGTATCAGGACAAGCCTACTTTCAGCCCATCCATAGCATAACCTTCCTTTCTATGTACTACTGCTCAGTTCAGCCTCCAGGAGCCAAAAGAAATACCCTATACTTTCAAGTACAGAGGGGCATGTAACAGCACTGGGAAATATCAGCCCTGTGTATGGGGAGTAGCCCAAAGGCTCTGTAAATGCTATGACTGTGACTACTCATAGTTTACATAGGACTTTCCTTTGGATCCTATCAGCTGAATGGAGCAGTGGGCTAGTGAAAAAAGGGTGATGCTGAAAGGGGGGGCATTAACGTGAACCTGCTGTTCTTTTCTGCATGGGCCAAACACAAAATCACTTTAATGAGAATCTGTCATCAGACCATTAACTTCAATAATAATCTTCCAATAAAATTTCAGTTGCATTTAACATTTTATGCCTGTTTTTTTACCTGAACAAGCTTCTCTTGGGTAGACACATCCAAAAGCCCAGAGGCTGCTTCTGGGTGCTGCCATCTTGAATATAATGTCAGCAGCCCCAGGGGACTTGAGCTGACGCTCAGTTGACATTCTATAATATTCCCCTTCGCTCCTCCCTCAACTGCTACAGTGCATAAATGGTTATGTAGGGAGGTGAAGCAAGAGGTGGAGTGGCAGCAAAATAATAGACACTCCCAGAAGAGGCGAGGGCTATGATATCCAAGGAAGGGGGTGGCTGAGATAGAGAAATTACTCTTCCCGCAGTAGTCACATTTTTTAGTAAAATGCAAAGGCACACTGCAAATGTATAAAAAGTTACAGAAATGAAAACATTGCAGGAAAGCAATTAGGATCCTCAATTTTGATGAACCTGGCACACTTAAACTGCTGACCTGGCTTTATTACATTTCATTGGACTATTGTTTTACTTGAGGCCAGGGTTAGGCCCTTAATGCTGTACACTGCCTCCTCTGCCAGTCTGTACCTGCTGTTGTTGAGGATTGTGACTTCTGTACTGCAGTAACTCAATTTTTTTGCGTTTTTATATTTGGAAATCCTCTAAAGGATTGTCAAAACTCACCTCTTGGCGCAGCGTAGCGGTAAACATCTGGTAGGTGGTGGAGGATGGAGACACTTGTGCTCTCTGCTTAACCACTTCAGAAGGGACACGAATAAGGCAAGCAACCTAGACACAAAAAGCAGAAGATGATACATAGGTTTCATTTGACATAGAATGTAAGCTTTTTGATGATTTAGCAAAACTTTTTCTGAACACAGCTTGCTGGAGCAACTACCGTGTTTCCCCGAAAATAAGACCTACCCTGAAAATAAGACCTACTGTGATTTTCGGGAAGGGCTGCAATATAAGCCCTACCCCAAAAATAAGCCCTAGTTTAAAGTTCTGGTAGAGTGCTGGAATCCACTTTGTTGCAGAAGTGTATAGTGTAGACTGTGTGTGTGAGATCCAATTGTGCCAAGTACCTTCGGAATATCGCCGTTTAGCGTTCAGCTGATCTACTGCTCCTCTCCTCCTAGCTGTCATCGGGGGATTTCGCCCCCCCTGCAGTGCTCGGAGTGGGGAGGAGAGGTCCGGCGGGCTAAGGAAGCGGATCTCTCTCTTTCCAAGCAGTCAGTGGGGGATCTGGGGCCCCCCTCCCTCTGCAGGGCTCCGGTGGGTCATGGAAGCGGCAAGTGGCGCTCATCTGTTCTCCCCCTTTCCAAGAGGTCAGCGGGGGGATCTCGGGCCCCCCTCCCTTTGTAGAGCTCCGGCGGGTCTGTGGCACAGTTGGATTGCAGAAGCATACACTATTTGCATTGTGTGATACTGTAACAGAGTGGATTCCAGTATTCTACAAGCACTTTTACACAGGGGATTCCTGACAGGCAGGGAAGGAGAGAGACAGCACATGGCATGATAAGACCTACCTTGAAAATAAGCCCTACTGTCTCTTTTGTTGCCAAAATTAATATAAAACCCGGGCCTTTTTCTGGGAAAACACGGTATGCACCTCAACCCCTGTGTAATCAAGTGCTGTTATATTTCAGCAAACATAAGCAGAGTCCAGAGTGATATACAACTGAGAATAGCTATGGTTATATGGAATTGTTTAACCCACATGTGTCAAAAACAAGGCCCACCGCCAAATATGGCCCTCCATGTCATTTCATGTGGCCCTCGTACCTCTCCTGCAACTGGGACACCCCACTCATCTCCGCAACCCCACCTTGTCACAGCAGTTAGCAGCAGAATGGAGGGCAGAACTCCTTCACTAGATCCTATGCTTCTCCGTGCAGCCAAGGAGAGGTTCATCTCTGCTCCCCCCAACCTGTCTCAGCAGTTGGCAGCATAGAGGATGAAAGAACTCCTCCTACAGATCCTGGGCCTCTCTGAGCAACTGCAGCACCCCCGCGTCTCCGCCTCCCCTGGTCTCAGCATTCAGCTGACTCCAGCCCTCCTCCAGATCCTGCACTTTCTGCTTCTCAGCTCCGCTCCCAACAGCAGAAGCGCAATGGGGGTGCACTGCGATGTAAGGGAGGGCGGAGGACTCTTGACTTCTGATGGTGGGGCGGCTTTTTACATCTTATGTAAGGGTAGGTGGGGTGCCCTGGGCGTCTGCTTATAATTATTATGAGAATACAATTCTATGCCAGTTAAAAAGTAGGGTTGGTATCATACACAATAACCTTTATTGGAGACTGCTCAGACAGAACACCACGGCAAAACCATGTTCTGTCTGAGCCGTCTCCAATAAAGTTTCTTGTGGATGATACCAGCAGTGTGACCCTCCTTTTCAGATTTGCAACATCTGCTACAGGAGAGTGAATGGGCTCCATATCGCTCTACACCTACCCTTCACAGCTTAAGTCTTGTTATTACTAAAACCAGTAAGGATTGAATACACAGGCAATTATTTTGTATGATAAAGAGTAGAGTCATTGGCTCCCACTGTTGTCAAAGTCAGTTAGCCAATCAGGAGGGGGGGCGAACCACAGTTCCATCTCTGAATGGACACACAGAGCTGAAGCTCGGCTCGGGTGCCTCCATAGCAAGTTGCTTGCTGTGAGGACACTCAACAGGAGGGAGGAACCAAGGAGCACAGAAGAGGCACCTGAGAAGAGGAGGATATGGGCTGTTTTGTGCAAATCCACTGCACAGAGCAGGTAAGTATAACATGTTTATTTTTATTTAAAAAAAAAGGGGGGGGGGACATTACAATCATTTTAATTATTACAGAACTAGTTAAAGTTAGAAGCCGACTGGATACCACCAGATCTTGCACGCTACAGTTTTAGTAACGCAACCCCAAATCAAGGGCTAGAAATAATAGGTGAGGTAAGGGAGTAAGCTGCTTATGCGTTGATGTATGCCTTGGTAGACGAGGAAGCAATTAGTGACTAAAGCGAATTACTTCAACTAATTGCATTCTTGGGTGAAGAGGTGGGGATAAGAGTGTGCTCAAACATTTCAAGAGTTGGAGAGTGTCAAACATAAGATATGGAGTTCTAGAGGGGAGAAGAAGTACAAAGGGAGCCGTAGAGGTGGAAGTGTGTGGATGCGACTAGAGGAGAAGAGGAGGAGAGGAGGAGAGGAGAAAGTCACATATTGTTTTTGAAGGTATATATGAAATCGAGAATGATATACAGTTCTATGCAAAAGCTAAAAGCTTTAGGCACACGTGGAAATTGAGGGGTGGACCATTTTTCTTAAGTGCTCTCAACCACATATCCAGGTGAAAGTTCTGATTGGGAGAGATGTTTCTGAGGCAGACGGACCACCTTGTGTCTTGCTGGTTTGTTTACCTTTGCCACGGTGTGAGAAGGTTAAACCCCTACATCTTTACGACTAAGGCCCCTGTGAGGGGTGAATCGCTTCAACCGAGTCAATACTTTGGAGAACCACCTTTCGCTGCAATTACAGCTGCAAATCTTTGTCTCTACCAGCTTTGCACATCTAGAGAGGGACATTTTTGCCCATTCCTCTTTGCAAAATAGCTCAAGCTGTGTCAGATTGGATGGAGAGCGTCGGTGAACAGCAATTTTCAAGTCTTGCCACAGATTCTCAATTGGATTTAGGTCTGGACTTTGACTGGACCATTCTAAAACATGGCTATTTTTTATTGGTTGTAACGAGTATGAATTTCCCTAGCACAGTTTTATTCCCGCTACACTGTTTCTCTTTAACAAGTAAGCATTACGGTTTACAAAACATGCCAACTTCTCTGAATAAAGCTAAACTCCAAGCAAAGAGCTAAATACACTGTTGGTATATGAGCACTGTTTTACTTGCCAATGAATATATTATTTCTGTCCAGACAGTCCTAAAAATTGCTATAGTCCAGTTTGCTACACTGCACTTACATCAATATAATTGGGTCACCTTCCTGATAATCATCTTTGATTGGACAGCGAAGCAGACCAGCAGCTCACTTGATTGGCTCCTAGTGCTGTCCTTTCTCTCCCAGTCAGTTTAATACTGAACAACCTGATTAAAGGAGAAGTATGAAAAAAAGAAACATCTATACCCCCCCTCCATGCTATACTGTAGTATCTGTGTGATGCTGCAGCTTTCCTATGTCAGCTATAAGACCGAACTAAGGGATCACATGATCGCTGATCGTTCATTTCAGTCTGCTCAGAGCGAAGAGCAGTGAGGGTCAGTCACTGCTCTCTATTCTGCCCCTTCAGCGCTCACTGGAGCTCCAGGCTGGGAAGGGAGTGAGAGCAGCTGGCTCTCAACCATCTGTTGAAAAGGCAGAGCCAGCTGTCATTTAGGGAGCGGGGAGGATTCTGACATTATTGTCAAGATGCTTCCTGAACCTTGGATAGCTCTGGCCTATCAGCTTAAAAGCCCACTACCAGCTGGCTCTGGGTCACAAGAGGACACAAGTAATTGTACTGCTGCAACCCACAAGAGAAGTTTGGCCATACTTCTCTTGTGGGTCACAGCAGTTCAATTACTTTTGTCCTCCTGTGACCCACAGCCAGCTGGTAGTGGGCTTTTCAGCTGACGGGCCTAAGCCATTTAGAGTTTACAAAGCATCCCGACAATATTGTCAGAATCTACCCTGTATAAAAGAGAAGAGAAGTGCCTCTAAGTATAGCAATATGGTTGCATTTAATAAAGGTACAACATTTAGCAAGTCACATGGCTGATTATTAAAACAGGCACATCTAAGTATGCAGGCATCCGGGGTAAATCTGTCCACATAGACCATCCTCCATACCACCATTGACGTCATCCCTTCCACGCTGCGTTCCATAAGTGCTTTAAGCCTCGCTTTCAAATCTCTCTACTGCAGGGTAGTCTTCCCGGCCACGATTCGTGCAGAGGATCGTCTATGTGGACAGCTTTAGCCCGGATGCCTTTATACTTAGACGTGCCTCTTTTAATCATAAACCATGTGCGTTGCTAAATGTTGTACCTTCATTAAATGTAACCATATTGCTACACTTAGAGGCGCCTCTCTTCTCTTTTATATTCTGTTGCTCCTGCTGGATTTTTCTTCTAATCCCCTTGTGGAGGCTTCCATTTGTGGATGTACATTTTATGGTTACACAACCTATCACATTGCTATAATCTTTTTATATGGACTATAAATTGAAAGACTTATGAATAAATGGTTGTGGAACGAATCATCTGAGTTTCCATTATTTCTTATGGGGAAATTCGCTTCAATATATGTGCCTTGGATTACAAGCATGTTTCCAGAACGAATTATGCTCGCAATCCAAGGTTTTACTGTATATTTTTTATTTAATTTCTTAGTAGATACATGACTGTGTGGTATTTTATATGAGCCTCTTTGCTGGTTAACCATATATCAACAGGAAACAAAAATGGCTGCTGCAAGCATGTGTACTTGCGGTTTAACAAATTATCTGTATTTTGATGCCACACCAACGCATTCTTCGGGGCAAGGCATCACAAACTGACCACAAGTTTTGTAACTGACGAGAAGTGACAAGAGATATGTCCCTAACACAACATAAAACCATCCAACTCAGTAAAACGAGCCTGGAGTCCCAGACGTGTTACTACAATTAGGCCTCTGGCAGAACATTTATGTTGAATTAAGTGGCGCGGTGTGCATGACTGGTTGTGTGTTAAAAAGGAGCGCTGATTAAATGTGAACCGTGCAGTATCCCGCTGAATAGCTTCTAGCTCGGCAGACTCGCAGTTTGAGGAGAGAGCTTGTGCTTAGCGGAGAGGAAGATAAACAAAATATTACTGTCCATTACGTTCTGTCAACACGGATTTGGCCCTGTGTATGAAAGTGTCAAAAAAAGAAAAGAACCTTCTGTATTGCCTGTAGTAACCAATCTCACCCTACATTGCATTTTTAAATGAATATTCAAATTTAGAAGGCTCCGGTAAAAGGAGAGCATCTGGAGTGCACAACGGCATCAAAGTTGATCTTATTAGTGAATTCCAGGTATGTTTTTTTTTTTTGCATAGTTACATTGGTTCAGTGTGGACCAAGGTAAGTATACATATTCCAAACCTGTGGGACTACTGTGGAAGCAGAGAATCACTGTAGTAGTCTCCACTAGCTCCCTTTTATGTATTACAACTATTTGCCTGGAGTTGAGCTTTAAAGTGGAAGTAAGCTTCCATCTCTGACTTGTACCTATAGGTAAACCTATAATAAGGCTTACCTATAGGTAGTGTAAATAGCTCCTAAACGTGCACCGTTTAGAAGATATTTACTATAAATGCAACCGATGATGTCGTTGGCGCATGCGCTTTGAAGGAAAGGCCAACCAGGTCGTTCTTTCGGAATCTTGTGCTGTAAACGGCGGCTCTCCCACACATGCGCAGGAGTGACGTCATCGCGGCTCCGGTTAGTCACACAGCCGGAGTCCATGGACCCGGAAGGAAGACGGGTGAAGATGGAAGCAGTCTCCAGCAGTGAAATCGTATCGATGGAATTCTTCGTTTTTAGGTAAGTTTCACATAATGTGCTAGTATGCAATGCATACTAGCACATTATGCCTTTACGTTGCAGGTAAGAAAAAAAAAAAAAAAACTTGCCCAGCGGTTTACAACTGCTTTAAAGTAGGGCTGCAGAAATTAACTTTTAATTCCTCGATTAATCGTTAATTTTTTTGATCAAAATTTTTTTGATCGGTAGGCTGCCTGCCCTGGGGCCGCTTTGGGCCAAGCTGTGGCTGCAGCGCAGTGCTCCGCTCCCTCCTCCTCCACTATATGTCATACACAGTCTGCGGGCATCTCCCGCTGTGTGTCTCCGCTCCGAGACACACAGCAGGGGATGCCCGCAGACTGTGTAATCCAGGCACAGGTACTGACTACAGTGAGGCTGCGATTATGGGCACTGTGAGACTGCATTATGGGCACGGTGAGACTGAATTATGGGCACGGTGAGACTGAATTATGGGCACGGTGAGACTGCATTATGGGCACGGCGAGGCTTCGATTATGGGCATGGTGAGACAGCATTATGGGCACGGTGAGGCTGCGATTATGGGCACGGTGAGGCTGCGATTATGGGCATGGTGAGACAGCATTATGGGCACGGTGAGGCTGCGATTATGGGCATGATGAGACAGCATTATGGGCACGGTGAGACAGCGATTATGGGCACGGTGAGGCTGCGATTATAGGCACGGCGAGGCTGCGATTATGGGCACAGTGAGACAGCATTATGGGCACGGTGACGCTGCGATTATGAGAACGGTGAGGCTGCAAATATAGGCATGGTAAGTCTGAGATTATGGGCATGGTGAGACTGCATTATGGGCACGATGAGGCTGCGATTATGGGCACGGTGAGGCTGCGATTATGGGCACGGTGAGGCTGCGATTATGACATGTGACGTCCTAGCCATGCCCCGCTATGTCCGGCTTTGGCCGTTGCCATAACAACGGTGCTAAATCAGCTAAAAGTAGTTGGATCTGTATGTGCGTTATAATTAATCAAAATTAGTTGATTAATCGATTAAAAAAAATCGATTAATCGAACACGAAAATTTTAATCAGTAACAGCCCTACTTTAAAGTGGTTGACAAACCCTTACAACACACTTTTAGCTACAGGTAAGCCTATAATAAGGCTTACCTGTAGCTACCCTGGATACTTACTAAACCTGAACGCTTTGGGAGATATCTCTGTATTTGCATGTGCCAACGTCATCGGCACATGCGCACCGAAGCAAACTGAAGCAACGGCACATACGTGCCATTGCTTCAGTTAGACTGTGCCATTAACGGCGGCTCCCGTGCGCTTGCCCGGGAGTGACGTCATCACAGCTCTGGCGCGGCGATACCCGGAAGTAACACCGGGGAGAAATGTCGCCGGCAGGAGCATTGAACAAGGACCGCTGTGGGGGCTTCGATCTAAGGTAAGTAATACATAACGAGCTAGTATGCTATGCATACTAGCTCATTATGCCTTTGTCTTGTAGGTTTTTTTTTTTTTTTTTTGGGTTTACAACCACTTTAAGGCCCTGTTCACACAGTGTGGTGAGTGACCTGCATTTTACCACTCTGGATGAACGCAGAACACTAGGGATGCACCGAAAAATATCAGCCGCCAAAATTTAATCAGCCAAAAATAGGGTTATCTGCATTTTACCAATAGAAAAAAAAAAAAGTGCAGATAATGGCTTATAATGGATAATATTGACTTCAATGCAAAAATCGCATCCCACTGACTTCAATGCAAAAATCACATCCCACTGACTTCATTGCAAAAATGCCAGCCACATTTTATTAAATTAAAACTTTTTTTTTTTTTAAACTCTCTGTTTTGGTTTTGGTTTTTGGCCAAATGCATCCTGAATTTTTGGCTTCAGTTTCGGCACCAGAATTTTAATTTCAGTGCACCACTACAAGACACCACTAGGATATGCAGAAAAAGAATTGTTTTCTATGTGTCCTGTTCACACTGCAACACAGCCTGGATGTGCGGTGCAGTGAGCTGGGTTAAAACATGCCAAGACATGATAAGACATGCTGTATTTACCGCAGCGTACAGGAAGCATGTCACACTACAGCAGCACAATGCGCTGCTATGCAGTGACATTACTGAAGTGTCACTTTGTGCACGTCAAATAAAGTTCATACAAAAAAAGGGAACGTGTGATGCACTTAAACACATATCATGCCACCCCCTATCACCGACCCACTGCAGCCTGAAGGGAGAGCTGCCTGCACATTAAACTTCTGTAATGTAGTGTGCGGGCAGTGGGTACAGGGCCTAAATGTAAAGAACTTTATTATTGTTTTTAACTTTTACAAGTCTATAAACTAATATTTTACTGTTTTTTTTAAAAGCAAACTTTCATTACAGGGTGTTTCCATGACATGACTGGCGAATAAGATATGTTTTCTAATAGGAAAGCCCAGCACTAGCTCTGCACTTGTTGGCTTGTTCTGTCTAATAACCTACAGGGGCCGTATCTTAAGATGCCCATACAGTAGTAGAATTGTGTTCTGAAACTTTAATTTTTGGAAAGTTTTTCTGATTTTAGAATGGTTAGTGGGATCAAATCAGTGATGGTTTTCCACTGGTGTGACAAGAACTAAAAGGTAGTAAAAGACAATAAAAATGGCAAGCGCAGATCAACACAGCGTCTGATTCAGAGCCATTTGGAAAAGGCAGGCCCGTGCACTGCACTCTAAGTCCGGGGTCAAAACTGCAAGCTGACCTCAATATGTCTAGAAAATAACAGAGATTGTTGACTTGTGAAGTTAGGCATAAATATTCATAGAACTTCATGCTTCATAACACTCCATGCCTTTACATTAGCTTTTTGTTTCCTTAAACACACGGAGGCAAAAAGGGAAAGGATTTCAGGATAAAAAAAAAAAAAAAAAACAATCTACCTGTCAGAGGGGGTGATCACAGCATGGCTTCCTGACTTCTGTGGTGTTAGGATATTGGCCTGTGAAGGAGACTTACAGAGTAATGACTTCCTCTATATTCCAAAGCTCAGTCTATTTTATCTTAGATTATCTTTGATGTTTCCTTTTTTCCCATTTGAATCTGAGCTTCAAGCATCTCGGAGCAAGAACAAAATCCACCGTGCCCTCTTCCAAAGACTAAACTGAGATAATGTCATCTTTGGGCCGCTTGTCACATCCATTTCCTGGGAAACACCGCAGCCCTTTCGCAAAGACGGTGACATTTAGACATCAAAATGGATGAAATGTTAAACAATGAACTGCTTGAAATTGTTTCTTCTTATCTGTCTTACATATATTCAAAGAGAGTGTTATTTGTGAAGACAAGGTTGCCTCATTCCTGCGGTTAGAGAGCAATCAAATATTAATGTTTACTGAAGTGGTAACAATGATCCGCATTACTGGGTTGTATCTCCTTCCTTGTAGATGGGAGTTCACAAAGTTCTTGTTAAAAATAAAGTAGCTTTTGGCCAATTTAATTTGTTATTTTATTTACTTCTACAAGTCTATAAACTATTTTAGAGTAAACTTTCGTTACAGGGTACTGAAGTGGTAACAATGATCCGCATTACTGGGTTTTATCTCCCTCCTTTTAGACGGGATTTCACAAAGTTCTCGTTAAAATTAAAGTAGCTTTTGGCCAATTTTTTTTTTTTTTTTTTTTACTTCTACAAGTCTATAAACTATTTTACAGTAGACTTTCATTACAGGGTGCTTCCATGACATAACCTTGCAGAATAAGATAGATTTTCTAATAAGAAAGCCCAGCACTAGCTCCTTACTTGTTGGCTTTGCTCAGTCTAATTGAAACCCCACATGGGCCATATGTTGAGCTAACCATACAGCAGTAGAATTTTGTTCTAAAACTTCAATATTTGGAACGTTCGCTCGGATTCCTAGTGGTTAGTAGGCTTAAATTGGATGATCATGTTCAACTGTAGGGACAAGCATATTTGAAGGTGCAGAGGGAATGAAAAAAAATTATAACTGAACGTGGATTTTCATTTATACATATTGCAATGCGCATGTTTCGGGCACAAAAGACACTCGTTTGGTACATCTAGAATTACATTCAAGTAGTAGGTATGGACAAAATTTTAAGGGCTTTGAAACAAAATTACCAGCTCAGTGATGCCAAGATCAAATGATTGAGGGAATGATTTTTCTGAATTTTCAGATAAGTATTTGATTGAAATTCTAGTTGTGTATGGCCAACTTTATAGTAAGGAGGGAAGGCTGTATAGTAGTCTTCCTTTTTTAAGTAAACTTTCAAAACAGGGTACTTCCATGACATTATCTTGCAGAATAAAATCTAATAAAAAAAGCCCAGAACTAGCTCTTTACTTATTGGCTTTCTCTAATTAAAATCTCACGGGGGATATATGTTAAGCTGATCATACACAGCAGTAGAACTTTGTTTCAAAACTTCAATTTTTTTGAACATTCACTTGGTTTTCTAGTGGTTAGTGGGGTCAAATCGATGATCATTTTCAACTTTTCCTACTGTATTAAAGTGTATTGTATTTGTACTGTCTACCCTCATGTTGTAAAGCGCTGCATAAACTGTTGGCGCTATATAAATCCTGTATAATAATAACTGTAATGACAAGAAAATTTGAAGGCGGAGAATGAAAAATGTTTCAGGAATGAACAAATTTCTAACTGTGAATGTGGATTTTCATTTATAAATATTGCAATGTGCATGTTTCAGGCACAAAACATACTTGTGTTGTACATCTGGAATTGCATTCAAGTAGCAGGTATGGACAAGCGCTTTGAAACAAAATGAGTTGAATCAATGATGCCACAATTAAATGCTCGAATGCCCTGTACACACGGTCGGACTTTCCGACGGAAAATGTGCGATCGGAGCTCGTTGTCGGAAATTTCGACCATGTGTAGGCTCCATCGGACTTTTTCCATCGGAATTTCCGACACACAAAGTTTGAGAGCTGGATCTAAAATTTACCGACAACAAAATCCGTTCGCGTAAATTCCGATCGTGTGTAGACAATTCCGACGCACAAAGTGCCACACATGCTCGGAATCAAGCAGAAGAGCCGCACTGGCTATTGAACTTCATTTTTTTCGGCTTGTCGTACGTGTTGTACATCACCGCGTTCTTGACGTTCGGAATCTCCGACCAACTTTCTGTGACCGTGAGTATGCAAGACAAGTTTGAGCCAACATCAGTCGGAAAAAATCCGATGGATTTCGTTGTCGGAATGTCCGGTCATGAGTACAGGGCATTAGGAAGGATTTTTCAGAATTTTTGTACAAAATGTTTGATTGAAAAATTCTAGTTGTGTATGGCCAAATTTATAGTGGGGAGGGAAGGGCGTATAGTAACCCTCCTTTGAATCATTCAGCTGTGTGTAAATGGATCTCGTCGTTCCAAATTATTCACTATATCAATAAATTGGACACCAGAAAAGTTAATGGTTTACTTGACTAAATAAAAAGAAATAAAAAAAAAAAATTAGATATCTAGTTCTCTACATTGTATATAAAATATTAATGAAAACTCCATGCATTCCATTAAAAAAAAAGGCAGCTGGCTCAGTAACAAAGGGCACCTTTTATTTACTAAAATATCAGAAAATCCAGGCCTTAAAGAGTGCGGAATGTGTAACCAAGACTTTTTTTTTCAGTTTTGGACGGGAGTAGGGAGAGATTCAAACCCATCGAGATTTTTACAGCCGATCAACGGATCTAAGATTAAAGCACCAAACCACCAATAGTTCAGATACAAATGCATTCTAATGTAGGATTGGGTATCAGACCAAATCAGAAAGACAACAAGTTTCAGCAGCTAAAATTCGCTCTCTTCACCACAGTTAAGAAAACTAAATTAATAAAGTTTGTGATTTCACATTGGTCATACATAAAGTAACAATAGATATTTAAAAATTACTACTGGAAAATATGAAAACACAATGAAAACGATGACTAAAAAAGGATTTAAATTTTTTTTTATATAGATATATATTATTTATACACACACACTTAGGGCTCATTTACACTTGCTTCAGCTTCAACACACATTAACGGCTAGTTTACACTTGCTTCAAAACAAGGCTTCGAACACACTTTGGTAAAGCTCTCTGAACGCCAGTCAAAGCTCCTGTCACTAAATAAAATGGTTATTTAGTAAATGGTTATATTTTTCATTGTATTCCGGAAAAAAAATGTTTAATGTTTTTTATTTTTTTTGTCAAGTAAATATGACATACTGCAAATGAGTTACACACCAGCTAACACGCACAAGCTAACACACCAGGATAAAGATACCCGTATTTATCGGCGTATAACACGCACCGGCGTATAACACGCACCCCAATTTAGTAGGGAATTTTAAGGAAAAAAAAACTTTTAGGAGGGAAGTTGAAGGGAAAAAACTTACATTTAAATGCCCATCCTTGCAGCCTTCTCAGTGCAGCCTTGCACCAGTGCAGCCATGTCAGTGCAGCCATGTCAGTGCAGCCATGTCAGTGCAGCCTTGTCAGTGCAGCCTTCCCCAGTGCAGCCTTGCCCCAGTGCAGCCTTGCCCCAGTGCAGCCTTCGATCCCCTGTCCTGGGCTTTAAAATCGCCGACCGCGATTTGAAAATGGCGCCGCCGGCGCCGAAATACACAGAGCCGGTCCTTGGCTCTTTCCGGCAGCTCTCGTTCACTTTCGGCTCCACTCGTAGTCCCGAGCGGAGCTATCCGAACCTAGCCGAGTAGGTTCGGATAGCTCCGCTCGGGACTACGAGTGGAGCCGAAAGTAAACGAGAGCCGCCGGAAAGAGCCGAGGACCAGCTCTGTGTATTTCGGCGCCGGCGGCGCCATTTTCAAATCGCGGTCGGCGATTTTGAAATTGTGACAGCTCGGGATCGCAGGGGATCGGCTTATAACACGCACCTGCGACTTTCCCCTGATTTTCAGGGGAAAAAAGTGCGTGTTATACGCCAATAAATACGGTACTTTAAGCAGAACTTTACTTATATGTGTGTGTGTTTGTACACATGTATACAGTGGGAAAAATTATTATTTGATCCCTTGCAGATTTTGTAAGTTTGCTCACTTACAAAGAAATTAAGGGTCTATAGTTTTTTATCATAGGTGTATTTAAAATAGATAGATAGATAGAATAGATAGAATATCAACTAAAAATCCAGAAAAAATGCATGATACAAATATTATAAATTGAGTTGCAGTTCAGTAAGTAAAATAAGTATTTGATCCTCAAGCAAAACATGACTTAGTACTAGGTGGAGAAACCCTTGTTGACAAGCACAGAGATAAGACGTTTCTTGTAGTTGGTGACCAGGTTTGCACACATCTCAGGAGGGATTTTGGTCCCCTCTTCTTTACAGATCTTCTTTAAATCCTTAAGGTTTTTTGGCAACTTTCAGCTCCATACATTTTCTATAGAATTAAGGTCTGGAGACTGGCTAGGCCACTCCATGACCTTAATATGCTTCTTCTTGAGCCACTCCTTTGTTGCTTTGGCAGTATGTTTTGGGTCATTATGCTGAAAGACCCATCTTCAATGTTCTGGCTGAGGGAAGAAGGTTCTCACCCCGGATTCTACAATACATGGCCCTGTCTATTGGCCCCTCAATGCTGCAAAAGTCAGCCTGTTCCTTTAGCAAAGAAAAAGCCCCAAAGCATAATGTTTCCACCTCGATGATTGACTGTAGGGATGGTGTTCTTAGGGTCATAGTCAGCATTTTTCTACCTCCAAACACGACAACTCAAGTTAATGCCAAAGAGCTCAATTTTGGTCTCATCTCACCACAGCACTTTCTCTCAATCCTTCTCTTAATCATTTAGATGTTTATTGCCTTCTTGAGAAGGGGGACCTTGCGGGCGCTGCAGGATTTCAACCCATAGCGGCGTATTGTGTTACTAATGGTTTGTTTGGCAACTGTGGTTCCAACTGCCTTCAGATCATTCACAAGCTCCTCCCGTGTAGTTCTTGGCTGATTACCCCATGAGGCAAAATCTTCCATGCAGCTACAGACTGAGGGTGATTGATGGATATTTTGTATTTCTTCCATTTGTGAATAATCGCTCCAACAGTTGTCTCCTTTTCACCAAGCTTCTTGCTGATGGTCTTGTAGCCCATTCCAGCCTTGTGCAGGTCTACAATCATGTCACTGAAGTCCTTTGACAGCTCTTTGGTCTTGCCCATGATGGTGAGGTTTGAATGGAAGAAAGTTATTCTGTGGACAGGTGCCTTTCATACACATAATGAGTTGTCGTTAGGAGCACCTTCATAAATTGACAGGACTATTTTGTGTACCACATGAGCACATACTGTAGCCAGTCTGTGGGAGCCAGAATTATTGTTGGTTGGTAGGGGATCAAATACCTATTTTACTCACTGAACTGCAACTGAATTTATAACATTTGTATCATAGGTTTCTTTCTGGATTTTTGGTTGATATTCTGTGTCTATCATTTAAAATACACCCATGATAACATATATAGACCCTTCATTTCTTTGTAAGTGGGCAAGCTTACAAAATCTGCAGGGAATCACCTAATTATTTTCCCCACTGTGTGTATATATATATATATATATATATATATATATATATATATATATATATTATACACACACAGTATCTCACAAAAGTGAGTACACCCCTAACATTTTTGTAAATATTTTATTATATCTTTTCATGTGACAACTCTGAAGAAATTACACTTTGATACAATGTAAAGTAGTGAGAGCACAGCTTGTACAACAGTGTAAATTTGCTGTCCTCTCAAAATAACTCAACACACAGTCATTAATGTCTAAACCGCTGGCAACAAAAGTGAGTACACCCCTAAGTGAAAATGTCCAAATTGGGCCCTAAATGTCCATATTTTGTGTGGCCACCATTATTTTCCCAGCACTGCCTTAACCTTCTTGGGCATGGAGTTCACCAGAGCTTCACAGGTTGCCACTGAAGTCCTCTTCCACTCCTCCATGACGACATCACGGTGCTGGTGAATGTTAGAGACCTTGCGCTCCCCTACCTTCTGTTTGAGGATGCCCCGCAGATGCTCAATAGGGTTTAGGTCTGGAGACAAGCTTAGCCAGTCCATCACCTTTACCCTCAGCTTCTTTAGCAAGGTAGTGGTCGTCTTGGAGGTGTGTTTGGGGTGGTTATGTTGGAATACTGCCCTGCGGCCCTGTCCACAAAGGGAGGGGATCATGCTCTGCTTCAGTATGTCACAGTAAATGTTGGCATTTATGGTTCCCTCAATGAACTGTAACTACCCAATGCCGGCAGCACTCATGCAGCCCCAGACCATGACACTCCCACCACCATGCTTGACTGTAGGCAAGACACTTGTCTTTGTACTCCTCACCTGGTTGCCGCCACACACGCTTGACACCATCTGAACCAAATAAGTTTATCTTGGTCTCATCAGACCACAGGACATGGTTCCAGTAATCCATTTCCTTAGTCTGCTTGTCTTCAACAAACTGTTTGCGGGCTTTCTTGTGCATCACCTTTAGAAGAGGCTTCCTTCTGGGACAACAGCCATGCAGACCAATTTGATGCAGTGTGCGGCGTATGGTCTGAGCACTGACAGGCTGACTCCCCACCCCTTCAACCTTTGCAGCAATGCTGGTAGCACTCATACGTCTATTTCCTAAAGACAATCTCAGGATATGACGCGGAGCACGTGCACTCAACATCTTTAGTCGACCATGGTGAGGCCTGTTCTGAGTGGAACCTGTCCTGTTAAACTGCTGTATGGTCTTGGCCACTGTGCTGCAGCTCAGTTTCAGGGTCTTGGCAATCTTCTTATAGCCTAGGCCATCTTTATGTAGAGCAACAATTCTTTTTTTCAGATCCTCAGAGAGTTCTTTGCCACGAGGTGCTCTATTGAACTTCAAGTGACCAGTATGAGAGAGCGAGAGCGATAACACCAAATTTTACACACACCTGCTCCCCATTCACACCTGAAACCTTGTAATACTAATGAGTCACATGAAACCGGGGAGGGAAAATGGCTAATTGGGCCCAATTTGGACATTTTCACTTAGGGGTTTACTCACTTTTGTTGCTAGTGGTTTAGACATTAATGGCTGTGTGTTGAGTTATTTTGAGGAGACAGGAAATTTACACTGTTATACAAGCTGTACATTCACTACTTTACATTGTAACAAAGTGTCATTTCTTCAGTGTTGTCACATGAAAAGATAGAATAAAATACGGTATTTACAAAAATGTGAGAGGTGTACTAACGTTTGTGAGATTATATTACACACATTATATATATATATATATATATATATATATATATATATATATATATATATATATATATATATATACACACACACACACACACACACTAATCTGTCTCATCCCCCATTTCAGCAAATTACAACACACACAAAATAAAATTATGGTGGGAAGCCAATTTCAGCCAGCACTTCCACCTTTCTGGCCTAGGCCACAATGAAGCACCAATTTAAACTAAATAACATCGAAATTGAATAAAAGAAAAGTGACTTGTATTAGTTGTTGATTTTACATCCTGTCGCTGTACGTTTTTGCCTCTGTACAAGTCAAGCCATTTTTCTGCATCTGAGTTGCTTCTAAGTCCAAAGCCCAATGAAAGCTCAGATTGATTTGCAAAATTATGTAACTCTTTATTAAATGTTCATCATTAAAGTAAATGTTTTTTGGAAAAACACTACAAAAAGTTTACAATGAATAAAAAAAAAAAAATGTACTAAAATTCAAACCAATTCAGTGGAAGGCGTTAGCGTTTTTTTCCTCCAACAAAAACAACTACTGTACTAATGTACTGATAATTTTTTTTTATTTGCACTAACATTCATATTTTCAAGACAAGCTCTAAAGTCAGCTGGTTTAGCAGGGTAACCCCTATCAGAATACAATAGCACAGCGGAAGAGATCCCTGCATCAACATCACTTGTGTTGATGTGGGGGTCTGACAGCTTTTGCAGTTCAACCCGCTGGTTGAATGTAAAAAAAAAAAAAAAAAATTATATACCCAGCTTAACCAATTTAGAGAGAACTAGAGAAATAAGTGAGTTTAGCCTGCCATCTAGTGGAAATTACAGAAATTGTCAGATATTGGATTAAACTGTTGTAGAACGTAAATTATCAAGATAAACTAGTCTAAAAAAAAACAAGAAAAAAGGGGAAAGATGCAAACAAAATTCATCTTTCATTTATCAGACTCCTGTACAGCAAATTGGGAATCAGAGTTATTTGTATTGGATACTGCAATCTCTACACCATCACTGCTTTTTGTACTTCCCCGATATAACGCCACCTAAATTTATTTAAGGTTTGGTTCATATCTGAGCAGGTGCGGAAAGGTGTGTAATCGCACACCTTACCGCTCCCGCAGAGAGAAACATGCTGCTGCTGCTTAGGAGATGTGTGGGGGTCCCATCTGGATTACTGCACTATGCAGTTTCCCTGTGGCTGCGTTGAAGGGAAGGTGAAGGTAAAGGGAACTTTTCCCTGCTTTTCAGGAGGTACAGCAGCAAATTCAATTGAACTGATATGAATAAACCGGGGGTAAAGAGTAGGTGCACATTGACTTCCCTTCCTTGACCCACCTCCCTCTTCCCAGAAGCATACAAAGCCTCAATCCTGTGGCCACAGCCTCCAATGTTCCTTAAATTCAACGCTTTAAATGCCTTCACGGTCCTGGCCATGCCTGCACATTACAGATCCATGGAGGTCTCCTGAGGCTGGGGATGGCTTGAGACACATGAAAGGGACACAGCAGGCCACACCCACTACAGGCTTCATGTCTTTGTAATTGGGCAAACTTACAAAATCTGCAGGAGATCATCAAGTAATTATTTTCAAACCCCCTTAAATTTTTCACTCTTTGTTATATTGCAGCCATTTGCTAAAATCATTTAAGTTCTTTTTTTTCCTCATTAATGTACACACAGCACCCCATATTGATAGAAAAACAGAATTGTTGACATTTTTGCAGATTTATTAAAAAAGAAAAACTGAAATATCACATGATCCTAAGTATTCAGACCCTTTGCTGTGACACTCATATATATATAACTCAGGTGCTGTCCATTTTTTCTGATCATCCTTGAGATGGTTCTACACCTTCATTTGAGTCCAGCTGTGTTTGATTATACTGATTGGACTTGATTAGGAAAGCCACACACCTGTCTATATAAGACCTTACAGCTCACAGTGCATGTCAGAGCAAATGAGAATCATGAGGTCAAAGGAACTGCCTGAAGAGCTCAGAGACAGACTTGTGGCAAGGCACAGATCTGGCCATGGTTACAAAAACATTTATGCTGCACTTAAGGTTCCTAAGAGCACAGTGGCCTCCATAATCCTTAAATGGAAGACGTTTGGGACGACCAGAACCCCTCCTAGAGCTTGCCGTCCGGCCAAACTGAGCTATCGGGGGAGAAGAGCCTTGGTGAGAGAAGTAAAGAACCCAAAGATCACTGTGGCTGAGCTCCAGAGATGCAGTCGGGAGATGGGAGAAAGTTGTAGAAAGTCAACCATCACTGCAGCCCTCCACCAGTCGGGGCTTTATGGCAGAGTGGCCCGATGGAAGCCTCTCCTCCGTGCAAGACACATGAAAGCCCGCATGGAGTTTGCTAAAAAAACACCTGAAAGACTCCAAGATAGTGAGAAATAAGATTCTCTGGTCTGACGAGAACAAGATAGAACTTTTTGGCCTTAATTCTAAGCGGTATGTGTGGAGAAAACCAGGCACTGCTCATTACCTGTCCAATACAGTCCCAACAGTGAAGCATGGTGGTGGCAGCATCATGCTGTGGGGGTGTTTTTCAGCTGCAGGGACAGGACGACTGGTTGCAAACGAGGGAAAGATGAATGCGGCCAAGTGCAGGGATATCCTGGATGAAAACCTTCTCCAGAGTGCTCTGGACCTCAGACTGGGCCGAAGATTTACCTTCTAACAAGACAATGACCCTAAGCACACAGCTAAAATAACGAAGGAGTGGCTTCACAACAACTCCGTGACCTTTCTTAAATGGCCCAGCCAGAGCCCTGACTTAAAACCAATTGAGCATCTCTGGAGAGACCTAAAAATGGCTGTCCACCAACGTTTACCATCCAACCTGACAGACCTGGAGAGGATCTGCAAGGAGGAATGGCAGAGGATCCCCAAATCCAGGTGTGAAAAACTTGTTGCATCTTTCCCAAAAAGACTCATGGCTGTATTAGGGTGCTTCTACTAAATACAGAGCAAAGGGTCTGAAAACTTAGGACCATGTGATATTTCAGTTTTTCTTTTTTAATAAATCTGCAAAAATGTCAACAATTCTGTGTTTTTCTGTCAATATGGGGTGCTGTGTGTACATTAATGAGGAAAAAAATGAACTTAAATGATTTTAGCAAATGGCTGCAATATAACAAAGAGTGAAAAATTTAAGGGGGTCTGAATACTTACCATCACCACTGTACATACATACACACAGTATCTCACAAAAGTGAGTACACCCCTCACATTTTTGTAAATGTTTTATTATATCTTTTCATGATGTGACAACACTGAAGAAATTACACTTTGTTGCAATGTAAATTAGTGAGTGTACAGCTTGTATAACAGTGTAAATTTGCTGTCACGGTACTACTTTACAGTGAGCCCACAGGCAAGCAGGTGACACGGGATCCCCCAGGGGGTGGAGTCTAAGGTCCAGCCGGTATTCTGCCAGGGACCCCCTCACGAGGGTTTGGGCTTAGCTGCGTACTGACCCCAGGTCACGACCCCCGGGTTCACCCTGCTCGCTAGGGAAGTACCAGAAGACACTGTCAGACAAGGATGGATGGATGAAGCAAAAGGAGAGCCGGATAGCGAGCCAAGGTCAGGGCAGGCTACAGACAATGTAGTCAGAACAAGCAGAGTCGGTACAGAAGAGATCAGTTCACGAGAGGTCAGGTATAAGGCAGGTTACACGAAGGGAGCTCCGAAACAAATGTTGCTCAAGCAACCAGTAGCTGGTTTGAAAGGAATTTAAATAGGGAAGCACATGAGGGGCTGGACAGGAAGTAGCAGGAAGGAATGATATATTAGGCAAAAGGTGTGGCCGGCGACACCCATAGCTGCAGAGTGCACAGAGCTGAACACAAGCTAGTGGAACAACAGGTGCCAGCCGGCCTACAGCAGTAAAGGTGAGACACAGATCAGCTCCGCAGCTGATCTGTGACAAAATAACTCAACACACAGCCATTAATGTCTAAACCGCTGGTAAAAAAAAAAGTGAGTACACCCCTAAGTGAAAATGTCCAAATTGGTCCCAACGTGTCCATATTTTGTATGGCCACCATTATTTTCCAGCACTGCCTTAACCCTCTTGGGCATGGAGTTCACCAGAGCTTCACAGGTTGCCACTGGAGTCCTCTTCCACTCCTCCATGATGCCATCACGGAGCTGGTGGATGTTAGAGACCTTGCGCTCCTCCACCTTCCATTTGAGGATTCCCCACAGATGCTCAATAGGGTTTAGGTCTGGAGACATGCTTGGCCAGTCCATCACCTTTACCCTCAGCTTCTTTAGCAAGGCAGTGGTCATCTTGGAGGTGTGTTTGGGTTTGTTATGTTGGAAACTGTCCTGCTGCCCAGTCTCTGAAGGGAGAGGATCATGCTCTGCTTTAGTATGGTTTTAGCCACGGTGCTGCAGCTCAGTTTCAGGGTCTTGGCAATCTTCTTATAGCCTAGGCCATCTTTATGTAGAGTAACAATTCTTTTTTTCAGATCCTCAGAGAGTTCTTTGCCATGAGGTGCCATGTTGAACTTCCAGTGACCAGTATGAGAGAGTGAGAGCGATAACACCAAATTTAACACACCTGCTCCCCATTCACACCTGAGACCTTGTAACACTAATGAGTCACATCGGGGAGGGAAAATGGCTAATTGGGCACAATTTGGACATTTTCACTTAGACTAGTACTCACTTTTGTTGCCAGCGGTTTAGACATTAATGGCTGTGTGTTGAGTTATTTTGAGGGGACAGCAAATTGACACTGTTATACAAGCTGTACACTCACTACTTTACATTGTAGCAAAGTGTCATTTCTTCAGTGTTGTCACATGAAAAGATATAATAAAATATTTACAAAAATTTGGAGGGGTGTACTCACTTTTGTGAGATACTGTATATTGTATATTTAGTGAGAAGGGTGATCAATGATTGATTGCATTTCATTAAAAAAAAAAAAGTGCAGCTGGGAATAGATGGGTAGGTAGAAGGGTGGATGATGCAGGGTGTGTGCTAATGAGGTCAGCTGGTCAATTCCTTCCTGTGTCATGACCTCTAGTCTGACCAGGAAGTAAGGCAGAAGCAATGGATATGTTTGGAAACATGGATGAGGACAAGTGAAGTAAGTGTCTGTAGATTTAATGGAAAGCTTTGATATTTTTGCAAAAAAAAAAGTACATGAATGCTATATTAGTACATAGGGGAGATGGAATTTAGGAAAAAATAAAATAAGTGAACAAAGGTGAACTTAGGCTTTAAACTTTTACAGGCAGACAATGCCACTCAGTTCTAGAAGACAGAAAACTATCTGGTTCCTGCAATGACAGTGCTTACTGTTGTGTGGGTGGCTGATGGCTGGCAGCTCCTAATTTGCACATTTCAAGCCTTAATCATATGATGAATTTGTTGGCAGGTTCAGTGGATATCTGTCTCCATTCATCTTTATTTACAAGCCATTTCCAGCTGCACAACTAATTCCACTTTCCTGCTCCTCTTCCCTTACATCCTTTTTTTCTTTGCTGTACTGCAGGGTAAATCCTGATGGGAAGCATAACAAATTTTCCATGCTGTGCCCAACAATATACTGCAAGGCCAATGTGTGGGCTTAAAGTCCACCTAAAATAAATATATTTCAACTATGGGTGGATAATTGGGGGCTGACTCACCCACTGGCTTATTGTATCACTCAGGGACTTGAGCAACAACCTCTATAACCTTCACAGTTTCTGGTCCCACCCCCTTCATTGTGGAGTGTCACTACTCTTGCTGCACTCTCTGGAACCGTAACTTAAATGGAAATTCCAGGAGAGACAGAAACACCATCACATGGCTGCAACAGGGTGATGCAGGGTGATGCAGCTGGGAGATTGAATAAGGCTTTCAAGCTGATTAGTCCTTAGTTAGTTAGTGATTAAAGTGGTTTTACCTGCCAAAAGATTTGTTTTTCCGACCAACCATTCCTCAGATTTAAACAGCTTTGCCACACAGCGTAGTTTTACCTGGCAGTTGCTGTATTACTTTCATTTACAGGCCTCTTTCCCCGCATCCTGCCTGTGACTGGACAGCGAGGGGAGAAGCAGCACTCATAAGCTCATCTCTCTGTCACTCTGCTCCCCCTCCTATCAGCATGATCCTTGCACTGTAGTATGCCTGATTGACACCGTGTGCTGCCCCTCCAAACGAGAAATACCTTCTTACATTGGTGGTCAGAAAAGAAATGCCTTCTTACATTGGTGGTCACAGGAGAAATGCCTTCTTACAGTGGTGGTCAGAGGAGAAATGCCTTCTTACATTGGTGGTCAGATGAGAAATGCCTTCTTACATTGGTGGTCAGATGAGAAATGCCTTCTTACATTGGTGGTCAGATGAGAAATGCCTTCTTACATTGGTGGTCAGATGAGAAATGCCTTCTTACATTGGTGGTCAGATGAGAAATGCCTTCTCACATTGGTGGTCAGATGAGAAATGCCTTCTTACATTGGTGGTCAGATGAGAAATGCCTTCTTACATTGGTGGCCAGAGGAGAAATACCTTCTTATGTTGGTCATAGGAGAAATATCTTCTTACGTCGGTGGTCATACGAGAAATCCCTTCTTACATTGGTGGTCAGAGTAGAAATACCTTCTGACGTTGGTGGTCAGAGGAGAAATACCTTCTCACATCAGTGGTTATAGGAGAAATACCTTCTGACTTTGGTTGTCAGAGAAGAAATACCTTCTGACTTTGGTTGTCAGAGAAGAAATACCTTCTTATGTCAGTGGTCAGAGGAGAAATCTCTTCTTACGTTGGTGGTCAGAAGAGAAATGCCTTCTGACGTTGGTGGTCAGAAGAAAAATACCTTCTTACATTGATGGTCAGAGGAGAAATACCTTCTTACATTAGTGATCAGTGGAGAAATGCCCTTTTACATTGGTGGTCAGTGGGAAAAAAAACTTGCACTGGTGCTCAATGCAGAAGTGACCCATTACAATAAATGTTAGTGGGAAATTTCCCCCCTACATTAGTAGTAATTGTAGGTGGGAGAGGAGATCAATTTGTCATTGCTCACTATTTAAGGAACCCCTAGCATCTTGTGCAGGAACTCGGATTAAAAAAGCCTGCACTATAGTAATACAGAAATATATACTAACATGGCAGCTGTAACTGCAGGTTTGAGTAGAGTTAGGCAGGCCATACATGATTCATTTTTTTCATTCAACCAAAAGAATGAACAAATTCCCCCATCCACACATTCAATATGGATGGGGAAATCACTCCCACCAAATGATTGTATTCTGCCAACAGGGAGCCTTCATCACCAGCTGAATACAATGATCAGTGTTGCCGGCTATAGCCAGCGGCACCGATTGTTTGGGAAAGACCCAACAGGCTAGTTTTACACAAGTCAATCAATCAGGCTGGTTGCACCAGCTAGCCCATACATGGATCGAAATTAAGCCAGTTCAGCCGAGATTTTGATCCATGTATGGTCAGCTTTACATTGAAGGTGTTGACTACAAGTCAGATCTACAAAAAAATCAATACGGTTCTCTACTACTTACATACTTATGGAAGGTCCAACTCTTACCAAAATAGAGCCAATCCCCAAGTCAATGGTTTCAAAGAGGTAAAAATATACAGGTCTGCCCTTATACAATCACAAAGCCATATAGAAACTCAATACTCATACAAACCAACAACCGCCTGTGTTCACAAGGGGCTTTTCTTGTAAAAAACAATTTCATGGAGCTCAGTTCCCTGTGTTATATCAGATATGCTCTGCAGTCTTTTAGAAAATATCATGATGACTTCAACTTGGGTTAATTGTTTCTTTTTTTTTTTTTTTTTTTTTTCGGGTGTGGGGGAGAGGAAATGCAGCTGCTAGATAACTGAGAGCCTATGAAATTTACTGACAGCAAACAAGCAGACATGTAAGTAGTAAAGTTGATTCACCTCACTTCACAACATGATGGTGGACATACAATTCAGCAATAAATGCATTCAATTAGAAGCTTCTTTATCTGTGATCGCGCACTAGGTAGTGATGCAATCTCTTTGGGATGTCCCCAAAATCGATACAAAGTCACTGTCAGTTGTCCTAGTGGAAGAAAGTATTGATTAGATCACGCAGAACATTTGTAGAGAAAATACAGTGCCTTGCAAAAGTATTCACCCCCCTTGGCATTTTTCGTGTTTTGTTGCCTCACAACCTGAAATTAACATGGATTGTTTGAGGATTTGCGTCAATTAAATTTACAGAACATGCCCACAACTATTGAAGCTGTGTTTTTTTTTAGTATGTGAAGCAAACAACAAATAGGACAAAATAACAGAAAAAGTTACTGTGCATAACTATTCTTTAAGTTGGATGGTTTGCTCTTGTGAACAGCAATCTTTAAGTCTGACCACAGATTTTCTATTGGATTGAGGTCTGGGCTTTGACTAGGCCATTCCAACACATTTACATGTTTCCCCTTAAACCACTCAAGTGTTGCTTTAGCAGTGTGTTTGGGATCATTGTCCTGCTGGAAGGTGAACCTCCGTCCTAGCCTCAAATCACACAGAGTGGTACAGGTTTTGCTGAAGAATATCCCTGTATTTAGCACCATTCATCTTTCCCTCAACTCCGACCAGTTTGCCAGTCCCGACTGCTGAAAAACATCCCCACAGCATGATGCTGCCACCACCATGTTTCACTGTGGGGGAGGTGTTCTTTGGGCGATGTGATGTGTTGGGTTTGCACCAGACATAGCGTTTTCTTTGAAAGTTCAATTCTAGTCTCATCAGACCAGAGCACCTTCCTCCATACATTTTGGGAGTCTTCCACATGCCTTTTCGCAAACTCAAAATGTGCCATTTTGTTTTTTGCTGAAAATAATGGCTTTCTTCTGGCCACTCTGCCATAAAGTCAATTTCTGTCGAGCGTACGGCTTATTGTCGTCCTATGTACAGATACTCCAGTCTCTGCTGTGGAACTCTGCAGCTCCTCCAGGGTTACCTTAGGTCTCTGTGCTGCCTCTCTGATTAATGCCCTCCTTGCCCGGTCTGTGAGTTTTGGTGTGCGGCCGTCTCTTGGCAGGTTTGCTGTTGTGCTGATGTGTGATGTTCTTTCCATTTGGTTATGATAGATTTGATGGTGCTCCTAGGGATCAGATTTGGATATTTTTTTTTATAACCTAACCCTGCCTTATACTTCTCAACAACATTGTCCCTTACTTGTTTGGAGAGTTCCTTGGTCTTCATGGCAGTGTTTGGTTAGTGGTGCCTCTTGCTTAGGTGTTGCAGCCTCTGGGGCCTTTCAAAAAGGTGTGTATATGGAATGACAGATCATGTGACACTTATATTGCACACAGGTTGACATCATTTCACTAATTATGTGACTTCTGAAGGTAATTGGTTGCACCAGAGCTTTTTATGGGCTTCATAACAAAGGGGGTGAATACATACACACATGCCAATTATCAGTTTTTTTTATTTCTGAAAAATATTTTTATGTATATATTTTTCTAGTTTTACTTCACCAACTTAGACTATTGTGTTCTGATCCATCACATATAATTCAATTTAAAAAATAATTGAACTAAAGGCTGTAATGTAACAGAATAGGTAAAAAGCCAAGGGGGATGAATACTTTTGCAAGGCACTGCATGTTTAGAGCTCGTTCACACAAGTGCAAATGCGATTTCACCCGATTTCCAAAGTGACAATGTAGTCCAACTGCAGTATGACTTGAAGTCTATGGGGCACAAAAATCGCGCTGCCTCGCTGGATGGGTAGAAATACAAATTCTTAGGCAGGTAAAACAGCTCTTATATGCATGTCATCTGTGTATTTATCTGCACGGAGTTCAGCTTTTTTTTTTTTTTTTTTAAAAAGGGACAGCTATTTTGTACACAGAACAATTTTGGCATACCAATACAAAAACTATTTAATCTTTCTGTCAGAGGGTGACTAGAGAACGGGATGATTTATCCAGCATGCAATCTTATTTTCCTGTAACACAAGGGCATTGTTATCTAGCCGAGATGGCGCAGTCACATCGCAGTGTCATATTAGCGATACAGAAGGAATGTACATGGTGTCATGAATCCGTCCACCACCAGGAGTCACAATGCTATTGTAATTTCCCCATCCAATTCAAGGCATTACATAGATGACATGTTTATTTACAGGACCGGAGAGCTGCTCCCAGGTAATCATCTGGATTTTCAGCACAGATTCTCCCATGTATGAGAAATGACATCACAAATAACTTCAATTTTTATTCTGATGGAATACACATTGGTAATACAGATTGGAGGTTATTTCAAATTAAAATGGCTTCTTGTGTAATTCCATTGTGAAAGAGTTGATGCAGACAGAAGTATGAAATATACAACAAAGGTAAAAATATAATAATTCAACAAGCACAAAAAAGAAAAAAAAAAAGAAGCCAGATACCATATCGAATTTAAAGCTGAACTCTAAGGCCGGGTTCACACTGGTCCGACAAACGCTCCGACATTGGGAGCTCATGTCGCCTGACGTGTGAAATTCAATGTTTTCCTATGGGAGCCGTCCTAACTGGTCCGACACAAGTCGTTCCGACTTTACAAATGCTCCCTGTACTACTTTGGTCCGACTTTGATCCTACTTCAGCCCATTGACTATCATCGAAGTCGGATCAAAGTCGGATCGCCGTCTCGCATGATCCGACTTCAGCATGCAACTTGTGCTCAGATGATCTTGAGGGGGAACTCCACGCCAAATTTTAAATAAAAAACCGGCATGGGTTCCCCCCCCCAAGAGCATACCAGGCCCTTGGGTCTGGTATGGATCTTAAGGGGAACCCCCTATGCCGAAAAAATGGCATGGGGGTTCCCCCCAAATCCATACCAGACGCTTATCCAAGCACGCAGCCCGGCCGGTCAGGAAAGGGGGTGGGGACGAGCGAGCGCCCAACCCCCCTCCTGAACCGCACTAGGCCGCATGCCCTCAACATGGGGGGTGGGTGCTTTGGGGCAGGGGGGCGCCGTGCAGCCCTCCCACCCCAAAGCACCCTGGCCCCTATGTTGATGAGGTCAAGGGCCTCTTCCCGACAACCCTGGCAGTTGGTTGTCGGGGTCTGCGGGCATGGGGTTTATCGGAATCTGGAAGCCCCCTTTAATAAGGGGGCCCCCAGATCCCGGCCCCCCACCCTTTGCGAATGAGTATGGGGTACATTGTATCCCTACCCATTCACCTGGGGAAAAAAGTGTCAATGAAAAAACACAGTACACAGGTTTTTAAAGTAATCACCCGCCGACCACGCCCTCTTATGACGGCACAGTCCCAGCACCTTCCCCCGGGACTGTGACCTCATAAGGGGACGGGGTCACCGCCTATATAAGTCCATTGCGGAGCACTCAGAGAGCATTCCAGCTGAAGAGAGCGTTGTGTCAACATCGGAAGAAGAGAAGAGGGAAGAAGACAAGAAGGCAGAACGCAGAAGTCAGGGCCACCGCTAGCAAAAGAGCTGCAGAGATAGCGGAGGAGCCGGCAGAAGATCAGGATACCGGGAGGAGACGCCGGAGAGACCCCCGAAGTCGGAAGAAGACCCCGGAGCTGCCTAATAAATTACTTTAAAAACCTGTGCACTGTGTTTTTTCATTGACACTTTTTTACCTAGGTGAATGGGTAGGGGTACGATGTACCCCATACTCATTCACAAAGGGTGGGGGGCCGGGATCTGGAGGCCCCCTTATTAAAGGGGGCTCCCGGATTCCAATAAGCCCCTCGCCCACAGACCCCGACAACCAATGGCCAGGGTTGTCGGGAAGAAGCCCTTGTCCTCATCAACATGGGGGCAAGGTGCTTTGGGGTGCCCCCTGCCCAAAAGCACCCACCCCCCATGTTAAGGGCATGCGGGGGTGGAGGGGGGGCACTCACTCGTTCCCACCCCCATTCCTGACTGGCCGGGCTGCGTGCTCGAATAAGGGTCTGGTATGGATTTGGGGGGCACCCCACGCCGTTTTTTCGGCGTAGGGGGGTTCCCCTTAAGGTCCATACCAGACCCAAGGGCCTGGTATGCTCTTGGAGGGGGGAACCCATGCCGGTTTTTTATTTAAAATTTGGCGTGGAGTTCCCCCTCAAGATTCATACCAAACACAGTGCCGGGCATTGGCGGGGATCCAAGTCGGATCCCCGTTTATTGAAAGTCGGACACATGCCGGCTTCATGTCGCAGGGCAAAGTCGGAAGTAGGACGGCTGTCGTGTCGCACCAGTGTGAACCCAGCCTCAAAAGTGAATGGACTAATGAAATACACATGAGTGCCGTTTAACCTGCCATAGGAACTTTGTCTAAGATTTACACGACCTTGTCACACAGCACAGATTTGTCTGGTAGGTCAGAAGGCTAAGTCTCATTTTTTTCCTATAAAAATAACAAACATGTTATACTTACCTGCTCTTTTTCTCTTCTTTTCACTTTGAGCCTTATCCTCACCCTCTTTTTCAGGCAGGTACATAACCTCCTCTGTCTTTCCATGGACTTTTTTTACGCTCACCAATCTGTCTTGATTTGTGACTGGGTCTATGCTTGCTGCTGGTCAAAATGGATTGTTTAATGTTCCCTCTTTAACACTGGACCCCACAATACAGATGTCTGCCAACTCAACAGTAGATGCTGCTTTTGTTTTTCCTATGGCTTACTACTTTGACAGGCCAAACCTTGGCTACACAAGGTTTGCGACTTCCTCTAACGATGCAATTTGTCTCTGCAACCCTTTTTTGTGTAGGAGGGCTCTGCTACCATTCTATCAATGTTATTGTTCATTACAGTTTGATTCTGTCTGTGTGATTATTTGACTTTGAAATACACAACCATATGCCTTGCAACTTTGTACCTGCACCAATTTTGTATATTGTAAACAACTTTTTATTTCTTCAATAAAAGCATTGTGAAAGAACAATGATCAAGACCTGTGGTCTCCAAACTGTGGCCCTGACTTTCTCTGGCCCTTGGGGCGCTATTGCCTCCCACTGACACAGGGAGGCACCATTACCTCCACTGACAGCAACAGCAGAGAACCATTCCTCTTGCTAAGAAAACGAGGGACCATTTTTTTTCACTGACAGCAATGATGGGACACTATTCCTCCCACTGACACCAGCAAATGGGCATAATTCCTCACACTGATATAAACAATCAGGCACTATTTCTCCAACTAAGGCCGGGTACACATATGTGCGGCTGCAGTTTCCAGCCTGGGGTCCGGTGCATTGCTGTTCACCACTTCAGGTGTGATTCAGGTCCGAATGTTTGCCTGAATTTGCACCTGAACCAGACTCAAAAACGCTCAAGACCCTTTTGGAAACCACACTGTGGCCACTCTGGACATGTGTGAATCGGCTTTATTGAGAGCTGTACATTCACAAAGGGTGAGGGGCCGGGATCTGGGGGCCCCCTTATTAAAGGGGGCTCCCAGATTCCAATAAGCCCCTCGCCTGCAGACCCCGACAACCCCTTGTCCTCATCAACATGGGGACAAGGTGCTTTGAGGCGCCCCCTGCCCAAAAGCACCCACCCCCCATGTTGAGGGCATGCGGCCTGGTACGGTTCAGGAGGGGGGGGGCGCTCGCTCGTCCCCACTCCTGACCGGCCGGGCTGCGTGCTCGAATAAGGGTCTGGTATGGATTTGGTGGGGACCCCATGCCGTTTTTTTCGGCGTAGGGGGGTTCCCCTTAAGGCCCATACCAGACCCAAGGGCCTCCCACTAATATCAATGGTGGGGCACTATTTCCCCAACTAACACCAATGATGGGGCACTATTCTTCCCACTAATACCAATGATGGGACACTATTCCTTCCACTAATACTAATGGCAGGGCACAATTCCTCCCACTAATGCCAATGATGGGGCAATAGTTATATAGTTAGCAAGGTTGAATAAAGACACCAGTCCATCCAGTTCAACCTGAGTGAGCGTGGGTGCGTGTCTACAATTGTCCCTATCCCTGTACATTGTGTCTCATTAAGACGCACATCAATTATATTATTTATCTAAGGTACCCATATAGCGCTGTCAATTTACACAGTGCTCCACACATACATCGCACACTCACATCGGTCCCTCAAGGAGCCCACAATCCAAGGTCCCCAACTCACATTCATATACTAGGGCCAATTTTTGGACAGAAGCCAATAAACCTACCAGCATGTCTTTGGAGTGTGGGAGGAAACCGGAGTACCCGGAGGAAACCCACACAGGCACAGGGAGAGCATGCAAACTCCAGGCAGGTAGTGTCGTGGTTGGGATTCGAACCAGCGACCCTTTTTACTGCTAGGCGAGAGTTAGGGCTGGGGAAAAAAAAAAAATCGATTTAAATCTTGAATTGAGTTGAGAGGTCAAATCGATTCAAAATTTAAGCAAATCGTTTTTTTTAGATTTTTTTTTCACCGCGCCAGCCCTGAGGAGCTGCGGGCAGGAGTTTTTAGGCGAGACCGCAGCTTCGGCCTAGGCCGCGGCTTCGGCCTAGTCCACGAGGTCGGAAGCCGCAAACTAAGCCTAAGTCTTGGCCTCGCCTAAAAACTCCTGCCCGCAGCTCCTTAGGACCGGCGAGTTGTCCAAAAAAAATAAAAACTCGGTTCGAATCGTGAATCGAGTTTTTTTTTAAGAAAATCGCAGATTTATTTTTTTGGGGGGAAAATCTCCCAGCCCTAGCAAGAGTGCTACCCACTACACCACTGTGCCGCCCAATATTCCTCCCACTAATACCAATGATTGGGCACTATTTCCCCAACTAATACCAATGATGAATTAAATTTTGGAAAATAATTGGTGACTAAGAGCAACAAAGAGTCTTCTTGCTTGGAAAAAAAAAACACTCAATAGGAATTTCAGTTTATGTTTGTGGCTATTTCTCCTCAACATGAATATCTGAGCAAGTCCAAGACAGTAAATAAAGCACAGTTCCCAAATAAACAGCACCAACAATCAGCATGGGGAAGGAGAAGACTCGACATTAAGCAAGCCCCCTCCCTGCACTACAGCAAAAATAAAAGAAGATAAAAAATGTTGGCGATAAGAAGTGATTTCCAAAAAATACTAATGCAAAAATATATCCTACTATTTTGAATGCTGTTATTGTACATACCACTTCCCCCATAGAGGCGGCTACCATGTGCACTACTGGAGAGAGGTATGAAGAGGATTCGGAGTGAAGCCAACGTTTCACAGTTTCATATGTCACAAAGAAAGCAGATGCTAAAAGGTAAAATAAAGCAAAGACAGGTGAGAAAACACAAATGTATGCTATCTAATAAAGCTGAAAGTGGTATTAAAGGGGTTGTAAAGGTAATTTATTTTTATTTTTTTAAATAACAAACATGTTATACTTACCTTCACTGTGCAGCTCGTTCTGCACAGAGTGGCCCCGAACCTGCTCTTCTGGGGTCCCTCAGCGGCTGTTTCAGCTCCTCCCCGCAAGAACTAACCACCTTAATGCGAGCTCCCTCGCATGGTGGTTAGTTATTGCGGGCGCGCTCCCGTGATACAGCCGGCGGCTATAGCCGCTCACTGTATCACTCGGCCCCGCCCCCCGGCGCGCCGCGTCATTGGATGTGATTGACAGCAGCGCGAGCCAATGGCTGCGCTGCTTTCAATCCATCCACTGTAGCCAATCAGCGACCAGGCTGAGCTGCAATAGAGATGACGGGAGCGAGCGGCTGAGTTTCGAGGTGTCAGGTAAGTAAAACGGGGGGGGCTGGGGGCGGCGGTATTGTCAAAAAATTTTCACCTTAATGCATATAATGCATTAAGGTGAAAAAATTTTTACCTTTACAACCCCTTTAAACCAAAAAGCAAACATTTATTATATTGTAGCACACAATTCTTAGATATGATGGCTGCATTAGTTTTCTTTTTTTAGGCCTGCTGTCTGGAGTTTGGCTATAATTTCTTGGTGTATCTAAATCTGCTTGTACATCTAATGCCGCGTACACACGAGCGGACTTTCCGGCGCACTAGGTCCGACGGGATTAGTCCGGCGGACAATCTGTTAGTGTGTGGGCTTGTCCGACAGCTTTTCGGGATAAAAATTCAGACGGACCTAGAAATAGAACATGTTTCAAATCTGTCTGACGGACTAAAATTGGGAAAAGTGTTCGTCTGTGTGCTGGTCCTACGGACCAAATATGACGCAAGGGAAGCTATTGGCTACTGGCTATTGAACTTCCTTTTTTAGTCCCGTTTATGTCATCACGTTCAAACCGAACGGACTTAGTCCTATCGTGTGTGGCCAAGTCCGTTGGTTCGGAAAGTCCGTCGGACCTAGTCAGAAATTCCGTCGGAAAGACCATCGGACCTAGTCCACCGGAAAGTCCGCTCGTGTGTACACGGCATAACACTCTGTGCCTGCACTGCACGGGTCAACTGCTCGTTTCTGTCTAGGGGATTTGATAATAGAGATACAGTATATACTTACCTAATTCTCCAATCCTCCCAGCACAAGACTGGTTCCTGTGGCTCCTACTCCCGCCTCCGCAGGCTAGCGGTCTTGTAGGGTGGACTGTTCCTGATGTCATCACATGCATAGACCTGCTTGGGACATCAAGAACAGTCCACCGCAGGATCATGGGGTTGCATCATTTGCAGGTGGAACGGAGGATCGGTGAGTATAAGCGTTCTCCAATCAGCTAGACAAAAACAAGCAGTTAACGAGTGCAGTGCGGGCACAGCCTGTTTTTTTTTTTGCCCAGAGTCAGGCTTTAATCATTGTATCTTGTTACTTTTGGCTGGATGTCTGCTTTAATTAAAGCTGAACTCCAGAAAAAAAAACGAACAGTGCCTTCAAAAAGTATTCACACCCCTTTAAATTTTCCACATCTCATGTTACAACCAAAAACGTAAAGGTAATTTATTGGGATTTTATGTGATAGACTAACACAAAGTGACAAATGATTGTGAAGTGAAAGGAAAATGGTAAATGGTTTTCAAACTTTTTTACAAATAAATAATGTGAAAAGTGTGGGGTGAATTTGTATTCAGCCCCCCGGAGTCAATACTTTGTAGAACCTCCTTTCACTGTAATTACAGCTGCAAGTCTTTTTGGGGATGTCTCTACCAGCTTTGCACATCTAGAGAGTGACATTTTTGCCCATTCTTCTTTGCAAAATAGCTCAAGTTCTGTCAGATTGGATGGGGAGGGTCTGTGAACAGCAATTTTCAAGTCTTGCCACAGATTCTCACCTGGATTTAGGTCTGGATTTTGACTGGGCCATTCAAACACATGAATATGCTTTGATGTAAACCATTGTAGCTTTGGCTGTATGTTTAGAGTCGTTGTCCTGCTGGGGGGGTAAAAATGCCGCGTACACATGATCAGACTTCTCGTCGGAAAAAGATATGACGGCTTTTCCGACGGGATTCCGTACACACATACACACGGTCACGCCAAAACACGCTGAAATTACGACCATCAAGAACGCGGTGATGTACAACACTATGACGAGCCGAGAAAATGAAGTTAAATGCTTCCGAGCACGCGTCGAATTGTTTCCGAGCATGCGTAGGAATTTTGCACGTCGGAATTGCCACAGACGATCGCATTTTCGGATAGGAACTTTTCCCGACCGAAAAATTGAGAACGTGCTCTCAATCTTTTGCTGGCTGGAATCCGGTCAGCAAAAGTCCGATGGAGCATACACACGGTCGCATTTTCCGATTAAAAATCGGTCTTTTGCGGGCCGAAATTCCAATCGTGTGTACGCAGCTGTCTTCTTCTAAAGCCATGTACACACGAGCGGAATGTCCGACAGAAAAAGTCTGAGGGAATCTTTTTATTATCTATTCCGATCGTGTGTATGCCTCATCGGACTTTTTTTTTCAAAAATTCTGACAGACCTAGAAGTGGAACATGTTCTAAATATTTCCGACTGAACCAATTCCTATCGGGAAAACCGCTAGTCTGTATGCTGTTCTGATGTACCAAATACGACGCATAATCTGAAGCAAGTACGAGACGGAAGCTATTGGCTACTGGCTATTGAACTTCCTTTTTCTAGTCCCGTCGTACGTGCTGTACGTCACCGCGTTCTGACCAGAACACCTTCTTCCAGGTGTTTGCTGTGTCCCCCAAATGGCTTCTCGCAAACTGCAAACAGGACTTAGTATGCCTTTCTTTCAACAATGGCTTTCTTCTTGCCACTCTTCCATAAAGGCCAGATTTTTGGAGTGCATGACTAATAGTTGTCCTGTGGACAGATTCTCCCACCTGAGCTGTGGATCTCTGCAGCTCCTCAGAGCTACCATGGGTCTCTTGACTGATTCTCTGATTATTGCTCTATTTGCCTAGCCTGTCAGTTTAGGTGGACGGCCATGTCTTGGTAGGTTTGCAGTTGTGCCATACTCTTTCCATACTCTCTCTGATTCCTCTTGTACCAATTTGTAATGTAACTGTAATGTCTACCCTCATGTTGTAAAGCGCTGCGCAAACTGTTGGCGCTATATAAAACCTGTATAATAATAATAATAATAATAATAATAATAATATTTCTGTCCAGCCACTTCTGATATTTACACAGACCTGACAGCTTAGTGACCTGCCATTTTTCTACAGCCCTTAAGCAACGCTTCTAGGTCACCTCCCTGCGTCCGGTCTGTGACTGGACAGTAAACGAGCAGCAATAGACTGAAAAGATCATCTCTTCACTCTCTCCTTTATAGCTCATGTGAATGCAGGGCACCTGATTGGCATCTAGTGATGCCCCTCCCTCTCCAGCCTGCTGCATTTTTAGGGTATTACAGGAGGTTGTAATCAAATTAAATTCAGGCACATATAGTACAGTATGTCAAGACAAAATGTTTTTTTTATTACATTTTGGATAGACTGGAAAAGATTTACAATCCTGATGGGTTTTTTCTGCTCTTAGAGAGGTTTTTCCACACTTCCTGTCCTGCTAATGACTGTTAACCAGACAGTAAATGAGGAAAACCTCCAACAGGGACAGACATAAAATAAAATTATGACCGGTCAGGGACATTTGGTCTTGTTGGCTTAATTTTCAAACTATGCCAGACTACAGCAAGCTTATGGGTAATCACTCTCGACTGACTGCTTAGCTGAGATAGTCTTCAGTTGTCCCTGCACCCATTTGCCACCTTTGTGAGTATCCGGGTAGTAAATGCCCTCATCTCAGGAGGCATAGGTATGGGGTAGATGGGGGAAGATGGGTGCCCCCCAGGACAGAATGACAGCCCATACCTCTCACCTACTGCTTCCCTCCACACCCTAAGGTTCTGCTGCCCTACCCTACTCAACTCTCCTACCTTGTTCCCCTCTCTCCCCTCCCTCTTCTCCTCTGCTTCCTTTTCCTCTTCACTTTCCTCCCTTCTCCTTCTCTCTTACTGTTCCCTTCCTGGTCTTTTCTACACTCTCTCCCTGAGACTTTCATTCTCTCCTGGTAAGATTCCCTTAGTGAAGTCTGATGAACAGATTATCAGTCTCCATTCATATGCTCCCCACACTAGAAAGCCGGTCTTTACCCCTTTGAACATCTCCTTTAGTTCACCAGGCTCCCACCGCATCAGGACTCTGACTCATTGCACAATATTTCATACCCCGAAAACTTCTCCTATATAATAAGGACCTTGGTAAAGTATTCATGTTTCATAACTAGTGTTTACCTTGTTACTTTGTTTATTCAACTCTTACGTATTTTTCCTACTGATGACTAGCTGAAATACACAGTATTTTTGGAAAACTTCCCTTCCCCTCTCGTTCCTTTTCTTTATTTGTAATATTGGCTGTGGCCTTCTGGGTCCTTTCTTTTGCACTCGTTTTATTTCAGTACAGTCTTTGTGGAATAAAAATCTGAACGGGGTTCAGAATGAACCACAGAATGAACAGGCTGCATGGCTATACTCTGTATAACTCACTTCTAACCAAAGATTACAATGTCTTTCAGCAGCTTCTCCCTTCTGTGGCTACATTGTATCACTATCTGTGTGAACGTTAGCAGAATATGAACCCAGTGTGACAGGAGTTCTGTAGGTACATGCAAACCAAAATGTAATGAAGAAAAGATGCCTCAAGCCGCACATAGCTGCAAATCCACTATAGAGGCGTATGTGGCAGTTTCAGCCTGGGCTTCAGCAAGGCCATGCTTCCAATACTTTTTACTCTGGCTCCCGAAGCCTAATCATTGGGAATTCCCATGATCCAGCCCTGGGGGCAGAGCGAAACGCATTGGGCCTGAGCCCAGGCTGAAACTGCCACATACTCCTCTATAGTGGATTTGCAGCAATGTGCGGCTTGAGGGATCTTTTCCTTATTACATGCTGATGTTTGGAGCTGCAACAAGCTCTGTTCCCAGCCGGCACTCCCAGACATTGGCGCTGGATTGGAATCCTCTGGAGCCTGAGCGGCATCCACATTTGAACATACTTGGAACTCAAGTTCCAAAATGTAATCTATACTTCTATGGCAATAACACTACATTTAGGCTCTATATACAGTGTTCCTTCAGTTGTCTTGTATCCACTTCTTGTATCTTCTGCTTTTCTTTTCTGTGTGTATCTTTTCTTTTTAACCTTTTTAATAAATATTTTGTACTATAGCACACTATGATAATTTTGTTGTTCTGTAGCAGTATAGAGGTAATACCGGCAGACTAAACTTTGTTCTTCACATTTACATCTCACATACTGTAAGATCTTGTTTTGTAATCGGCTGCCTCCAGAATGGATATTCCTTGGTGTTGGCTCATTTCTTAATGTGAACACATTACTGCGGACCTCAAGTTTAATCTTATATTTTGCCTTCATTAACATCCTAAATGACATTTTCATAATAAAAACTTAAGGTGTTCAGTACATACCTAAGGCCCCATTCACACTTGGCGATTTGGAACTGCAAGCAAAATTGCCACGATTCCAAATCACGTGGCAAATCGGTGCAAAACATGCAACGCGCATTTGGGTCTCATTCATTCTACAGTAAAACCTTGGATTGAGAGTAACTTGGTTTGAGAGCGTTTTGCAAGACAAGCAATTTTTTTTTTTAAACATTTGACTTGATATACAAGCGATGTCTTGATCTACAAGTCACGTCATGTCACAATTGAGTATAAAAGAGAAGAGAGGCGCCTCTAAGTGTAGCAAAATGGTTACATTTATTGAAGGTACAACATTTAGCAACTCACATGGTTGATGATTAAAACAGGAACATCTAAGTATGTAGGCATCCGGGGTAAAGTTGTCCACATAGACCATAATCCTCACCGCCATCGATGTAGTCCCTTCCACGCTACGCTCCACGAGTGATTCAAGCCTCGCTTTCAGATCGCTCTACTGCAGGGTGGCCTTCCCGGTCACAATTGCAGACTGACAGCGGTGTAGGGGATGGTCTATGTGGACAGCTTTACCCCGGATGTCTGCATACTTATATGTGATTCTTTTAATCATCAACCATGTGAGTTGTTAAATGTTGTACCTTCATTAAATGTAACCATATTACTACACTTAGAGGCGCCTCTCTTCTCTTTTATACTCTGTAGCTCCTGATAGATTTTGCTTCTAATCCCCTTATGGATGGACATTTTATGGTTACACAACCTGGTCACATTGCTATAATCTTTTTATATGGACTATAAACTGAAAGACTTATGAATAAATGGTTGTGGAACGAATTATCTGAGTTTCCATTATTTCTTATGAGGAAATTCGCTTTGATATATGAATGCTTTGGATCACAAGCATGTTTCCGGAACAAATTATGCTTGCAATCCAAGGTTTTACTGTATACAGAATCTCAAACGCTGTGCGATTTTGCAGCGGATGTCGTGCGACAGAACTGTGCTGCAATCGCTGAAAAATGAGACTTTAAAAATAACTTGAAGCTTGTCACCCAACAAGGAGCAGGAGCTTCTTTTGGGCTACAAACACGCATCGGGCAGCCCATTGAAGTGAATGGGCTGCCCTATGGTGACACACAGAAACGCGTGAAAATTGCTCACACAAAATCGCAAGCGAGAACGCAGGTTTCCGCTACACAAAGTGTGAATGAGGTCTTTTTGTGGACTCAGAGATGTGCTTCTCTATAAAATATAAGCAGATCATGGCTGGTGGAAGGGGTTGGTAGGGTGCTGTACATAGCTTATGAAATCTCCACAGCACTGTGCCTCAGTGATCCTCTCATGAGTCCTCAGCTTTGATTCAAGCAGAGGAATGACCACAGGAGAGACGTTATGTAAATATCAAAATGTCTTGTTAAGTAACATACACAAGATTGCGATCCTTCATAATTGGAAGAAATGAAATCCAATGAATGAAAGGCGTGGGGCCAGGGACAGCAATCAGAGAAGCAATTTCAATAAAGAAGAGGATCCTGCACAGCTGTGCAAGACTGGAGATAAGGATGGAGTTCAGCTTTACGTTACTATACTTTTTTTGCTAATTTGGTGGCAGAGGCAATATACTTTATATCCTACATCTGAAAAAGATCTTACCATTAGGAAAGGATCCAATAGCAGTGGATGGGACACCAGCATAGATGCCACGGAAGCCACCAGCCCTGGAAAACCCTTGAGGGCTCTGTAGTCTGGTTTTCATAGTGTCCAGAGGAAATAAAATAAGGTCAACACACATCCCAGCTGTCCCACCGGCCTAAGGAACAAAACATTAATAGTGAGTATGGAGGAAAACCTTATCTGACCATCAAATACATACAATATTAAGCTGATAAAGTTATTTGACTGTCTGTATGGAATGATAACTGTTAAAACAAAACTTTAGGTAAAAATTAAAAAATAAATAGCCCAAAGTGAAAATAAAAAGAAAATCAGCTTTTCCTGAAAGGCTTACCTTTAATTTGAGGCTGTCCCCACAGTACTTACCTTCTGCCACTAGATGTCACCAATCTTTAGGGTTGAATAATGGTCAGCATCATTCAATCAACTTTCTTTGAGCCCAAGCAGTCATAGACCCACCCAACAAGCATCTGTTGACCCACCACATCAGACTGCCTAAGTGTGCATAGGCCCTTTAAGATCATATACAGTAAAACCTTGGTTTGCGAGCATAATTCGTTTTGGGAACATGCTTGTAATCCAAAACACTCTTATATCAAAGCAAATTTCTCCATAAGAAATAATGGAAACTCAGAAGATTCGTTCCACAACCATTTATTCATAAGTCCTTCAGTCCATATAAAAAGATTATAGTAATCTGATAGGTTGTGTAACCATAAAATGTTCATCCACAAATGGAAGCCTCCACAGGGGGATTAGAAGCAAAATCCAGCAGTAGCTACAGAGTATCAAAGAGAAGAGAGGAGTCTCTAAGTGTAGCAATATGGTTACATTTAATGAAGGTACAACATTTAGCGACTCCCATGGTTGATGATTAAAAGAGGCACATCTAGTATGCAGGCATCCGGGGTAAAGCTGTCCACATAGACCGTCCTCCGCACCGTCGCTTAAACCGCTCGTGGAGCGCAGCGTGGAAGGGATGATGTCAATGGTGGTGTAGAGGATGGTCCAAGAGGACAGCTTTATTCTGGAAAGTTTCTCTGGGTATACATTTATGAGAATCCAAATGTACATGATGATATAAAAAAATATATATATATATATCAAACCAATTATACTTTCTAAGGCTACTTAGGAAGAATGGTCTAGGGAAAAAAGCCTTAGAGACCTTTTATTGCTCTTCAATTGAGATCGTATTGGTGTACTGAATTTTAGTATGGTACCCAAATTGTACCACGGCTAACAGAAACGCTCTTCAGAAATGTATGACTCTCACTTTCTAGGTAGAGCACAGAAAATAATAAGCAATTCATCCCATCCTGGTTATCACTTATTTGAATTGCTACCCTCTGGCAGACATTTTAGGAATCTTAAAGTTAGAACAAACAAGTACAGAGAGAGCTTCTTTCCACAGGCTGTTAAAGCAATAAATGGAAAAGTTTATTCAAGTTAAGTAACGAATAGTTCAGGGTTAGTGTTTTTGTTATTTTGGGGGATGTTTAAGTTATTTATCTTTGTATAATGTTTTATGGACATGTGAAAGAGGGAGCAGATTAATAGGGTCTAAGCCAAAAAAAATGCCCTATAACGCCTGTGATGGTTGAGGACTATCTCGGTACCCAGTAATAAAGACAAGTTTAGATAAAAACACATTACACATTTATTAAAGGAAAGGTACATAAAATACAGTATCAACAAGACAATAATAGAATTGTTGTATGTAGTTGCATTAAATTAGCACTTAAGAAACAAAGAGCCCATCTGATTAGTGGGAACACAATGATGTAGGTACAGACGTGATCCTCAACATGTTTTGTAACACATGTCACTTCCTCAGGAGGAGTCAACCAATTTTTTTGGAGTAGCCCCTATTAACCCGCTCCCTCTTTCATTGTCTAAATATAGGATGATGGTACCCATCCCTACCTTCTATATATCGTAAGTGAGGCAATACCCATTTAACCTTATGGACATGTGAGTGAAGTTGTCTCTCATTTTTAAAACTGCATAGAGTTTCTCTTTTGAAATCTCGTGTGGATTTATTTTGCAAGGACAATAAATCTTATCTTAAAACTGAACTCTGGGCATGTTTTTCTTATTTTTTTCATGCGGTGGGGCTGTACCTGCACTGCATGGGTTAACTGCTCAGCACAAGACCAGTTCCTTTAGCTCCTGTCCCCCCCCCCCCCCCCCGTAGTCTAGCGGTCTTGTGCAGTGGAATGTTCCTGACGTCATCATGCACATAGACCAGCTATGGACATGAAGACATCAGGAACAGTCCACCGCTGGCCGTGGGGGAGCACTGGTTTCCTTAGGATCGCGAGTATAGGCTGTGTTCACCCCTAGACAAAACAAGCAGTTAAATCAATGCAGTGCACACAGCCCCACCACATGCAAAAAAAAAAAAAAAAAAATTGACCAGAGTTGGGCTTTAAGCTTACAACCACTTGACTTCCAGGACATTTAAATGCAACTTTAGGAAGTCACGTGGTTAATGATGCTTTGTATTGCTGGGACCTGCTTCCAGGGATGCCTGGAACTGGGAATTTACTTTCACAAATGGTGGACATGTCTGACTGTTTGTGACTTACAGGAAAAGATCTATGACATGCTTAACACAGTTGTTTAAGTTACTATCCCGATGCTGCCGAAGGTGGCATTGCTTAATTTGAAACCTGGTGGACTCACTAACCACCAGTTTAGACTTCTGACCCCTATATTTCCTGCCACCAAACAGATTATAGCTAGAGCTTGGTTGACAAATTCACTCTTTGTGGAAGCAATAAAATCTAAATAAACACTGGATGCTCACGAATGATAAGCTGATGGTCATGCTTACCGACTCTATGCGTACATTTTAGAGCTGCGCGATTTTGGCTAAAATGAGAATCACGATTTTTTTGCTTAGAATAAAGATGACGATTCTCGCGGTGTAACATCTTTCACATTATACAAAAAAATTGGGCTAACTTTACTGTTTAGTTTTTGTTTTGTTTTTTTCATGAAAGTGTATTTTTTTTTTTTTTAAATTGCGTTTGAAAGACCGCTGCGCAAATACGGTGTGACATAAAATATTGCAACATCCACCATTTTATTCTATAGCGTGTCTGCTAAAAAAAAAAAAAAAAAAAATCATGTTTGGGTGTTCCAAGTAATTTTCTAGCAGAAAATAATGATTTTTACTTGTAATCAACAAATATCAGAAAAGGTTTGGTCTTTAAATGGTTCAATTTCCTTCATTTACACGCTGGAGTCCTTTCTTTGATAAAATAACGAAAAGATACTTTGTTTCTACTTAGTTGTGATTAAAGAGGAGTTCCAGTCAAAAAAAAAATTAAAAGTCAGCAGCTACAAATACTGCAGCTGCTGACTTTTAATTGGACACTTACCTGTCCCTGGGTCCAGCGATGCGGGGGATCGAAGCCCCGCTCGTCTCCCCCTCCGTTCAGCGTTATTGGCCGCTCAGTCACCTGGGACCTGTAATGGGTCCCAGATGATTGACAGGAGGGAGGGAGCAGAGCCGAGCCCTTCCTGTGCCAAGGGGGAAGTGATGTCACCAGCCCAGGCACTGGAAGAGGCAGACTACGAGGGACCCCCTAGCAACAGGCATTTAGAGGTGAGTAAAAAAAAAATATCCAAATGTTTTTGGTTTTTTTTAGGATTTTTCATGTAGTTTTTTTTTTTTTTGGAGTGGAACCCCACTTTAAACTTGGCAGGCTGCCCGGATTTCTTTCTTTCCCAGCTGTGAGAACTCTCTGAACCTGTTAGAAAGAATCGTGACATGCGGTTTTGAAGATCGGGAAGAGAAAAAGATTGCGATTTTGATTCTTAACGAATAATCGTGCAGCTCTAGTACGTTTCATAAATCATGCGATCCCTGGGTCACTAAATTCATGCCATTGGATTTTGATTGCCATCTACTAGACCTGTAATGGCCACCCTACTTATCTTATGGTGAAGGCGTTGTTCTAACCTCCCACAATGCTCCCCCTGGTCTCTTTTTCCCTACACTTTTACTTTTCCTATGTTCTTCACGTGTCTCTTGGCCCCACATTTGTTATCTGTCTACCTGTTGATTTTCCACTTTGGCCCTGAAGTCATGCATTGATAATCTCTCTCTGTACCATATTGTCTATTTCTGCTGCTGGATGCAATGCAGGCCTGTGGGCCAATCTTCTGTCTACCATGTCTTGTACTGGCTCTGTATTCGTTTCCTTGAGAAAACAATAAAAAGTATTGAACAGAAAGGTGCTTTGTATTTTTTTCTTTGTTATCTGTGTAGAACAATGAACCATTACAATGAGAAAACTGCTGTTGTCTCCTGTTATTATACATTAGAATAAGTGATACGGTACACATTACTGGTTTGCAAAAAAAAATGTTGGGTGAAAATAAAATAGTTGAGATGCTTAGTAAGGGACGAAAAGGTGGTACAGATTTACTGTGGGAGAACGAATAACCTGCGGCACACTTGGGATGGTGGAGGCAGATGCCAGCCCAAGCCCCAGATTCAATCAAAATTTGTGGGTGACCTCTATTTTCAGGTTATTCTATACACAGGTACAATTTGGGAGTTTAGTATTTTCCATGTCCTCAGGGTTGGAGGTGATAGGTTCTTCTACAAACCTATTCTATTCTATGGGGCTGGTTCACATCTATGATCTGCAGTATAGTGTGAAACATAAAATATAGAGGCCCATTCATACCTACTGGGGGGGGGGGTCTACAGATTATCAGTGCAGCCTACTATTACAAGCCCACCTCCCCATCCCCTCCTCCCGGGTCTCCCATTCCACCAGTGGGCCCAAGCGACCAGCCAGCGCGTCCGCTGGCTGGCTGAAGATCTGAACAAAGACAGATTGGCTTTGTTCGGGTCTCGGATCTAGTAACCTGGAAGCAATGTCATGACATCACTTCTGGATTACTGGCATCCTAAAAGGCGCCAGTTTTAATAAATAGAAAGTATTTAAAACGCTGATCTTGACGTTTTGAATACTTTCGAGTGCAGAGGAGGGGTTTGGGGTCTTATGCCATGTACATACGATCAGATTTTCCGATGAGAAATGTTGCATGTGAGCTGGTTGGCGGAAAGTCCGACCGTGTGTATGCTCCATCAAACATTTGTTGGTGGACTTTCCGCCAACAAATGTTTGCTAGCAGGTTCTCAAATTTTCCGATCGTGTGTACACAAGTCCGTCGCACAAAATGCCACGCATGCTCGGAATCAAGTACGAGACAGAAGCGTTCGGTCTTGTAAAACTAGCGTTCGTAATGGAGATATCACATGACTATTGAACTTCCTTTTTATTGGCTCGCCGTACGTCTTGTACGTCACTACTTTCGTAATTGTTGGCCAACATTTGTGTGACTGTGTGTATGCAAGACAAGTTGGAGCCAACATCCTTCGAACAAAATTTCACGGTTTTGTTGTCGGAAAGTCCATTCGTGTGTACGGGGCATTATAGACCCCCGATCCCTCCATAAAGACTACCTGCCAATGTCTATTACTGTTTACATTCCTTGTGACAGCAATAACAGTGATAAAAAATTATAATAGTTTAAAAGGACAGTGTAAAAATAAAAAGTTTAAATCTACAGAATGTCGGCACCTGATATCGGCTAACGGCTTGAAAGGCAGCCGAAAAATCGGTATCGATCGACCCCTAATACCTACATATGTGCATTACCAAGCACACAGAACAGTGTAAATACAACCTTTTCACATGGAGGAGGACTTCACCAGGAGTCTCCTCGCTAATCCCCACTGAGCAGGTGTATGGCTTCCCTTAGACCCCTTTCACACCGAGGGCGTTTAACACTATAGCGCCTGCAATCTGCCCTCAAACAGCTGCAGCATTGTCTCCAGTGTGAAAGCCTGAGGGCTTTCACACTGGAGCGCTGCGCTGGCAGGACGTCAGGAAAAGTCCTGCCAGCAGCTTCTTTGGAGCGGTGAAGAAGCGGTGTGTTTACCGCTCCTCCACCGCTGCTCCCCATTGAAATCATTGCAGTGCATTGCAGGTGGTTTTAACCCTTTCTCGGCCACTAGCAGGGGTAAAAGCGCCGCTAATCCGACGGTAAAACGCCGCTAAAAACCGCCGCGTTTTACCGCCGAGGCTATGGGCGGCTCGGTGTGAAAGGGATCTTATGCAAAGCTGACACAGACACAGCCTTCTCTCCTCTATGGGTGGTCAGATGAAAACAGACCACCTGTCCGGATGAACAGATCCCCATCCGTCTGTTTTTAGTGGATGGGATCGGATTGAACATTGGCAGGTGTCAACAGACGCATGTCCATTGACACCCGCTGCTCCATAGAGGGCAATGGATGGTCCGATTGTTTCAGACAAAAAAAAAACTTACAGGTGGACCCAATCAGTCTGCCCATGTGAAAGGGGCCTTAAAGTCTTAGGTAGCCCATACATGTTTAATTTTTTCTTTTGTTGAGCGAAAATCGTCTCAATCACTCCCGCTGAGATATTGCATTCTGACAGTGGCCAGACTTCCCCGCCGTCAGAATAAACTGATAAGTGGCACTGATCATACAGAACTTTTCCAACAAGCTGGTTGTACAAAAGTCAACCGGTAGATCAACTTGTGTACATCCAGCCTGCACGTATAAGGATCGAGATTTTTCCGGTCCCTACTGAACCAGATGAATTTCAATCCACGTATGGCCTGCTTTACTGTAGGATAGATAATGTAAATCACTTTTATTTTATGGGTCTCCAAATGTGCCCTGGTGAGGTGATATATGACCATTTCGGACATGAACATTGCTCTTTGGAGACCTTTCACAAAGTTTCAGTACCCAGCTGAGATGTATTATACTCCAGGGACCCTTTTACCAATTATCTTGTCAGAAGAAGAACATAAGAGACGTCGTATAATAGTACATCTCACTTTCAAGTGCTAAAGATGTGACACCTATAGCTGAAACTATAATCAATAAGGTAATTACACTTCTAATCTCAGACTAAGATATCATGCAGATTGATTGCCAGTTAGTATTCTCACTGTGTTCCTTTCATTTGATGAAATGTTTGCTTAGCATCACAGTCTTTGGGAATTACAACATATACATATATACACAAAGTACATATATACAAACACATTACCTGTATACATACATACATACACGAATAGCAAAAAATGTATGCATTTTTGTACCATTCATATTACATTGTGAAAAGCTAAAGCAACAGTTTTCAATAGGCTGGGTTATCTCACCATCCTGCTTGCCAAGGCACCGGTCACATGGTCTATCCCAGATAAAAGACAGACACCAATCTGCCAAGATCCTCCACAAACACCTTGGAAATGTGAGCCATGTAATGCAGCAGAGAATATTTGGGGGGGCTGAAGGGGGGTTCTGTCCAATGATGTCCATACAAGTGTCAATAAATATAAAATGTCTTCTGGTATGAATAATAGATCTATAGTCGACAATCCACTCAATCAATATCCCGCACGGGAACGTGGATTTTAATAGATAGTTTAGATACAGTTCTAGAAAAACTTAAAGTGGAACTTCACCCTAAAGGAGGAGTTCCGCTTTAGACCCCCCCACTACTTTTGCCACTTTTTTTGGGGGGGGGGGGGGGTACCTGCTTTTGACAGGCACGTACCCACTCCCACTTCCAGTCGGATTGCCGTTGAGCATCCACAGGAAGTTCTGGCTGCCGCCTCCAACCTTCTGAGACACATCACATGTCCCAGAAGGCTGTGGAACCATTCACAAAGCACAGACTGAAAAAGTGGTTTGGGTGAGGACGGCACTGGAATCTTGGTATAGTGGATATAAAAAGTCTACACACCCCTGTTAAAATGTCAGGTTTCTGACAAATGAGACAAAGATAAATAATTTCAGAACTTTTTCCACCTTTAATGTGACCTATAAACTGTACAACTCAATTGAAAAACAAACTGAAATCTTTTAAAGGGAAGAAGTAAAAATAAAATAATGTGGTTGCATAAGTGTGTACACCCTCTTATAACTGGGGATGTAAATGTGTTGGGAATTAAGCAATCACACTGATGTTAAATAGGAGACGGTACAGACCTGCCATCATTTAAAGTGCCTCTGAATAACCCCAAATAAAGTTCAGCTGTTTTCGTAGGTCTTTCCTGACATTTTCTTAGTCGCATCCTACAGCTAAAGCCATGGTCCACAGAGAGCTTCCAAAGCATCAGAGGGATCCCTTTGTTAAAAGGTAACGGTCAGGAGAAGGGTACAAAAGAATTTTCCAAGGCATTAGATATACCATGGAACACAGTCATCATCAAGTGGAGAAAATATGGCACAATAGTAACATTACCAAGAACTGGACGTCCCTCCAAAATTGATGAAAAGATGAGAAGAAAACTGGTCAGGGAGGCAGCCAAGAGGCCTACAGCAACATTAACGGAGCTGCAGGAATATCTGGCAATTACTGGCTGTGTGGTACATGTGACAACAATCTCCCGTATTTTTCATATGTCTGGGCTGTGGGGTAGAGTGGCAAGACAAAAGCCTTTTCTTACAAAGAAAAACTTCCAAGCCCGGCTAAATTTTTCAAAAACACATCTGAAGTCTCCCAAAAGCATGTGGAAAAATGTGTTCTGGTCTGATGTAATCAAGGCTGAACTTTTTAGCCATACTTCTAAATGATATGTTTGGTGCAAAAACAACACTGAGCACCACCAAAAGAACATCATACCCACCGTGAAGCATGGTGGTGGCAGCATCATGCTTTGGGGCTGTTTTTCTTCAGCTGGAAGAGGGGCCTTAGTCATGGTAGAGGGAATTATGAACAGTTCCAAATACCAGTCAATATTGGCCTAAAACCTTCAGGCTTCTGCTAGTAAGCCGAACATGAAGAGGAAATTCATCTTTCAGCATGACAACGACCCAAAATTTACCGTTTTGGAACAGCCCAGCCAGAGCCCGGACCTGAATCCGATTGAAAATTTGTGGGGTGATCTGAACAGGGCTGTGCACAGGGGATGCCTTCGCAATCTGACAGATTTGGAGTGTTTTTGCAAAGAAGAGTGGGCAAATATTGCCAAGTCAAGATGTGTCATGCTGATAGACTAATACTCAAAAAGACTGCTGTAATAAAATCAAAAGGTGCTTCAACAAAGTATTAGTTTAAGGATGTGCACACTTATGCAATCATATTATTTTAGTTTTAAATTTTTACTTCCCAGCACCTAAAAGATTTGTTTGTTGTTCGACTGACTTGTACAGTTTATAGGTCACATTAAAAGGTGGAAAAAGTTCTAAAAATTATTTATCTTTGACTCATTTTTTCACATCACAAAACCTGACATTTTAACAGGGGTGTGTAGACTTTTTATATTCACTGTATGTATATACTACAACTGGCTGGTGCTCCTTGAAGCTGGAAATCACAGCTATTTTCTGAATGAATGCAAATGTGTTCTCTGATTGGACGAGATGAATAAGCAGGGCGGGGACAAAACACTCTCCACCTTTTCCAATCAGAGAATGCTTTGCATTCATTCAGGAAATTGAAAACTATTATCTGAATGGCACAATACTGGGCAGCCAACCTCTTGTGTTCACAATATAACAGGCCAGCTACTCTGCACAGGACGCAGAAGCAAGTGGAGATTACTGGAGTAGTGGTGTCTACCTCAATTTCCAGCAACATCGGCCACATATGGTCTATAAATAGTTATATTGATCCAAGCTAAACTAATGTAACTGTATAAAATATACCATACTTGAAATTCATCTTTAATCACTTGCCGACCACTGCATGCCGATATACGTCGGCACAAGGGCAGCGGTGGGCAAATGGGCATACCTGTACGTCCCCTTTAATTGGCGGCGCTAGCGGGTGACCATGCCTGCCGGATTCGATGTCTGCCGGTCTCTCTGCGATCGTGTCACGGAACCACAGAACGGGGAAGTCCATATGTAAACAAGGCATTTCCCTGTTCTGCCTTGTGTCATGACAGAGATCACTGCTCCCTGTGGTTGGGAGCAGTGATCGCTGTCATGTGAGTGGAAGCCCATCCCCCCACAGTTAGAATCACTACCTAGGACACACTTAAACCCTTGATCGCCCCCTAGTGTTTAACCCCTTCCCTTCCAGTGTGATTTACACAGTAATCAGCGCATTTTTATAGCACTAATCGCTGTATAAAATGTCAATGGTCCCAAAATAGTGTCAAAAGTGTCCGATGTGTCCGCTATAATGTCGCAGTCACAATAAAAATCGCAGATCTGTCTCAAATAGAAACTGCTTCAATACTAAATAAAAATTTTGCAGGGCCTTCATGTATGTGATGCAGAGCTTCCAACTACATACACACCACCAAAAATGTGTCATGCAATTGTCTTATTAAGGTGATTCTAAAGTCTAGCTGTATTTTTAAGGATAATATCTCCTTTAGGAACATGTTACACATTCCACCCATTTTTTAGGGTGAAACATGTAACATGTTCCCACTGCTGCAACCGCTAGCCCTCACCACCCCCTCCCCTCCCCCTCCCTGTATGGAGAGGTTTCCCGTACTAGCTGTCACTTTTTGAAACTAGCGTAGCTGTGCGGGGCTCCACCCACAGCCACATCATTCATTCACAAAGCTCTGTGTATGAATGAACTACAAGTCCCAACATCCTTTACTAGAGCTGCAAAATTCTGTATAAAATGAGAATCACGATTTTTTTAACTTAGAATAAAGATCACGATTCTCGCGGCGTAACATTATCTTTCACAATTTGCAAAAAAATAGGCTAACTTTACTGTTTAGTTTTTTTTTAGTTCATTGAAGTATATTCTTGGATGGGAGAAGCGAGCGCGTGGGTGTCATGAGTAAGTTGGGGGCCAGGGCAGATGGGAGAAGCGAGCAGGCGGGTGTCATGAGTAAGCCGGGGGCCGGGTGGATGGGTGAAGCGAGTGGGTGGGTGTCATGAGTAAGCCGGGGGCCGGGAGAAACGAGCGGGGGGTGGGATGAGTAAGTCGGGGCCCGGGCGGATGGGAGAAACGAGCGGGTGGGTGTCATAAGTAAGCCAGGGGCCGGGGGGGTGGGAGAAGCGAGCGGGCGGGTGCCATGAGTAAGCCGGGCAGATGGGAGAAGCGAGCAGGTGGGTGTCATGAGTAAGCCGGGGGCCGGGCGGGTGGGAGAAGCAAGCGGGCGGGTGTCATGAGTAAGCCGGGGGACAGGCGGATAGGAGAAGCGAGCAGGCGGGTGTCATGAGTAAGCGGGGGGCCGGGTGGATGGGAGAAGCGAGCGGGTGGGTGTCATGAGTAAGTCGGGGTGGATGGGAGAAGCGAGTGGGTGGGTGTCATGAGTAAGTCGGGGGCCGGGCAGATGGGAGAAGCGAGCAGGCGGGTGTCATGAGTAAGCCGGGGGCCGGGGGGGTGGGAGAAGCGAGCGGGCGGGTGCCATAAGTAAGCCGGGTGGATGGGAGAAGTGAGGGGGCAGGTGTCATGAGTAAGTCAGGGTGGATGGGAGAAGCGAGTGGGTGGGTGTCATGAGTAAGCCGGGGGCCGGGCGGATGGGAGAAGCGAGCAGGCGGGTGCCATGAGTAAGTCGGGGTGGATGGGAGAAGCGAGTGGGTGGGTGTCATGAGTAAGTCGGGGGCCGGGCAGATGGGAGAAGCGAGCAGGCGGGTGTCATGAGTAAGCCGGGGGCCGGGGGGGTGGGAGAAGCGAGCGGGCGGGTGTGATAAGTAAGCCGGGTGGATGGGAGAAGCGAGCGGGCGTGTGTCATGAGTAAGCCGGGGGGCAGGCGGATGGGAGAAGCGGGCAGGCAAGCAGAGATTACATCTCTCTCCACCCTCCCCGCATCACCTCTATTCCGCGCTCACAGCCCGGCCTCTTCAATGTCAGAGCTGCGGCGGTGGGGAGCAGAGAGATGACGTGGAAAATGACAAATCGCATTTGGTGGCAGGTGATGTGACAATTGACAATCCACATCTGGTGGCAGGCGACACGCTCAGGGCTCCCACTGATTCTGCATTCTGGTGAGTTGAGCTATTTTATTCTCTATTACAATGTAATAATAGAAATAATGCACTTCAATCAGCCGGACACCATAACAACCATGGTGCTGTGATGATTGAAGCGCTAACACCAGCCATTGCCCCAACAAATAGGCCGCGCAAAAATTGCTTACCCCCCTCATCCGGACCTTGGCACAGTTTTCTTTCACGCAGCTGGTCCCCGGTGCTAAAAAGTTTGGGGACCACTGCTTTAAATAATCTACTAGGGGCAGCTTGGTGCCAGATACCACAGCATACCTTCAGAGATCTAGTAGAGTCCATGCCACTCCAGGTTATGGTGAGTGGTCATAACGTTACGGCTGAGCGGTGTAATTTCGCCCCTTTGTTACGTGTGCTGTGGTGGGGCGGATGACCTGGCCTGCTGCTGATTGGAGTTTAAGGAAGAGTAATGTTGATATTTGGAAAGAGGTGAGCTCTGAGAATGCACAAACTCATCTGTAATGCAGACCATGGCAAAAACTACCCCCCCCCCCCTTAACATAAGGTCACTTTACTTTTAATTATTATTTTTTTGCTTTTTTTTAGGCAGTCACACTATGTCTCCTCATAGTTCTGTGAGTACAAGTCCTTCCAATACACAGTGATAGATGAGAGGAGCCCCTACAGTCACACACAGGGGATACTCACCAATAAGGAGGTGAAGAACTCCCTCCTCTCCATAGTAACTACCTGAGGTTACCTCTTCTGCACACACATCACACTCACATGTGCCATTTACTGACTACCAACAACACAGGGTGACCTGAACACTGCGGACAACAGTCCCCTCCCGGGGATACGTGTTTACACCGCACCACAGGGCGAATCAGCTTGGTTTAACCCAGGGTTACTTCCTGGTTGTCCCCCTGCTGTCAGTGAAACTAGGCATCTGGCTTAGAAATAGGGAAAACAAAAGCACATCAGATCTGTCCGCGCTCTAGGCGCCATTTTGTTGAAGCCGCTGACTGAAAACCGGTTTCAGACTGCAAAGAGCGTGCACTGCATATCTGAATTGACAGTCTATGGACTTGTTTTACCCAGACAGGATAGTGCATGTACTCCAGACAGGTCTACAAACAGAGCACCAATTATTTCAAGGTCAACAAGCCAAAGCTATCAGGGGCAGCACCATATCTTCTGGCCAACACTACCTCTAGTAATCATGTTTTAAATCATTTATTTATCATGATTAACATCAAAATAAGAGCAATTATTACCAATTAATAATCATTCATTCATTATTCATGTAATAAACCTCTATAATCACGAACAAATCCTTAAAGTGGTTATAAAGCTCTATGTATTTTTGTTTTTGTTTTTATAAAAATAATAAAAATGTTTAAGCTTACCTGTCTTGTGGAATTATTTTGCACAGAACCGCCCAATGCTCTTCTTTTGGGGTCCCCTGCCGGCGCACCTGGCTGCTCCTCATCAGATGCCCCCAGGAAAAGCCGCATTCCCTGGGGACACCCATGCGTGCTCGCTCCCAAGTCTGCGTCCATTGACACAGACAGCGGGACTCAGCCCCGCCCGGTGTGACCGGATTTAATTAATTGACAGCAGCAGGAGCCAATCGAGGAGAGGGACTGGTGAGCTCTTGCATATTGCTGGATCGGATCAGGCTCAGGTAAGGAAAAGGGGGGTCTGGGGGGGAGCTGCAGCACAGAAGGTTTGAATGCATTAAGGTGAAAAACCTTAAGGCTTTAAAACCACAGTAAGGTGACCAGATTTTTAAAGTGAAGAATTTATTGGGCGGGGATACATGAACTGTGCTTGGTGGTATGTATATGTTTGGGTTACCACCTGACCGGGATTCACCTAGACAGTCCAGGTTTAGAAATGTGTTAAAGATTCCTATTTTCTGCGTTAGGAGGCAAGGGGGCGTAAAAACATTGGGGTAGGGGGCACATGTAGCTCATTTGCTCTCCTCAGGAGCTCTGGACTGCTGTAAGTGGTCAGGGCAGCTTCCCACAGGGAAGATGGAGGAACTTCCATTCCCAGATCTCCTCTGTCACAGATGAAGCCGGAAGTGACAATCATTTTGACACTTCCAGTTTCAGACCTGTCACTCCCTGTCTGTTACCAGGACCACATGAATACAGAAAATTTTTGAATCAACCCCCTGCACAATGCTATACACCCTCACACATTTCTAGAAAACTTTGCATTAAAAAAAGGGATTTTTGGTTCACATGCATTGCAATGCATGCTTAAGCTGCCCAACTGCGTCAAAGTAATCCCTTTCTGGTCAGACCTACACTACACTATACTAACTACACTACACTACATTACACTACACTACCCTATGCTACTCTACTCAACACTAAAAATCACTTTAGTGTACCGGTACTTTTTCCTAAATATTTGTGTTTTATAAACAGCTGTTCAAATATTGTGTGACATAAAAATTGCAACAACCGCTGTTATCCTCCAGGGCCTCTGCTTTTGGGAAATACCGTATTTATCGGCGTATAACACGCACTTTTTTCCCCTTAAAATCAGGGGAAAGTCGCAGGTGCGTGTTATACGCCGATCCCCTGCGATCCGAGCTGTCAAAATAACAAAATCGCGGACCGCGATTTGAAAATGGCGCCGCCGGCGCCGAAATACACAGAGCCGGTCCTCGGCTCTTTCCGGCGGCTCTCGTTTACTTTCGGTTTCACTCGTAGCCCCGAGCGGAGCTATCCGAGTAGGTTCGGATAGCTCCGCTCGGGGCTACGAGTGAAACCGAAAGTAAACGAGAGCCGCCGGAAAGAGCCGAGGACCGGCTCTGTGTATTTCGGCGCCGGCGGCGCCATTTTCAAATCGCGGTCCGCGATTTTGAATCCCAGAAGGAAGGAAAAGGGGATCGAAGGCTGCACAGGGGCAAGGCTGCACTGGGGAAGGCTGCACTGGGGCAAGGCTGCACTGGGGCAAGGCTGCACTGGGGCAAGGCTGCACTGGGGAAGGCTGCACTGACATGGCTGCACTGACAAGGCTGCACTGGGGAAGGCTGCACTGGGGAAGGCTGCACTGGGGCAAGGCTGCACTGGGGAAGGCTGCACTGAGAAGGCTGCACTGACATGGCTGCACTGACAAGGCTGCACTGACAAGGCTGCACTGGGGAAGGCTGCACTGACATGGCTGCACTGACAAGGCTGCACTGACAAGGCTGCACTGACATGGCTGCACTGGGGCAAGGCTGCACTGAGAAGGCTGCAATGATGGGCATTTAAATGTAAGTTTTTTTCCCTTCAACTTCCCTCCTAAAAGTTTTTTTTTCCTTAAAATTCCCTCCTAAATTGGGGTGCGTGTTATACGCCGATAAATACGGTATATAATGTTTGGGAGTTTTAAATAATTTCTAGCTAAAATACTAATTTTGACATGTGTGTGAAAAAAAAAAGAATTGCCCTGGACAGCGAGTGGTTACAAAACATAAAATCCCCCAAAAATGTCCCAAGCTGTAACGCCATTGTCAATCACATTGTCCAGCAATGCAGATCCACATCTATCAGCACGGGGGTGAGGCAGAAGATCAGAGAATCTCCAGATATTTTTGCCCAATCTATTTATGCAAATATTGTGTGACTTAAATAACTGCGACAACCACCATGTTATCCTCCAGGGCTTCTGCTTTCAGAAAATATATAATGTATGGGGGTTCTAACTAATTTCTAGCTAAAATGTTGATTTTTTCATGTGTGTGTGAAAAAGAAAAATAATTGCCCTGGACAGCAAGTGGTAAAAAAAAAAATCCCCCAAAATGTCCCGTGTTGTAATGCCATTGTCACTCACACGGTCCAGCAATGGAGATCCACATCCACCGATGTAGAAGTGAAGCAGGTGATCGGGAAGGCTCTGGATCTTGTTGGCCAATCTATTCCTGCAATAAAAATTATACATTAAACATAGAAACATAAACTTTTTTTGTTTTTTTTTATAGTTTTTTTAGTTTTTTGGGGGGTTTTTTTGTTTTTTTGGGGGTTTTTTTTGGATTTTTTTTTAGATTAAACATAGAAACATAAACTTTTTTTTTTTTTTTTTAATGGATGTCATTCACATCCTCCAACGATGCAGAAGATCTTGTTGTTCGATCCATTCCTGCAAAAGAATGATATGTTAATATTTTCTGAATGGGTACTGCTGAAAACATACAGTATGACACTTTTTATTAAACATAGGTTTTCTCATGATTTTTAAATTATGGTCGCAAACTTGGGACATAGTCCAACAACGACACAGAATGTCATTCAGTTCTGGGTGGAGATGAAAACATTATCACTATAGAAACGCCAGAATCCCCGTTCTAATTAGTAACAACTTTGAAAATCACATTTGTGGATACATTTCAGTTAATTTATGATTATAAATCATTAATTAAGCTGCATCTATTCAAGGTAAATGTATGATTATTATTTATGGGTGAAATTGGTAGAATTCCTTTTCAGGAAGTTTTTGTTTACAAGTTTAAATCAGTATTTTTTGCTAGAAAATTACATATAACCCTCAAACCTTTTCTTTTTTTTTTTAAGAAGAGATCCACGGGAATTAAATGGAGATCGTTCAAAATATTTATGTCACACGCTATTTGCGCCGCAGTTTTTTAAATGCAATTTTTGGGGAAAAAATACACTTTAATGAACAAAAAACCCCCAAAAAAACAATATATACCCCAATTTATTTGTAAGATATTAAAGATAATGTTATGCCAAGTAAATAGATACCTAACATGCCACGCTTTGAAATTGCACACGCTAGTGGAATGGAGACAATCTACAGTATTTAAAAATCTCCATAGGCGCTTTCATTTTTTTTTACAGGTTACCTGTTTAGAGTTACAGAGGAGGTCTAACGCTAAAATGATTGCTCTCACGCTTACATATCTGTGTGGGATTTAAGTACGCGTTCGCTTCAGTACACGACCACGGAGGGATGGGGGCGACTGAAAGTTTTTTTTATTCTTATTATTATTTTTTCATTTTCCACTGTCCCTTACATTTTTTTTTTTATCACTTTTATTCCTATTACAAGGGATATAAACATCTCTTGTAATAGAAATAACAATGACAGGTCCTCTTTATGGAGAGATCTGGAGTCAAAAATACCCCAAAACTCTCCTTTACATTTAAAAGCAAAATATATAAAAATTGATATTTTGCTTTAAAAAAAATAAATAAATAAATGATTTTTAACTTCCTCCCTACAGCATATGCTCTAGTAAGCCTCGGAGAGTTTTGTGTTTGTGGAGGATACACGTTGTTAGTGGAATTATCAAGATATCCAGCTTATACAGTTTTGAACTCACCCTTTAGAGGACTATTGTTTGCATTGGGTTCACTTTTCAGAGGACTTTTTGGGTTATTGAATACTAATCTTATATTTATAGTGGTCATTGAGCTGGCTCTTCAGAGTGTTGGTTTCACCCTTCAGAGGGATATTAGTTATTTATTCACTATTAAGCTCGCTTTTCAGTGTCATTTCACTATTCAGAGGTTTTGTGTTTTTCATATTTCCATTGAATATTGTATTTGTATTCACAATGATTATTGAGCTAACCCTTTAGAGCAGTGATCTCCAAACTGCGGCTGAACGTGTCCCTTTGTTTGCCTATTGATGAGGCACCATTACTTCCACTGACACCAACGATGAGGCACTATTCCCTCTACTGACACCAACAATAGGGCACTATTTCACCCACTGATATAAACGATTGGGCACTATTCCTCCCACTGACACCAATCTGGAGGCATTATTCCTTCTACTGATATCAACAATAAGGCACTATTACTTTACTTACTGGCCATAGGCGCTATGTAATTTTTTATGCCCACTGACTGCCAAGCTTGAGATATTGGGGTTGATTTACTAAAGGCAAAAAGACTGTGCACTTTGTAAAGTACAGTTGCACCCCACAAGTGCAGTTGCTCCAGAGCTTAATAAATGAGCAGAAGCTCTGCTGACTTTCATCATCCAATCATGTGCAAGCAAAAAATGCATTTTTTTTTTTAAATCTTGCACGTGATTGGGTAATCTTTGCAAAGTGAAGCTTTACCTCTTGCAAAGTGCACAGTCTATTTCCCTTTATTAAATCAACTCCTATGATTCATTCTGTTTACTACTGAGCTCGCTCTTCAGAGTGTCATTTCACTTTTCAGAGGTTTTTTTGTTTTTGTAGCGCTGGTAGATTTTTAATCTACCGCTGATAGGTAAATCTAGTGGGTTACTTGTTAGGTGAAGTTAGATTTGCCTCTGTTCCAGCTTGGCTGAGTTGCGTGCAGTTTCACACTGGGCCGGTGGGTGTCGTTGTCACCATGGGTCGGTGTTGGAAAAGCAGCGTGTTGAAGCGTATGAGTGCTCCTCTGTCCTGGAGATAACTCGGTGGAGGTGGTCCTCCGAGTTGCATTCTGGGAGAGGGTATTTATGGGACAGACGCCATGTTCTGGTTTTCGTTTTCATCCACCTGCTGGCCCTCCTGGCTGACAGGTATGTGTTAAGAGTACCACCTCGTGGTCCTCCGTTCCGGAGGCCCACATCGCTGCGGCATGTGGGTGGGCCCAGAAGCCTGTCTGGGGCCTACCACAGCAGGCAAGGAATGGTCCTGAGCTGTCTATCCTGAGTGAAGAAGCTGGACAACCGAGAAGATCCCAGGGGAGGACCCGTCATGGAAGGATCATGCAGAGTGCTGGTCTGGAGAGGGGCCTGGTGACTCGGTTGGAGGACGTATCCTGAAGTGATCTTACTGCATAGTACTGCCGGGTTGGCTTAAAGGTTCAAGTACTGTGTCTGACATTCATCACAAACCATTACATACTGTGGCAGAGGATCGTACGGGTTTTATTCCAAACAAGTCTGTGGCAGAGACTTTTGTTTGTGCTACGTACTGGATGCTAGGCAAGTGAGAGAGGTCTATCCAAGCGGGCAAAGATTGAATCCCACAAGGGGAGCGCATTCAACTACAAGTGTTCAATTCCTAATAATGTACTAAAGAATACTAAGAAAAGGTATTTGAGCTTCCCTACAACTTTCCTTCTACCTCTTTCCTACTACTTCTTTTATTACCTGTTCATTAAAGCATTGGAAAACCTACTCAAGTGTTTGGTGCCTACATTGTCCGGAGGTAAACTCAATGGGACCCTAGACCCGGTGCCGGTGAAACAGAGGTGGCGAAAGTGAAGGTACTATCCCGCTTTAAACCAGCAGCTCCACCGAGAGTGATTGCTACATTTTGTTTTATTTTTCCACTTTAATTCTGACACTTAGCGTTGCGCTTCATCACATATTAGTGAATTGTATGGTGTATTCTATACCTTGGTTTTCGCCGCTTTCATTGTTAGGTTTTAATTTTAGTGCAGCAGATTATATTTTCTTTTTATTCCCTCATTATCTTTCCACGATTCTTTTTTAGTTATGTTTACCATCACAGTTTAAAATGCAAGAATGAGCGGCAGCCAATCAGATGTCATCTCAGTGAAGTATAATTCCAGACATCAATTCTTGAATGATAAATCAGTGCAGCTGTGATAAAATCTCATTGAGGAAGATTTACTAAAATTGGAGAGTGAAACATCTGGTGCAGCTCTGCATAGAAACCAATCAGCTTCCAGGTTTTATTGCCAAAGCTTAATTGAACAAGCTGAAGTTAGAAGCTGATTGGCTATCATGCACAGCTACACTATATTCTGAGTGCTTCAGGTTTAGTAAATAGCCCCCCTTGTCAACTCCATCTAGCTTTACTCTGTGTAGGCCTTTACTGCTTTGCAAGGTCCTATTAGAGTGTAAGCTCTTATGACCAGGGCTCTCTTAACCCTCTTGTATTTTATTGTATTGTAACTGTACTGTCTCCCTTTAGATTGCAAAGTGTTGTGTAAACTGTTGGCGCTGAATAAATCCTGTATAATAGTAGTAATCCCTTTATGTACACTATATTACCAAAAGTATTGGGACGTCTGCCTTTACACGCACATGATCTTTAATGGCATTCCACTCTCAGTCCGTAGTGTACAATATTGAGTCGGCCCACCCTTTGCAGCACTAACAGCTTCAACTCCTCTGGGATGGCTGTCCACAAGGTTTAGGAGTGTGTCTATGGGAATGACCATTCTTCCAGAAGTACATTTGTGAGGACAGGCACTGATGTTCGATGAGAAGGCCTGGCTCGCAGTCTCCACTCTAATTCATCACAAAGGTGTTCAATTAGGTTGAGGTCAGGACTCTGTGCAGGCCAGTCATGTTCCTCCACCCCAAACTCGCTCATCCATGTCTTTATGGACCTTGCTTTGTGCACTGGTGCGCAGTCATCTTGGAACAGGAAGGGGCCATTCCCAAACTGTTCCCACAAAGTTTGGAGCATGAAATTGTCCAAAATGTCTTGGTATGCTGATGCCTTATGAGTTCCCTTCACTGGAACTAAAGGGCCAAACCCAACCCCTGAAAAACAACCTACACCATAATCCCCCCTCCACCAAATGATTTGGACTAGTAGGTAAGTATAACATGTTTGTTATTTTTATTAGAAAAAATATAAACCTTTAGTATCACTTTAACAGCAGTTTCTTTGCTTGCAGTTATTTCTGATTTGATATTTAAAGTGATTGTAAAGTTTTTTGTTTTTTTAAAATAACAAACATGTCATACTTACCTGCTCTGTGCAAGGGTTTTGGGCAGAGCGGCCCGATCCTCCTTTTCTGGGGTCCCCCGGTGGCGCTCCTGGCTCCTCCTCTTCTTTGTGTGCCCCCTCGGAGTGCTGCTTTCTATGGGGGCACACATGCGGGCGCGCTCCCTAGTCCTGCTGCTGTGTCCATTGACACAGACAGCAAAACTCGGCCCGCCCCCCGTATTACTGGATTTGATTGACAGCAGTGGGAGCCAATGGCTCTTATTGCTATGAATCTATCCAATGAAGACCCGAGACAGCGGCTGGAGCTGCTGTGCTCGTCTTCGACACTGGAACGATCGGGTTCAGGTAATAAAAAGGGGGGCAAGGAGAGGGGGCTGCAGCACAGAAGGTTTTTCACCTTAATGCATAGAATGCATTAAGGTGAAAAACCTTGAGACTTTACAACTCCTTTAAATCATTTGCTTAAAGTGGTAGTAAACTCTACTAAAACTCTACCAAAAGTTTCCCCCAGCAAGCCAAAGGCAAAATGTGCTAGTATGCACCGCATACTAGCACATTATAAAGGACTTACCTTAAAAAGAAGCCCTCCAGCGGCATTCTGTCACTGATGCAGAGGTTTCTATGTTCTCCAGATCTTCCTTCCAGGTTCGTGGGCTGCAGACGCCTTAATGGCTGAGCCGTGATGAGTCTGTACAGGACTCTGCTGAACTCTTTTGGCCTTTAAATAAAATGTTTTAAAGTGGTTGTTTCCACACTCATTCATCATAAGGGCTCATTTAGGGCTAGTTTACACTTGCTTCAAGACATGGCTTCGGACACGCTTTGTAAAAGCTCTCTGAACACCATTTAAAGCTCCCATCACTAAATAAAATGATTATCTTACAGTCCTGTTTACACCTTGCTTTTGCTTGGTGCTTCGATGAGGCTTTGATGAGGCTTCAGTGCCTTTGATGAAGCTTAAGCCCCATACACACGATCAGAAATTCTACCAGGAAAATTAGGATGAGAGCTTTTGGTCAGAAATTCCGACCGTGTGGATGGTCCATCGGACTTTTGCTGGCAGAATTCCAGCCAGCAAAAGATTGAGAGCAGGTTCTCTATTTTTTGTTCAGAAAAAGTTCAGATGGGAAATTCCGATTGTCTGTACAAATTCCAAAGCGCAAAATTCCTACGCATGCTTGGAAACAATTTGGCGCATGCTCGGAAGCATTGAACTTCATTTTCTCGGCTCGTCGTAGTGTTGTACGTCACCGCGTTCTTGACGGTCGAAAGTTCAGAGAACTTTTGTGTGACCGTGTGTATGCAAGCCAAGCTTGAGCGGAATTCCGTCAGCAAAACCATCCAAGTTTTTTCCGACGGAAAATCCACTCGTGTGTACAGGGCATTAGGTGGAGCTTCGATAAGGCTTCGTGGGGCTTCTTTGAGGCTCCGGTGGGGCTTCAAGCGAGCTTTCCCATAGACGTCTATGGAGGCTTTGAAGACACTCTGAAGCACCACTGAAGCTACATGAGGTATAATTTTTGAAGCAAAGCAAAGCAAAAGCAAGGTGTAAACAGGACTGTAAGCCAACCATTTTATTTAGTGACAGCGTTCAGAGAGCTTTAACAAAGCCTGTTCGATGCCTTGTTTTGAAGCAAGTGTAAACTAGCCGTTCATGTGTGTTGAAGCCGAAGTAAGTGTAAATGAGCCCTTACACTTGCTTCGGCTTCAACGCACATTAAAGCTCCTACTGCTTCAACAAGCTTTTATGATGTGTTTTTGATGCTTCAGTGGTGCTTCAATGAGGCTTCAGTGGTGCTTCAAAGAGGCTTCGGTGGAGCTTCGGTGGTGCTTCGATGAGGCTTCGGTGGTGCTCTTTTGAAGCTTTGTTGAAGCTTGGCAGATGCCCTGTGTGTGTGTGCTGATATCCCACACCTGCAATTTCTCCAAAACAAAGTGAAGCTAAAGCTAAATTAAAGCCTGCAGGTGCTTCAAGCGAGCTTCAAACGTGCTTTGTCATAGAACTCTATGGAGGCTTTGAAGATGCTTTGAAGCACCACTAAAGCTACATGGGGTATAATTTTTGAAGCGAAGCCGATGCAAAGCAAAGCAAACACAAGGTGTAAACAGGACTTTAAGCTAACCATTTTATTTAGTGACAGGGGCTTTGATTGGCGTTAAGAGAGCTTTAACAAAGCGTGTCCGAAGCCTTGTTTTGAAGCAAGTGTAAACTATCCCTAACAGTCAGCAGGAGTTTCCTTTATAGAAAGATACACAACGGGGTTGATTTACTAAAGACAAAAAGATTTTCAAAAGGTTATGTGGACATGACCAGGAGACAATATTCACGGCACCAACATCCAAACTTTTTTTTGGAAAATTCAAAAATAGAATGGGAATTCGGGACTTTTTAGGTGCACACTGCACAGTCAAATAGTACAAGAGTATTTTTTTATATTTCTAAAAACAATAATATTTATTTGAACATAATTGAGTTAAAACCATTTGTACAACCATTTGGTATCATTGCTCGAGTACATATAGCATTTGATTGACACCACGCTTATACTTCCGACATGTTTCACCGTGTTCGACTTCTTCAAAGGAAAGCATGATGGGTTCACTCCAAATGTTGCACCCTATGGTAGAGCTAAAATCAGATCAAAAAAGTGATAGGAGTCCGTCCACATGGGCCGTATGTACTGAACGCCAGAGGAGTCACCCCACAGACCGGATCTTCCGCAAGAGGGGGATAAGGGACCTCAAATAATTTATTCTAAATCAGATTCCAGTGTAGGGAGCCTAAATGTCCACTGGATGGCAGGCCAGGCACTTGCTGATACACATGCCCAAACAACAATCAAAAAGTTGATTGCCAAGCTGGTGATTCACAAACACTACCAGACCCATAGCTCCCAACTGTATCTGATTTCGTGGGACTGTCCCTGATTTGGAGCAATGTCCCACGTTCCTCCTCATTTGTCCCTCATTTTGGTCGGATCCATATAGATGTTTTTAAAATGCACTTTTTATCTATCAAAAAGTGTTTTCCAGCGCTAAACCTTTCATCTGATTTCTAAATTGCTGCATTTGTACATTTCCAAAAGCCAATATAAAGGAGTAGTAGTGGTAAAAAAGCACTTGTGGGTTTAACCAATCTTGTTTTTTTTTTTGTACAATTCTCCTTTAAGGGGGTGTGGCAAGGGGTGTGTCCTATGCCTGCATACTTTTGCTAATGGGTGTCCCTCATTCCCATCTCAAAAATTATGGAGGTATGCAGACCTGCAATCGGCTGTACGGCCAAGCATAAGCTCCCTGAGACTCCAGCCATTTTTTTGTTAGGGTTTTATATGTACTTTAGGGTAAACACTGCAGTAGTAACTCACTAAAAAATGCAATCTGCGTTTCTCTTATGCCGGAATTACTAAACAACAAATATGCAGTTTATGAAAGCTGCGCTTGTATGTATATATATATATTTTTTTTTTCTTTGTAATGGGAAAAATTGAATGTCTTGTCTGTGTTTTACTGATTGCCAACCAGCTGAAGAGGTGTGTGTTTTCCACAGTGTGACCTTGAGCACGGGTCTAATTTATCAGATGGAAGATGTATCTCGGTGATGTCTGTCAAGGCCTTGAAAATAAATAAAAATAAAGCTGCAAACGCAGAACAAAAGGGCGCCTGTCTGTACAGCGTTCTTCAGGTGTAAGTAGACGGCCCCCGGGGAAATATAGTTGTTTCAGGACTGACCCGGGCTGCATTGCAATGGGACATGTTATTGCTTGAGGCTGTCATTTTGTTACTTAACCAGGAGGCGATCGACTTGCAGACGATGGAATAAATACTGCTGCGGGTTCTTTGGAAAGGACGCATTTTGTATTAAGCTGTAACAAAAAGTATATATACTTCAATCAGAACATTATAGGAAATATACTGTTTTATTTTATTTATTACGCTCAAGTTTCAAAAATATGTGCTTTTTTATTAGGGTTAATATAAACAATGGCACAAAAAATATTTCTTATTGACCTGTTGGTGGTGACGTCTAGGAAACAGGTGATTTAAGCTGATTTACTGCTATCTTGTGAATAGCTGCACAGTAGCTTAGTGGTTAGTGCTTCAGTACTGGGTCTCCTTTTTAAATCCTGGCCAGGATACTGTGTGCATGGCGTTTGCATGTTCTCCCTTTCCTTGCATGGGTTTCCTCCCAAAGACATGTAGGCAGGTGCAGTCTACTTTCTCCACTGCAGGTGGTGCTCATCTGCAGCAGCCCCATAGCTGGAGAGGAAGTCAAGAGGAACACACTTCCTTTATGGATTCCTGGGTCACTGGGGAAGTAATTCAATTAGATGGTTGGATGTGAGTCTGGCAGCCATCTTGGGTCACGCAGAGCCTATTTAAGGCCCTGGCTCTCAGGCTTTGGCACACATTTGCGAGTTGGTAGAGTAGGGACAGGTACCTCATCTGTTAGGGCCAGTACTAGCGGTAGGGAAATGTTCTTGATGAAGATGGAAAGCGTAGGGTTGCAATGTCTTTGGTCAACTCCCTACTTGGCCGCGAGACCACCAGGCCGCATTCTGCTTTCTTTACAGACCTTGTCAGTCTGGCTGATCCTCACTTTCTTCACATTACTGGAAATCATAAATGCATCTAGTTGGGCAGCCTTCCCACCCAGTTGTGAACTGTTGCTGTACTATTTCAATACAAGTCTCCCATTGCACCAGACTGTGTGAATTATTGCTGCCGCACCATGCTGCACCACACCTACACACATGCTGCTAGATTAATTGGCTTGGGTCTAAATCATCCCTAATATGTTTTCATGTGAGAGAGATACCTTAGATTGTAAACTCCCTAATACAGGGCTTAACAAATTTACTTTTAATCTAGGAGCCAGCTAAAAAAGGCTAGGAGACAGCTTTTTGTTTTTTGTTTTTTTAAACTAACAAAGCTTTATTTTCAATGACAAAACCCTTTTCTTTTATGTGGGCTGACAAAAGCCCAGGCGCCAGGACGTAATTTCTAGTCACCATGGTGACCTGGTGCCTGGGATTTGTTGAGCCCTGCCCTAATGGCAGTTTCTAATGTGAATAGACAGTATGTAAAAGCGCTGACCAAATTGTTTTTGGCCACGTTGTAATGAATGAACGAGTGACTTGTATAGCGCTACCTATGTGAACTGAATCGCCTCAGGGCGCTTTGCCACCGGTGTCCATCTGTGGTATAGCACGGTCCTTTACCCCATGGGGTCCTGACGCGCTTACAAACACATGAACATATTTGGCCAATTTTTTCAACAGGATCTAATTAACCTACCAGCATGTCTTTGGAGTGTGGGAGGAAACCGGAGTACCTGAAGGAAACCCACACAGGCACAGGGAGAACATGCAAACTCCAGGCAGATGGTGTCGTGGTCGGGATTTGAACCAGCGCCCCGATTGCTGTTAGGTGAAAGTGCTAACCACTACACCACTATGTTGCTCTTCTTAACATGAGTCTTGAGGAAACTCTAATGGCCATACAATAGATAAAATAGAGAGGGCGCCTCCATCTAAATGCAGCTGTTAATATATGCACTGACTGCATTAATAAGGTAATAAGCATGTAATCCAGTACAAGGAAGCGTTCAGAAGTAGCAGAGTTCACCAGGGAAATAAACATGCCTATCACCTTATTAATGCAGTGAGTGTATGTATTTAACATATTTTATTCAATTACCAATCAGCTACATTTAGATGGAGGCGCCCTCTCTCCTTTATCTATGGTATGGGCAACAGTGGAGCGCAGTTGGGAATTTTTGTCACCCTATAACAGGAAGTGCTTGCACAAGGACCCTTATGATCAGTATCACCAGGTATTATTTAGAGAAAAAAAGCAGATTTAAAAATATTGAAAGTACATTTTGAAATGTCTTTAATGATAAAGCTTATATGAAATGTCATTGATTGGGTTTTAATGTTATTTATTAGTTGTGTTTCATAGCCATCATTTTCACCCTAACCCAGGGATGACAGGTCCACTTTAATTTGTATTAGCTCAACCGGATCATTTTCATCTCGGTATGTTTTTCATTTGGCGCTCCGCCTGACACCTCCGGTGATAAATTCTGACCTACCTGCTGTGCTGATAGATGGAGTGACAGCTGACAACATGGAAACCAATATTGCCTTTACTAGGGTGACTGTTCTTTATGAAGTCACATGTTTATTTCATATTTCATGCGGGGCTGCAGGATTTCAAATGACTTTTTTGCTGCCTGAAAGGCTTTCATATCTATCACAGATTATTTGTGGATTTAAAGTTGACCGGCTGACGATGTAAGAAGTTGTTGAAAAAAGGGTCATGAATTTTCAGCATCTCTTCACCGTGTCATTTTGGTGTAGGATTGTGATTTTCTGAATCTGGCTTTGGATAAGGTACAGTGCCTTGAATAAGTATTCATACCCCTTTGAAATTTTCCACATTTTGTCATGTTACAACCAAAAAACGTAAATGTATTATATTGGGATTTTATATGATGGACCAACACAAAGTGGCACGTAATTGTGAAGTGGAAGGAAAATGATAAATGATTTTCAATTTTTTTACAAATAAATAGCCCCTTTACTCTGATACCCCTAACTAAAATCTAGTGGAACCAATTGCCTTCAGAAGTCCCCTAATTCGTTAATAGAGTCCACCTGTGTGTAATTTAATCTCAGCATAAATACATCTGTTCTGTGAAGCCCTCAGAGGTTTGTTAGAGAACTTTAGTGAACAAACAGCATCGTGAAGGACAAGGAACACACCAGACAGGTCAGGGATAAAGTTGTGTAGAAGTTTAAAGCAGGGTTAGGTTATTAATAAATATCCCAAGCTTTGAACATCTCAGGGAGCACTGTTCAATCCATCATCCAAAAATGCGTATGGCACAACTGCAAACCTACCAAGACATGGCCGTCCACCTAAACTGACAGGCTGGGCAAGGAGAGCATTAATCAGAGAAGCAGCCAAGAGATCCATGGTAATTCTGGAGGAGCTGCCGATATCCTCAGCTCAGGCGGGTGAATCTGGCACTGTAATAACTTTACTTACACTCTGGGGGTGGAGTGAAACACGTTGGAGGAATGTCTTGGCTGGAACCTGGGCTGAGGCTGTCATTTTGCATATTCGCAGGATCTTGCGATGCATAGGACCCTTTTTTGTCTGTTATTGGTGCAAAACAACCCAGTGCTGCAACATGTAGTCCCCTACAAGTGCTGCGCTAAAGGGCTCTTCGCAAGGCTGAAGTCTCAGGAGAGGTGGTACAGAACACATAAGACAGCTACAGTCACATGCATAGCTCCCAACTGTCCCTGGTTTGGAACAATGTTCCTCTGTCCCTCGTTGCTCCTCATTTGTGCCTCATTTTGGTCTGATCTATATAGTTATAGTTATATAGTTATAGTATATAAAATGCACTTTTTATCTATCAAAAAGTGTTTTCCAGCACTAAACTGATACACATGCCCAAACAACAAACAATCAAATAGTTGATTGCTAAGCTGGTGATCCACAAACACTACCAGACCATAGCTCCCCACTGTCCCTGATTTCGAGGGACTGTCCCTGATTTGGAGCAATGTCCCTCTGTCCCTCATTTCTCCTCATTTGTCCCTCATTTTGGTCTGATCTATATAGTTGTTTTTAAAATGCACTTTTTATCTATGAAAAAGTGTTTTCCAGCACTAAACCTTTCATCTGATTTCTAAATTGCTGCATTTGTAAATTCCAAAAGCCAATATAAAGGAATAGTAGTGGTAAAAAAGGCACTTGTGTGTTTAACCAATCTTATTTTTTTGTACAATTCTCCATTAAGGGGGTGTGGCCAGGGGACATGTCCTATACCTGTATACTTTTGCTGATAGGTGTCCCTCATTCCCATCTCAAAAAGTTGGGAGGTATGCACTTGTCTCCCCGGACTGTCTTCTGCAGGTCCTGTAGCAGGGAGCATAAGGCCTTTTAGGCCAAAGCCTGGGAATGAGTGTGCCAACTGAGTGTACCCAGCTGGGCAATGCTATGGAAGGGACATTGGGATTGATTTACTAAAACTGAAGAGTACAAAATCTGCTGCAGCTGTAGCCAATCAGCTTCTAACTTCAGCTTGTTTAGTTAAAGCGGGGTTCCACCCAAATTTTGAACAATATCTGTATGTATTCTCTTCCTGGCCTAGATGCTGAAATGCCGTTTAAAAAAATTTAAATCACCGTAATTACCTTTTTATTTTTCTATTCTTCTTTGCACTTCCTGGTTCTCCTCCCGTGGGAGTAGGCGTGTTTCTAGCCTCTCCCAGACTCCTGGGAGCTAGTCTCAGGCTTCCCAGGATGCCACTGAGCATGTGCGGGAACGAGCGGTGTATGCTGGGAGCACAGCATTCACCACATCCAGGAAATAAATGCTTGTGGGCTTCAAATGCCCACAATGAAGATGGAAACCGCCTGCAGTGAATAATATAAGTTATTCTTTCCAACAAAATCTGACACAGGCGGACATATTACACACAATATGTGAGTATGTAATGCTGAGAAGAAAAGTTTGTGAATGAACTAAAAAAATAAAATACGATAGATAGGTGGACCCCCGCTTTAAGCTTTGACAAAAAACCTGGAAGCTGATTAGTTCCTATACAGAGTTGCACCAGAACTCTCCAGTTTTAGTAAATCAACCCCATTGGGAGAGACTGATATACTAATGAGAGCACCTTGATCTTGCTTGGAGAAGGAAGCTAACTGCTATGGACTTAGTATACTTAGGAAAGTGGTCCCAAATCAGTGGTACTCACATGGAGAGGAGGTGCAAAGGGAAAAGGGGTTACAACTGTGTGCTTGCGTTCTGCACAAAAATCACAACTGCAGAATGTCTACTCCTATGTGTGCTTTTCCTGCACCCAAGAATTCTTCTAGTATGTCAAATGGGATGTCAGATTGAGGTAGGAGAATAACAGTAATGACTGCTGTGCAATGAACTCTGGTATGCAAGTTTTTTTATTTCATTCTTCTAGCTAGCAAGAATGAACACTCCTGGCCCGACTCGTGTCTACACGCCAAAGAGTCCTCCTTACAGGAAATTCATTGTACATATAACTCTATCACATTACGTCACAAGCACACAGATGATACATTTCCTTTACAAAATATTCTGACCCTTCATCTACTTCTACTAATGCAAGCAGCTTACCAAAGCATATAGTTTCACAAGTATTGCACAAGCCTTGCCTCTGCGGTTACTTCCTTAATCAGCTGACTGGCCTTTGACACATCCTGGACAGGAAAAGTGTGCTAAGCTAGGCATAGATCGTTTTGCTAAAAGGGGGAAGTGTTCATTTGCCAATCCACAGCCTGTCACGTACAAAATGTTCTTAGCATAGTAAATAGGAATGGCTTCTTAGCTGGAATTCTAAATCAGCCCTACTACACACCTAACCATGGCCATATAATCTGATCCCCATTCCTACTTCATTCCCCCCTTTGATCATAATCATAGCGATTAATATGAGCGAGATTAAGCATCACTTAAATAGCATACAAGTCTGCTTTCTAATGGATCAGAGCTCAGTGTGACTGAAATTTTTTTTTAGTCTTGGGGGGTTAATGGCTGGTATTTCCACATAGCCATAATATGGGTCGCAGCCTTTCTTTCTACGGTGGCCTCAATGAAACTCTGGATCATTCTAGTTCCAAGGGGATTCAGACAGGGCAGCAGCAGACATGCTATGAGTATTATTACAACGATCCCCAATATAGCCTTTACCCCATATACACTGGGAAAACCCCAATCTCCGAACCAGCTACCAGCATCGAAACCATCCCATGTTGGTTCCTCCACACACATAGCAATCTGTGACTTGTAAATTGTCAGCCACACTTTCTGCCAGTTCAATGAACAGGTTCTTTGTTAGTTCAGTTTCTAGTGAGACATACACAATTGTACCGGGGTCTGATCCTTTACCATAAATATGAACTCCAAACTTATTTCCCCATTGTGCTAAAAACTGGACAGGGTTATGTATGGTGAAATTCACAGGGGTGCAACTTCCCACTGTGCAACTGGATGAACCAGCTAAAGATTGTAGAATGGCATCCTGATTTTTCATTCCCCATGTTCCCCAGGCAGCACACCTCCAGTTGGGGCAGTAATTCCATTCCTCTCCTGCACAGCTAGGTCCCAGTTTACCTGAACAGATGTACCTATCATTTCTTAAATACTCTCTCTCCCATTCCAATCCCCCACACCCTCCCCTTGGGAAGTGGTTGAGGTTGATGGCAGCACACACATCAAAGATTAGGCTTGCTGCAGTGCTGGGGTCAGTGATCAGTGTTCGGTTTATCAGCCTACCGGTGGAACTAAAGCTCCGAACGGTTAGCCAGGTTTTATAGGGTGCATAAGTGGGGTCATAACAGGTTATCTGATTTTCAAAGGAGCACATTGAATAGGTAGTCCCATTATGTATGCAAGTACCAGTCTCTGTGCCCTTGCATTGATAATGGGAGTGCCACAATAACATCTTGGTAGTTACGGATCCTACTCTGGTAGTCTTTATACAAGGGTCACATGAGATACTCTCCCCCCCTGTTAACCTGGTCAGTATCACTATTATGACTATCAACAGTCTCATTATAACGATTTTAGTAAACATTACACCGATGAACATCCTCAGGCTTCAGCTTGTGCGTAGACCAACCAGCGTCCGGGCTGTGGTTGGAGCAGAGCTTAGTAGATATCCTTTATCTTCCGCCGTGCGTTGAGCCAGCAGCTTCCAGGGGTGTGCTGGCCACAGGGCTGGAGTTCTTCCTTCTGATTTCTCTGGTCAATCTCAGTCTCAAAGGATCTTGGGGGTCTACTGTACTGTGCCAGGAGTCTGTGAGGTCAGCAGCTCGCTTTACCCTGGAGTGGTGTATCCAGGGTGTCACCTCGGCTACCTTAATGGCTGTTGGGGTAGATAGCAGAACAATATAAGGACCTCTCCATTTTGGCCCTAGTGGGGTTATGTTCCACTCCTTTACCCACACTGTATCTCCTGGTTTTAAAGGGGTGTACTGGGTTCGACAAGCTTATGGGAAGTTTCTCTTGAACCCATTTCCCTATGTCCTGCATACTTTCCCCAAGTTTCTGTATCAGTTCATGGTTAACTACCCCTCCTATCTGATGCAAGTCTCCTCTTATCCCTCTAATGATAGGTGGGGGCCTACCATACAGTACCTCAAAAGGGGACAGATTTGTCCTCTTTGTTGGGGTACTCCGAATTCTCAGTAAAGCAATGGGCAACATCAAGGTCCACTCCATTTGGGTTTCCTGACAGAGCTTAGCCAGTTGTGACTTGAGTGTGCGGTTCATCCGTTCAACTTTTCCAGAGCTTTGGGGCCTATATGCGGTATGTAGTTTCCAAGTAATCTTAGGTGCCGTTGCTAATTCCTGGAGACACTTGTGGACAAAGTCAGGGCCATTGTCTGGGCCTATATCTGGGGATAAACATCTTTTACAAAACTGCTTCCGTCAGTAAAGTACTCAATGTTTGGATTTTCCAAGGGGCTGTCTTTCAAGTCTGGTCGGCTTACATATCCAATACCCGGAGACTGTCATGAGTTAGGGGTTCTTGTGAGGTGGGGAGCAGAGTGGCTGGGTTCAAAGGGTTTACAGTCTCTAAGTGGATACGAGGATTTTCACACAGCATAGCTTGATATTTAACCATTCGACTGGTCGTGAACCAGTGATTTCCCTTGTAATCCATTAATGCCTGTACCTGGTGAGGGACTCGGACATAAGTCTCCTGACCTAATCACAACTGGTCAGCTTCGACCACAAGGAGGGCTGTTGCTGCGATGGCCCTCTGCAGGATGGCCATCTCTGAGCTACAGTGTCCAGTTGTTTTGAAAGGTATGCTACAGGGCGCTGCCAAGACCCAGAGTACTGTGCCAGGACTCCTACTGCTATTCCTTGTTTTTCACTGACATACAAATAGAAGACTTTTTGGCTATCTGGCAAGCCTAGCACAGGAGCCTGCATTAGGGAGACCTTAATGTCTTAATGCTCTGTTTTGCTGTTCTCCCCATTGGAAGGGTTCCTTTTCTCCCCCCTTTGTGGATTCATAGAGGGGTCTGGCTTTTATGGCAAAGTCCGGTATCCAGATTCAGCAGAATCCTGCCACCCCCAGGAATTCACGTACTTGCCGTCTGGTCGTCAGGGTGGGAATCTGACAAACAACTTCTTTCCTGCCTTCTCCCAATTGTCTCTGTCCTTGTGATACTCTGAATCCCAGGTACTTTACAGTCTCTTGTCAAAATTTCACCTTTCTCCGGGACACCTTATAACCTGCCTCCCACAGTAATTGTAACAGTTCATTAGTGACCGCTGGGTGCATGGTCATTACAGCCTGATTGACCGCTCGGAGGTCTTGAGCAGGATGACAGTGAGCTGTTTCAGGTTTCTGCACTGGGAGTAGAGGTGTATTCCAGGGAGACTGACAGGGTTTTAGAATTCCATAGTGTGAGGAATTTGTTTAAGTACTTTTGTTTTCCTACTAGGGCTTTTAGAGGGACTGGGTACTGTTTCAGGCTGACTGGAGTGGCTCCTGATTTTAATTCAATAAGGATTGAGGGAACGTGTGTGGTTAATCCTGGTAGGTTGTCTTCTGCCCACAGTCCCGGGATGTCTTGCAGTATGCGGGCTTCAAAGGGATGCGGGGCAAGGGTCCGGCTATTTGCATCAGGATCTCTCGGAGTGGAAGTGGACACTTGATTTGGGAGCCCATGGACTACTACTGAGTTCCCTATTTCTGTCCTGCCTATACCCAGAGTGCTACGGTCAGGAATATATTTACTGAGATTCGGCATTGACATACTTGCTGAATCTGATGTAGGTGAACAACTACTTGAGTCCCCTTGTTTACTGGACGGGGCATTTGGACATGGCTCTAACCTGTCTCTATCTGAGGTCCTTTCATCTACATACGGGGGAGGCTGATCTGTCTCTTCGGGTTGAGAATATATGTGTTTTGTTTGTTTTGTCAGTGGTACTACTCTTGTCATAACTATAATTCTGCACTGTTCCTCTTTCTGTGGCTTCTATCCACTGCAGGTCTTTATCTCCCATTTGTCCAAAGGATGCACAATCATCCAGACGGACGTTTTCTCCTAGCTGACTGACTGACTGACTGACTGAGGATTTATCCGAGAGACGCACAATCATCTGGACGGATATTCCTCCTGACTGGCTGGCTGAGGATTTATTCGAGGGATGCACAATCACCCGAACGAACAGTCCTCCTGGAAGGTGCGTCTTGGTCATGTTTCTGTAAGTCTGACATAATATTCTCAAATAATCAGTCAATGGTCTCTAAGTCAAGGGTTCCCTGTGGGGGCCACCGCGCTCCATAGCAGGGCCAATCTTTCTCACACAATGTTATCAATTTCTCAGGGCTAAGTTTTTTTTTTAAATTACAGTTCTTTAGAGAAAAGTTGGAGATCATGGTTTGTAGAGGAAATTCAATACTATGTTTCCCACCCATTCTTATAACCTAACAGACACCAAGACAGACACAGAGGGTAGGGTAAATGATGAGAATTCAGTAAGGGGTCTGAATCCTCGACACAGGTAGGGACAATAGACAACGCTTCCCTCGGTCAGTGGCCTGGACGTGGTCTCCCTGCCAGAAAACGCACTTAAAAGAGGACACGGTCACTTCACCACAAAGTGATGTCTCATACACACATCAATCATACCAGACATTCCCACCCAAAAATTACTGACTGACTGAGAATTCGTCCGAAAGATGCACAATCATCTAAACGGACGTCTCTCTCGGAAGGTGATCAGGCTTCCCTTCTCTCGATCCGTCGAGAGGCTGGCTGGCTGTCTTAACTGTTATCCAAAAAACAAAAGTAAAAAGGCTCTCACCTGTTCCCGTTGGAGCTCCAGCTATCTACTTCTTGGATTCCCAGGTCCTTTCGACGCTACGAAGGTCGTCCACAGCAGGCCACCAAATGGGACACAGCGCAGTCTCCTAGATAACAGTTCTAGAAGGCGCCTTTTGAGACTACGATATAGCCCACAGGGCTGGCCTCTCGGACCATTCCTTGTAGGTCTGGTGGAAAACAGTGCCACCTGCCTCAACAGGTCACACCGATATTCCCCCCTTACGGCCAATGCACCAAATGAGGTAGGAGAATAACAGTAATGACTGCTGTGCAATGAACTCTGGTATGCAAGTTTTTTTATTTCATTCTTCTAGCTAGCAAGAATGAACACTCCTGGCCCGACTCGTGTCTACACGCCAAAGAGTCCTCCTTACAGGAAATTCATTGTACATATAACTCTATCACATTACGTCACAAGCACACAGATGATACATTTCCTTTACAAAATATTCTGACCCTTCATCTACTTCTACTAATGCAAGCAGCTTACCAAAGCATATAGTTTCACAAGTATTGCACAAGCCTTGCCTCTGCGGTTACTTCCTTAATCAGCTGACTGGCCTTTGACACATCCTGGACAGGAAAAGTGTGCTAAGCTAGGCATAGATCGTTTTGCTAAAAGGGGGAAGTGTTCATTTGCCAATCCACAGCCTGTCACGTACAAAATGTTCTTAGCATAGTAAATAGGAATGGCTTCTTAGCTGGAATTCTAAATCAGCCCTACTACACACCTAACCATGGCCATATAATCTGATCCCCATTCCTACTTCAAGATGCCACGGAAACCTTTGGTAAGTTACAATAAAAGTGCTGGAAATGCATTTTATGTGTGAATATTCCATTATTCCTAAATATTAGGGCCTATGACTAGGGATGTCAAAAGAGGGCCTATACCCAGGAATATGACGTGATATGGCGGAGGGTTATATCCGTAACAGATGGCCTTTTGTTCTACCCAAGAAAAAGAACTTACACACTTTGGCGCCAAAACTTAGCCAATCACAAGCTCTCTTACAAGTGGAGCGTGGTTCACTGGCTTTAACTCATGGTGTGCAGTCACTGCAGAGTTGGCGTATTTTAGTGAAAGCACAGAATGACAACAACAGTCTAGTAATTAGGAACAGCGATCTCTGTGTTGTTCCAGTCAGTCCATCCCCCACACAGTTAGAACACACACTGAGGGAACACAGCTAACCCTTTGATCGCCCCTAATGTTAACCCCTTTCCTGCCAGTGTCATTTATACAGTAATCAGTGCATTTTATTTAACATTGATCACTGTATTGGTGTCACTGGTCCCCAAAGAGCGTCACTTATGGTCAGATTTGTCTGCCGCAATGTCGCTGTCCCGCTAAAAATCACTGATCACCGCCACTACTAGTAAAAACAATACAAAATTAAAAGTCCCTAAAGCTATCCCCTAATTTGTAGATGTTATAACTTTTGTGCAAACCAATCAATATACGCTTATTGGTATTTTTTTTTTTAACCAAAAATATGTAGAAGAATACATATTGGTTAATTAAGAAACTATTATTTTTACATTTTTTTTTGGATATGTATTTTAGCAAAAAGTAAAAAAAAAAATATATTTTTTTGTTTAATTGTCGGCCTTTTTTTTTATAGCGCAAAAAAAAGAAAAAACGCAGAGGTGATCAAATATCACCAAAAGAAAGCTCTGTTTGTGGGGAAAAAAGTTCTATAAGGAATGTTTAAGACGAGTCTTAGCGTCACGCTGGCTACATTCATTACAAGTCACCTTTCAAAGTATCCATCGCTCCTTCCAATGTTTGTTTTCACCAGTGCGCACAACTGCGGCGTGTTGATTTTATTTATCAAGTCATGTCATATGAGCAGCCCATCTCTATTAAAAAGTCACAACCTTTTGTTCTTCTGCAGCACCGTCGTACCTTTAATGAATAACCCTGGCATAATGTTGGTTCCAGTATTATTAATCTTGTTGATGAACTCCTTAGTGAATCTCCCTAACCTTAAAAAAAACCTCCTGTGTAGAGGACAAGAACGTAATGCAAGCTGTCGCATCCTGCTGCCATCCATGCATAATCTGTAGCAGGCGTACTTAGCTACCATTGCCAAACTCCTTTTAAAAATTATAGTTGCATGTCTATTATTTAGATCCTCTGGCTTCAGTGCTTTCTGAGTCACTGGCCCAGAGGAACTACGCAGGAATGTCAGAGAAAAGTCAGAATACTTACCGTATATACTCGAGTATAAGTCGAATTTTTCAGCACATTTTTTTGTGCTGAATGTGCCCCCCTCGACTTATACTTGAGTCAAGCACTTTTCTGCAGCAAAAAATTTCATTTTCCGAACCGACTTTGGGGCCCCGTATCTCAGGGCCACTTGGTGCTAGGAACCCCAAATTTGGTATGCCAACCCAGTGGAACTGGTGCCACAACATATCCAAAGATGAAGTTCCTAGCACTAAGTGGCCCTGAGATACGGGGCCCCAAAATCGGTTCGGAAAATGTCATTCTTTGCTGAAGAAAAGTGCTTGACATTTTCTGAACCGACTTTGGGGCCCCATATCTCAGGGCCACTTGGTGCTAGGAACCCCAAATTTGGTGTGCAAACCCACTGCAACTGTTACCATAACATATCCAAAGCTAGGGTTCCTAGCACTAAGTGGCCCTGAGATACGGGGCCCCAAAACCGGTTCGGAAAATGTCATTCTCTGCTGCAGTAAAGTGCTTGACATTTTCTGAACTGATTTTTGGGGCCCTGTATCTCGGGGCCACTTGGTGCTAGAAACCCCAGCTTTGGCAATTTTATGGAGCTAGTTCCACTGGGTTTGCACACCAAATTTGGGGTCCCTAGCACTAAGTGGCCCCAAGATACAGGGCCCCAAATTCGGTCAACTGTGTTCATCTGCAGCAATGTCATTTCAGGACCCTTTGAGTTCAGAGACCCCAAATTTTGGCTGCAGCTAGGGGGCATCTAGGAACCCTTAACTACCGAGTTTGAAGTTCAGGGGACCTATGGCTGCAAATGGGCACAGTGAGGCATGCAAATGGGCACAGTGATGCTGCAAATGGGCATTGTTGACCCTCTTTTCCACTTACAGTAGCTGTACATTTCTCACCCTCGTCTTATACTCGGGTCAATAAGTTTTTCCCATTTTTTTTGTAGTAAATTAGGGCCTCGGCTTATACTCGGAACGACTTATAATCGAGTATATACGGTATTTGCACATTTTTTTTTTCCAGGACAGAAATACCCGGCAACTGGAATTTTCAGAAGGATCGTTCAGCAATGGCAACCTCCATGTTTTGTTTTTTTTCACAAAAGGTATTCCTTAAGGAGCTAATTGTAAAGTGCAACAACCCATCAGTGAGAAGAATTATACCCCATCGTTCGTCTCCATGGGAGGAATAGTTCCCTATTGTTTGTGTCAGTGAGAGGAAGGTTAAACTAGATGGACTGGAGTTTTTATTCAACCGTACCATCTATGTAATTATGCCCCATCAATTGTGTCAGTGGGAGGACTAGTGCCCCATCATTGGTGTCAGTGGAAGGAATAGTGCCCCATCATTGGTTTCAGTGGGAGTAACAGTGCCCTAATATTGGTGTCAGCAGCAAAGAGCCCCAAGTGCTAGGTAAAGCTAAGCTTGGAGTTTGGAGATCACTGACATGGTAAGCCAGACAAAAAAATTATTGGAGAACTATTTGGGCACATGAAAACTTGCTTTTTTGATGTACCACATAACATTGAAATATACAACTAATGTGGGAATTGTTAAAAAAAAAATCCCAATTGCACCTTTTCGCACAAAAAAGTCTCACACGAAAAGACATTGGACCCCTGGATTATACATGTCAAATACCCTATGAGACAGCTATGCCATGGAATGTCTCCCCCCATCCCTCTTTTTTTTTTTTCTTTCTCCTCTGGGATAGGGTGCACCTTTCTCTCTCTAAGGCTGGATTCACACCTATGCAGTTTTAGTGCTTTTTGCATTTTACAGATTTGCACTAGAGTCCATTTAACATTGTTTCCTATGGAACACAATCTGTAGTGCAAATCTGCAAAATGCAAAAAGCACAAAAAATGCATAGGTGTGAATCCAGTCTAATGCTTTGTTTCCCTTCTCTCCTCCTATTAACTATATCCCCTCTACTTGTCCTACCATATTTGCCCTTCATGGGCGCTCAGGTCAACTGGGGAATCTGCGAAAACAGGTGTTGTGAGTTCTTCGTAATTTAGTGTAATACTTTCCTTTTCACATGCTATTCCACACCTACTAATTTTCAAGCAAGAGGCAGGTTTCTTAGATCTAAAATAGCAATGTTAGATGATCTACTCCAACGTCCTGATTTTCCTCAGAAGGGTGGGAGGCAACAAGAGTCATTTTATGTGTATATATATATATATATATATATATATATATATTATTATTATTTGTTATTTTTTATCATTTTCTTTTTAATATTCTTTCTGCTGACTGCCAAGTAGCATTGTCTAATATGGATCTATTTTGTTTTTTACACACCACTACACCTTTTGGGCATGCGTATTATTATGTATTGACCTACATTTCATGTGCTTTTATGTATTGATTTACATTTCATGTGTATGCATCCACAAGCTTTTTATGACTACATCCCTTTTCCTCACTTCCGGTTTCTACTGATGTGAGGCGTGGAACGCACGCCAGTCGGCCATTTTGCCTCGAAACCGGAAGTGAGGGTTTTACAGCTGTACAGGTGATTTTCATGGACTGTGATTGATCTTTTATATATATTTTGATGGCTACAGTGGGGGAAACCCCCCAGACGACGTCTATGAAGACGAAACGCGTCGGGTAGGACCCCACTGTCGCCACTTTTATTACAGCGCTGTCTTTTAATGGATCTGCATGTGAGTGTATACCCATTTTAATAAAATTCTCAGTTTTATAAGGATTTACACTATTTGGCCCTTCTCTTTCTTTGCCCCTTTACCGTTTGGTCTACAACATCGCTCCGAGGGACCCGGTCTATGTGTCGGCTGTTCCACACCCCTCGGTTCAGAGATCCGTTTGGTTGATACAGCAACGTGAGAGCCACTTCAGCACTCCTCCAGGCCATCTGCAGACACTCACCACCTAAGCCTATCTGACCCCTCTTGGCGTATGCCCTGGCGGGTCCATTCCATCTGGTAAGCCTTTTCAATATTGGTGGTGGTGTGTATATTTCTACTCCAGATGATACATGAATTTGAAGTGTTTAGCTCCTGAAGATTTCTCTGCTTCATTCCCTAAGAAGTCTCTTCTTTGTCACGTCTATTTTGGACTGCCAGTTTAATGTTATGACATTGGACTTTTCCATATAGCGCTACACTTATTTTGTATTCTACAAGTAGCATTGGTGTCGAGACTACACATATACTATATGGGGGGGGGGGGGGCACAACTCAAGGAAACCTTAGCACAGCCATTCTCAACCAGTGTAGAGCAGCCTTTCTGAACACCTTTCTACCCCAGAGGAACCTTTGAAATCAATTTCATGTCTCAGAAAACCCCTGCTAAGATTAGTCTATTAGAGGTCATTGAGAACCAGTCAATGGGAAGAATGCCCCCTTAGTGTGGCTTTTAAAATGCCACCCTTACAGGCAGTTTTAAAGAACATGGCTGTCATGCTACTGGCTCGCTTAGTGGTGGTGGACCTGAATCTAAGAAGGCACCATCAGATGCAAGGTCAAGTAACCACAGCTCAAGGAACCTCTAGCAACCGCAGGAAGAACCCAATGGTCCCATGGAACCCTGGTTGAGAATGGCAACTCTAGATGTTGCTATGGGTTCTTTGAGCTGTGCCTGATTTACCTCCCATTTGATACTTCCTGCATAGTTCCAGGGCTATGAAACAACATATCTTTTGAGGTATCTGTAAGTATGACATTTTGGCCACAACTGTAAGGGGGTCATTCTTTTCACTGACCACCAAGGTAGGGGAATTTTTCCAACTGATCCCCAATAAATTGGTTTTGTTTTCTGAGACCTGAAGGGAATTTCAAGGGTTCTTCTTGGGGGAAAAAAAGGTTAAGAAAGGCCTCCATAGCAGTTTCTGTATGAATTCTAGGCTCCCACAGCACCTTGGTTGAGAATAGTTTTCTAATCTGCCCTACTACACATACAGTATACATTATTGAGGAGCCATTTTTGAGGTGCAACCCTATCTATATTTTTTAGGGTGTAAAGTTGGGAGAATCTGAAGGAGACTCGTGCATTAATGGGGGGGATCATGCAAACTCCATGTAGAGACTGCCCTGATGCCATTCAGATTCAGAACATCTGAAGCCAAAGCCCTCGACTTCCCTGCATTGCTGGTATTTTAGGTTGTTATGAGCTGCACTGTGTATAGCTGGCAGTTACATTTAGGTTGGGGTTAGTCTAGCGGCTTTACATGCAACTTCCACACTTTGTGTGGGGTTATTTGACTATTGCGCAGCTGCTGTAATTAGCTTCCTAGCACATTATATTAACCCCTAGGGCTGCATCCAGCACACCTGCTCCAGACCTTATTTATAACTGTAATTAGTCCCTTCATTTTCGCTAATATCTTTGACCTCCAATGATGCATCATTTACAATGTCAGGTGAAAATGTATGTGTTTAAACTGCACAAACCATTGTGCCCTTAAAAGCAAAAAGTCTCAATATTTCAGCCGGTCCGAAAGAAGCATTTAATAGCTCAGGAAAAAGATGTACACGGGTCTGTGTTGTAGCAAGACCAGTAGATTAAAAAATGAAAACCGCTTTGTATAATATTCCGAAATATCATACACCGTACATGATCATAATAAAGGTGTACTCCTCCGGGCTTTGCAGGACAGGAACAATCTCTGAGTTATTTCCCAAGAGGCCAGTTACTGCGCCAATCCCAGGACTACAAATCTTTATGGTCACACAGATCCATGGACCTGAAAGAAAAGAAATAATTGTAATCTCAAGATAATGACGTAATCATTTCTTGTTTCAGCCTTAAGTGTAAGATAAGATACATAAGATAAAGACGTAACTAGACGAAAAACAAGCAGGAGAAGTTGATCCCCTACCACCACCCTAATTTTGCTTCCCTAGGACCGAAGATGAGCTCTGTATTGATAAAAGAAGACCATTTAAACCAGTTTCCCTTAGAAAATTATTTAAAGCTCTTCTCAAGCAAAAAAAATAAAAAATAAAAAAGGTGGACATTAATTTAAATGTATTTAAACATAGCTAGTATAAATACCTGAATCTGTCCTTATATTAGCTTCCTGGAATCTGCACAGAAGCCGAACCCTTCCTTATTTTTAACACTTGGAATTCCCTGATAGGGTGAAAGAGCAAAGTGAAGTCCCCATGAATGTGCTGTTGCACCTTTCGTTGTCTGAATGAAAAAAAAAAACTCATAGTGTGTACCAGGCTTTAGGGACCTCAGATTGTAATCTCCTTGAGGGCAGGGACTGATATGAATGTATAATAATTATGTAAAGTGCTGTGTAAATTGACGGTGCCTGTAATAAATAATAATTTATGTGATTGAAAATTAATAACACCTGTTGTAGACTTCCTGACACCTTTGGATTATTACAATTAGAACTTTCACACCTGCTGTGTTGTTCTTGGACAATCGACATCTGCCTTGACACATTGCATGGTGTTTGCAATAAAGTGACCTTTTTTAACTATAAATATTGGCATATGTTCCTGACACTCATTGGAACCAAAGAAGTGTCTTTAATGTTTTTACCATTACACATACCTCCCAACTTTTTGAGATGGGAATGAGGGACACCTATCAGCAAAAGTATACAGGCATAGGACACACCCCTGGCCACACCCCCTTAAAGAAGAATTGTACAAAAAAACAAGATTGGTTAAACCCACAAGTTCTTTTTTTTACCACTACTATTCCTTTATATTGGCTTTTGTAATTTACAAATGCAGAAATTTAGAAATCAGATGAAAGGTTTAGTGCTGGAAAACAATTTTTGATGGATAAAAAGTGCATTTTATATACATTTATATAGATCTGACCAAAATGAGGGACAAATGAGGAGGAGTGAGGGACAGAGGGACATTGCTCCAAATCAGGGACAGTTGGGAGCTATGATTACAGAACAAGTCTAGTGGAATGTGGCTAATTACTACTAGCTGTACCTGATTTGGGATAAATGAAAACCACAGACATAAAACACCCACAATGCTTTCAGATAGTCAGGCTGCCTAGACTTTTTAGGTCATCTTCAGGCATTTTTTCCGCTCAGTGCTGTTGCCTGCAGCCTCCTTTTAGCCATTTCCTGTCTACATGCATGTCATTTCTCAGTAAGAATTCCCTGCTGGTGACAGCAGTGGACCATGTCTGTGTAATGGGTCCTGAATTTAAAGTGTAAGTTCACCTTTAGAACATGTTATATGTTTGACCCTTATTTAGGGTGTAACATGTAACATGTTCCAGCTCCTGCATCACCCCCCCCCCCCCCTCGATCACCTTCCCTGTGACAGCGGGTGCAATGCTTTACAGGCTGCAGACTAAAAAAATAATAAATGCACTTTTTTTTTACCTGAAAAATGACTTGCATTTATTATATTTTTGTAAAAGGTGAACAGCCTTTAGTGGACACTTGTAGGCTTTATTGACAAAATGTCATTGCAGAAGCACAGTTAGGGGACAGGGGCAGACTGTTTTCACCCATAACAGGAAGCACTTTTTGTACTGTTTATTGAAAGCCTGTGTGAAGAGGTGACAATGAAGAAGCACAATAAGGAGACAGGGACAGTGTTGTCACCTTATAACAGGAGGTGTCTGCACAACCCACATGGAAGGTTTGCCAGGATTATTGAAAGCTGCAGATTTTAATATGCGGAAAATCTCTTTAAAATTACATCAGCGTGTAAAAGCTTATACGAGATGTTTTTATATCTACCTAAACCGGTTAGTGACCGCCCCACATAAATATGACTAGTACGTGATCTGACACTTACGGGTCTGGGGCGCCCGTGCGGGAGCCAATCAACGGGTCTGCCGATTGTCCCCCGATCGTTCACAAGAGAGGCAGGATGGCGGACTGCCTATGCAAACAAAGTAGATTGTTGTTTTGCTAGTAGGGGAGACAGAGATCCTGTCTTTCTGCTAAGCAGGAACATAGATCTCTCTCTTCTCACAGCCAAAGACCCCCCCCCCCCCGCCCACAACACACACACAGTTAGAAAGCACTCCCTAGGAGCATATTTAATCCTTTGATCGCCTCTGATGTTAACCCTTTCCCTGCCAGTGTCATTAGTACAGTGACAGTGCATTTTTTTTAGCACTGATCACTGTATTGGTGTCACTGGTCCCCAAAAAGTGTCACTTAATGTCAGATTTGTCTGCTGCAATGTCACAGACCTGCTAAAAATTGCTGATCGGCGCTATTACTAAAAATTTAAAAAAAAGAAAAATTCCATAAATCTATCTCATAGTTTGTAGACGCTATAACTTTAGCGCGAACCAATCAATATGCGCTTATTGAGTTTTTTTTTTTAAATATGTAGCAGAATACATGTTGGGCTAAACTGATGAAGAAATAATTATTTTTACTTTTTTTTATTGGATGTGTTTTATAACAGAAAATAAAAAATATTGTTTTTTTTTTGTTTTGTTTTTTCATAATTGTCGCTCTTTTTGTTTATAGCGCAAAAAAAACAAAAACGCAGAGGCGATCAAATACCACCAAAAGAAAGCTCCATTTACGGGAAAAAAAAGGACATACTTTTTTTTTTTTTTGGGTACAAAGTCCCACAACTGTGCAACTGTCAGTTAAAGTAGCGCAGTGCTGTATCGCAAAAGATGGCCTGGTCATAAAGGGGGGTATACCTTCCGGAGCTGAAGCGGTTAAAGTGGTTGTAAACATCAGGCATGAAATATGAACAAAGCACATCCCTCTATTGATTGTGCTTGTCTCAATTCAGAGCGCTAAGTGTCATTTCTTTCTGCTTCATCGTTCCTCTGCTGTCTGCATGAGTCATTTCTGACAAGTTTTCCTGACACCAAGAGAAAAGTAATGACAGGGGAGGGACCTCCAGCTGATTGACAGCCTCAGCTCTATTCCTGTGTGCTGTGTGGAGGGCGGTGTGTTTCTTCCCTCCAATCAGCTCTCAGAGCTCTCCTCACTGAGCGTAAACTTCAGCTCCCCACCCCCTTCTTTTCACATCTCGGAGATCCTGTGTAAATTCTGCACTTTGAATGGATGTGAGGGAAATATGGCTGCAGATAGACAGGTACAACTCACAAAGGAGGATTTATTTCATCTCTGTATATCACCTGAGGCCAGTCACTTCATTGGGTATATGTAAAGGTTTAAAATCACTTTAAGCCTGGGTTCACACTGGAGCAATCTCTGATGTTGCATGTGATTCTCACCCGCACTGCAGGTGCCGATCACATGCGATGTCTGAGCAATGCGAGTTCAGCTATACAGTTATATGGCTGAACTCGCATTGGATTCGCACAGAAAAAGATGCAGGGACTTGTTTTTCCCCGCACTAGAATCGGATCGCATGGGTGTTCTCACCTATGCAATCCGATTCCTGTGCGAGTTCACAGTTCTCATTGCCATCTGTGAACCGATTGGGGGTGTAATTAACAATGTATTGACACCCGCAGGCGTTCGCAGAAGGCAGTGAGAAATGCCTGCGGGAGAGGAGCGATGTGGGAACCGGCGCTGTAATCGCACTAGTTCCCATATTGCACTAGTGTGAACCTAGGCTAAGGAAGTGAGGAGGAATCTGTTTGTAACTCTCCAAAGAGGGACAGGTGTGGAGGAAGCTGTGGCTGTCAATGTCAGTTATTATTTTTTTTTAACATGTAAAATGTCAGTTATTTTTAGTTGTGATAATCATAACCTCATATATACAAGCACAAATACATTCTACATACAGTATACAGTGCCTTAAACAAGTATTCATACCCCTTCAAATTTTGCCAGGTTACAACCAAAAATGTAAATTCCAAAAGATGAACCTGGCACTCCAAATCCTTAGTAAATGGTTTATTAGGTACGCATAAAAGGGTACAAGGGGCTAACGACCAAAAACGTAAATGTATTTTATTGGAATTTTATGTGATAGACCAACACGAAGTGGCACATAATTGTGAAGTGGAAGGAAAAAGATAAATGGTTTTCAAAATTTTTCAAATAAATATCTGAAAAAAGTGGCGTACATTTGTATTCAGCCCCCTTTACTCTGATACCCCTAACTAAAATCTAGTGGAACCAATTGCCTTCAGAAGTCACCTAATTAGTAAATAGAATCCACCTGTGTGTAATTTAATCTCAGTATAAATACAACTGTTCTGTGAAGCCCTCGGAAGTTTGTTAGAAAACCTTAGTGAACAAACAGCATCATGAAGGCCAAGGAACACACCAGACAGGTCAGGGATAAAGTTGTGGAGAAGTTTAAAGCAGGGTTAGGTTATAAAAAAATATCCCAAGCTTTGAACATCTCATGGAGCACTGTTCAATCCATCATCAGAAAATGGAAAGAGTATGGCACAACTGCAAACCTACCAAGACATGGCCGTCCACCTAAACTGACAGGCCGGGCAAGGAGAGCAGCCAAGAGGCCCATGGTAACTCTGGAGGAGCTGCAGAGATCCACAGCTCAGGTGGGAGAATCTGTCTACAGGACAACTATTAGTCGTGCACTCCACAAATCTGGCCTTTATGGAAGAGTGGCAAGAAGAAAGCCATTGTTTTCAGAAAGCCATAAGAAGTCCAGTTTGCAATTTGCGAGAAACCATGTGAGGGACACAGCAAACATGTGGAAGAAGGTGCTCTGGTCAGATGAGACCAAAATTAAACTTTTTGGCCTAAAATCAAAACGCTATGTGTGGTGGAAAATTAACACTGCACATCACCCTGAACACACATACCCACTGTGAAACATGGTGGTGGCAGCATCATGTTGTGGGGATGCTTTTCTTCAGCAGGAACAGGGTAGCTGGTCAGAGTTGATGGGAAGATGGATGGAGCCAAATACAGGGCAATCTTAGAAGAAAATCTATTATGCCGCGTACACACGGTTGGACTTTTTGTCTACAAAAGTCCGACAGCCTGTCCGACAGACTTCCGGCGGACTTTCGGCGGACTTGCGGCAGACTTTCTAACGAACGGACTTGCCTACACACGACCACACAAATGTCCGACGGATTCGTACGTGATGACGTACACCGGACTAAAATAAGGAAGTTGATAGCCAGTAGCCAATAGCTGCCCTAGCGTGGGTTTTTGTCCGTCGGACTAGCACACAGACGAGCGGATTTCGGGGTCCGTCGTAGTTACGACGTAAAGATTTGAAGCATGTTTCAAATCTAAAGTACGTCGGATTTGAGGCTAAAAAAGTACGTTGAAAGTCCGGAGAAGCCCACACACGATCGGATTACCAGCCAGCTTTAGTCCGTCAGCGTCCGTTGGACTTTTGTAGCTGAAAAGTCCGACCGTGTGTACGCGGCATTAGAGTCTGCAAAAGACTTGAGACTGGGGCGGAGGTTCACCTTCCAGCAGGACAACGACCTGAAACATACAGCCAGAGCTACAATGGAATCATTTAAATCAAAGCATATTCACGTGTTAGAATGGCCCAGTCAAAGTCCAGACCAAAATCCAATTGAGAATCTGTGGCAAGACTTGAAAATTGCTGTTCGCAAAGTATTGACTCAGGGGGGCTGAATACAAATGCACGCCACACTTTTTACATATTTATTTTTTTAGATTTTGAAAACCATTTATCATTTCCCTTCCACTTCACAATTATGTGTCACTTTGTGTTAGCTATCACAAAAAATACTTTTTCAAGGTACTGTATGTCGTTCGCAGTATCTCTTGGCATTATACCACGGCATATGTCTGTTTTGTTACGCTTTAATTATAGTTGATGGGTCTAAACATTGTAACTGCCATCTAATTGTCTACAAAGTCATCATAGCTTGTAATTCTTAATTAATCAGCAATTTCTGCCTCAACAATGATTGCAATTTTTTTTCCTGCTGTTTACACAGCTTTCCCTGTAAAGAACTATTTGTCTTTCCCAGAAAAAATAGTTTGAACTGCTCATCGCTGCAAATTTCACTGGGAAGCAGATGGAGATACAGGAAGCCAAATATTATATAGCCCCACTGAGCACCTATCCGAAGAACACCTGCTAAAGCTTCATTACAGCATAGAAAATCAATTATGCATTACATTTGTTAAATATTAATAAGCCAAAGCCTTCACTGTAAATATTTTTAAATGAGAACAAACATAGGGCAGAGGCTTGCCAGGGAAAATAATGGTTACTTTTCCTGTAAATGTTAATTTTTCAAGTGCACCTGTCATGGGGTCGTGTGTTGAAAATGGATGGCTTGTGTCAGTATGTTAGGCCAATATTTTACTCCCAAGCCTGGCACAAAAGTACAGCTTGTGGGCCATAATATGGCTCAAAGTGTCATTTGGAAATACAGCTTTTCAGCAAGTGGGATGAGGTCTTCTTCCTCCTGAGCCCGGTGCTAGAGGACGCGCGGATGTCTTTTCTGCATTATCTCAAACTCTTGTTATCTTTAGTAAATACAGAAAGATCCTATGGCTAAAGCCCCGTACAAACGGGCTGAATGTCAGGAGACAACGGCAGGTTTGTATGTCGGCCGGCACACAAGAACACAACAGAACACAAATGGTTAGTACAGCGGCTCTGACTGGAGCTGTTAAGCCTCGTACACACGATCGGATTGTTGGCCAACAAGACCGTGGACTTTTGTCCGAAGGGCGTTGGCCCAAACTTGTCTTGCATACAAACGGCACACAATTGTTGGCCAACAATCACAAACGTACTAGACGTACTACGTGGTTTTTCAGCTCTTTAGTGCCACCCTTTGGGCTCCTTCTGCTAATTACATGTTAGTAGAAGTTTGGTGAGTGTTGATTCATGCTTTTCAGTTTGTTTCTGAACGGCCGTTCGTCAACCAGCCATGTTGCAGAATCGGAGGAGATAACATGTTATTTATTATGGCCTTGGAGTTATTGCTTTGACATTATTTTTTTGGTTGAATAATAATGATTTGTTTTGGTATATTTTCTATATTTTTGGATGCATAGAATGCAATTTTTGCTTAAGTTCTATTGGCAGATAGCATGTCTAATTTTATTTGTTTTCTTTTTTTAATGCTCAATAAAAAAATTGTGTAGAATAATACTTGGCTATGTGTTTTACTTCAAATGACAGTTTGGGAGTAGGCAGTTACATTTAAAAAAATACAATGTAAAATAACAAGGGACACCAACATAGTTGTATCTTTGATCTTAAAAACTACGATATAATGGTGTTGTGGTAACTTGACCAAATATATATATATATATATATATATATATATATATATATATATATATATGTATATATATATATATATATATATATATATTTATGGTTGTGGCCCTAAGACCGAGACAAATGTGGATCACATAAACACGCGACAAGACTCACAACATAAATAGACCTGAGGTGTGGCTTTTGGTCGTCTGGTAGGTATGGCAAGAAAAGGGGCCATACCCAAGATAAGTAATGGATGATTGTGGAGGAGAATTTGCTGAGAAGTGCTGTAAAAAGGGGAATGGGAGGGAGGGTATCGTGCACTGAAACTGACAAAGATGAAGGGGAAGTGGTCAGCTTAAATACCCTCCGGGCTCCTCCCATAAATACAGGCCAGCACACTGGCCTTCTAACATATATATATTATTCTTGATATCACTAAAAAAAAAAAGCCTTTGAAAATTCGTTTGCAATAACTCCATCAGTATCACCAGCAAAGCAGCTTCATTATTATCCCATTAAAGAAGAAGAGAATGTGCGCTGCATTTGGAGATTTAATAATTTGCCACGTCACGAATGTTAATTCTCCATTACGAACGCTAGTTTACAAGACCGACCGCTTCAGGCTCGTCCTTGCTTCCGAGCATGCGTGTTTGTACTTTGGACTTTTGTCCGATGGTACACACGCTCGGAAAATCCGTCATTTGTCCGCGGAAAATTTTAAAACCTGCCATCCAGCATTTGTCTGTGGAAAATCCGACAACATTTGTCCGATGGAGCGTACACACGGTCGGATTTTCCACCAACAGCCTGTCATCATACATTTCCCGTCGGAAAATCTGATCGTGTGTACGAGGCTTAAGTGTGTACCCAGCTTAAAGGTCTGCATGCAGCCCCTTGGTACTTATGGTGCCCCAGCAGCCAGTAGGGGGAGCAGTGATTTGTAAAGGGTCTGTAATAGCAGTGAACTCAAACAGTCTCATGTAATACATATCCCCATTCTCTAAAGCCTGGTACACACTATTCGTCTTTTTTTTTTTTCCCGTTTAATCGAATGGGCCGAACAAAAGAAAAATTGAGGAGCTCGCTGTACTAACTATGCGATTCCAATCTGAGCTATTGTGTTCTGACAAGGGAACCTCCCACCCCCCCGACAGAACACACCAGCCAGTGGTGATCAGCCAACACTGATCAGATGGCGATCGGCTCCTGTTTTTCCAGCATGCCCGTTCAACAGAAGCCAGGACATTCGACCAGCTTCTGTCGGACAGGCTGCTGTACACAAAGGTCGAATGGCGGCTGGTTTCTGTTGAACCAGCCAATACTGGCCGTTATTTGGCCCATGTGTACCAACCTTAACAGACCCCTGCAGCATATTAGCAGCCTTCAACTAGACATGTATCATGTCCAAAGCTCTGATCATCCCCAGCAGTGTATTGGCAGCCTCTGGCCCCTTTCACACGAGCTGCCTGATCAGATCCGCCTGTCAGTTTTCCAGGCGGACCTGATCGGACCCTCCAATCTCTTCTATGGAGCGGTAGATGTCAGCGGACACGTCAGCTGACACCCGCTGCCACCCGATCCAATCCTGTCTACCAGAAACAGACGGATGGTGCCCCCTCTGTCTGGTGGATCGGATAGGCTGGCATCGGATGAAAATGGACAGGTGGTCTATTTCCATCCAATTACCCTATAGAGGGGAGCGGGACTATGTCCATGTCTGCTCTGCATAGCGGAGCGCACACGGACCTGTTATCCACCTGCTTAGCGGGGATCAGTGGAGAGATCCCCCGCTGAGCAAGCAGATTCCACTTTACGGAGGCACCCATTTGAAAGAAGCTTCTGACAACCCTACGTATAATGAAGATTATGTACAGCCCCTGGGGATGTCAGGGGCCACAGTTGAGGCCCTCTATAACTAGTGGGTTGAGCACCACAAGTCTTTGGGTTGATCAGTCCCTCATTTTGGTCTGATCTATATAGTTGTATATAAAATTCACTTTTTATCTTTCAAAAAATGTTTCCCAGTGCTAAACCTTTCATCCAATTTCTAAACCGCTGCATTTGTAAATTTTAAAAGCCAATATAAAGGAATAGTAGTGGTAAAAAAAAGCCCTTGTTGATTTAATTAACTTTTTTTTTTGTTAATTCTCCTTTAAGTGGGCGTGGCAGGAGGTGTGTCCTATGCCTATATACGTTTGCTGGTAGGTGTCCCTCATTCCCATCTCAAAATGTTGGGAGGTATGACATTGCACTGCACTGCTTTGTGAAGGCGGCAGAGAACAATAAAAGGAACTTTTTAAAATTAAGAATACATACTTGAATAGAATTTAGAGTTTAATAGAAGGGTAGCAGTGATTGTTTCACAGTGCCAACATCCAAATGTAAGCATACAAAGAGAGGAGCTCCCCTTGGATAGGACTTTAGCGGCACTTGAGTAGGAGTCAAAAGTAGAAAAATAATCATATATTTATTTAGAAAATACAAAGATAAAAACATGTATCATGGAGTGTACATATCAACCATAACTGATATCGCAAGTAGTCGAAATAGATGATAATTGAATTGAATCCTTCACCTGACGCGTTTCGGAGTCTACAAAAAATACTCCCTCCTCAGGGGTAGAGAGAATTTAGAAACTTTCCAAAGGGCGATGGCGGTCTCCTGTGGCCACTGTGTTGCTTCTGATGCTGTTTTTAATTTTATGGAGTGCGCTATAAGCATCTGATTTCTGCGATTGTAAATTATGTATTTGATAGTTTTCTGTAATACTATACCATGTATTGATGACATGTATAGACATCTGACTGTTTGTACTTACTTTATAGAGTTTCTATATCCCCCTGAGGAAGGAGTATCTCTTGTAGACTCCGAAACACGTCAGGTGAAGGATTCAATTCAATTATCATCTATTTCAACTACTTGCGATATCAGTTATGGTTGATAAGTACACTCCATGATACATGTTTTTATCTTTGTATTTTCTAAATTAATATATGATTATTGTTCTACTTTTGATTGTGACTCCTACTCAAGTGCCGCTAAAGTCCTATCCAAGGGGAACTTCTCTCTTTGTATGAAGAATTTGGAGTTTAGTGTCATTTGAAAGTGAAGATAGAAAACCCACAAGAAAATTCACAAAAATAAAATCATGTAAAATATATAAAAATTTGACATCTAATCCTTTCCTACTCAAAAAAAAAAAAAAAGTTTGGTCTAGAGACCCCCTTTAACTTTCTCCAGCCAAACAGTGGTTTGTACACTAGGCTCACTTCTTTGTACTTTGTATTTTTTTTGTTCATCTGAATCTTCAATGTGTATCACTTTCAGACAAGAATCTAATAGTTTAAAGGATTGTGTCAGGACAAAATAATCCTCCCCTTTCAGTCCATCTAATTAACTCCTGTAATGGAATTAATCAGAGTCTGGAATAGCGTGATCACTCAGAGCGCTAAAAAAAATATACGATCTTCTTCTAAATACAATTACTTTGACAAACTCAATTACACGCCTGACTTACTCCTTAAATTACTGGCTGCTATTGAATCGTTCACAGACTAAGTCCCATTGTTCAAAAAAATCATAAAGTGTTTACAAATATACACAGAAGACGCGCATTATCAGCCACACCGCAAAATTAATTTGACACAATAAAAGCGCGGAGGAGGGGGACCCTCCGACTAGAGATATTACAGGAAATTGTATGGTGGCTGGAGAATGATAAATTAATAAATACTTTGATGAAAGTTATTACAACCACTTAAGTGAGTCTGATGGAGTTGGTAGGTGGTGTTGTGATTTAAAGTGCTTTCAAACCTCAAACCAAAACTGTAACATATTGCAGCTTATCAGTCCTTAGATGTTGTGGCTGCATTTGATTTTTTTTTTTAGGCTTTTAGCCCTTTATTTCTTTATTTTCACCTGGTAATCCAGCCAGAAACACACTTTCTGTCCTAGGGTGGCTACACTCACTCCTCCTCTGTATCTATGGAGGAACAACATAGCCATTCCTGCATAGCAGCAGTACTGCCCACCTGTGAAGAGGGTATTACTGAGGAAGAAGGTACTCCTTCGAAACGCGTCAGCCAGCAGCGGTCCCGCGGTGCCACCTGGAGACTGTTGGTTTCAGGACTGATTGCCATGAATAGGTGGCTTTTACAAGCAATATTTCCCCACATGTTTGTGAATAGTTTTATTTTGTTTTTATCAATAAATTTACTTGGGATATTGCACAAGGCTGGTTCACTCTCTTTTTTTTACTTTTTTAGTGTTAGATACACTAGTAGACATAGATGGACTTTACATAAGTTAGTGACAAATTAAAGCATAAAGAGGACTTTACATAAGTTAATGACAAATTTAAGCATAATTTTAAGGGAAAAAATAATAAGTGCTCGTTTTTTTACCTGCAAAAATAGGTGCATTTATTATTTTTTCTCAAAAGCTGAACTTATCCTTTAAAACTAAAGTTTAACACCGCCTAACACAATAAAATAAGTGTGAATACTGCAATGAAACTAGAGGTGATTGTAGCCGTATTAGTGCAATGCAACAAGATCAATTGAGTATTGTCCGTCACACCTTGTATTAGTACTGCTTGGACCTTGAGGAAGGGGGTACACCTAGATTGCCACCTGTCCGGGATTCACGCGGAAGGTTCGGGTTTGGAATCATGCATCCAGGTTTCAGACTGCCTGAAACCCGGACACATTATTCAGACTGGACTATGGCTTCACAGGGTTGCTGGCTGCAGTTGTCTAAGCTGAGAGTGTCTTTCATGCTGCCCAAAGCCAACAATAACAACCCCCCCCCCCAAACACACAGACATGAGAGGAGAGAGGGTTCGATCTGCACCTCTTCCTCCTGGCCCTACCCCTCTGTGTCTGCCCACAATCCTTAGAAAAGAAGAGTGTGGACTGGAAATTTAAAGTCCAGCACCATCAGATACATCTGGATGAGAGGTGCTGTCTGCCAAGGGGTGAGTGAGCTCACCATCCATCTCTGTCTGTAACTGTAGTCTCCCCCCTTCTATCAGCTGCCTCTGAGTGAGTGAGTACACTAAGGTAAATTGGGGTTCTCAGAGCACCCCTTACATCAGAGTTCCCCTTTACACCAGAGGCCACAGTGTTCCCCCTTCAATCATAGTCCTCTCCGTACATCAGAGTTCTCAGTGTACCCCATTAAATCAGGGTTCCCAGAGCATCCCTTATGTTAGAGGGCCCAGAGTTCTCCCTTACATCAGAGTCCCTCTTTATAGGACGTACACACGGTCGGACTTTGTTCGGACATTCCGACAACAAAATCCTAGGATTTTTTCCGACGGATGTTGGCTCAAACTTGTCTTGCATACACACGGTCACACAAAGTTGTCGGAAAATCCGATCGTTCTAAACGTGGTGACGTAAAACACGTACGTCGGGACTATAAACGGGGCAATAGCCAATAGCTTTCATCTCTTTATTTATTCTGAGCATGCGTGGCACTTTGTCCGTTGGATTTGTGTACACACGATCAGAATTTCCGACAACGGATTTTGTTGTCGGAAAATTTTATCTCCTGCTCTCCAACTTTGTGTGTCGGAAAATCCGATGGAAAATGTCCGATGGAGCCCACACACGGTCGGAATTTCCGACAACACGCTCCAATCGGACATTTTCCATCGGAAAATCCGACCGTGTGTACGGGGCATTACAGTGTAAGGGAATTCTGCGAGTTCAGATGTAAAGGGGAACTCTGTGGACTCTGATGTAGAGGGGGACTCTAATTATTAACTTCATATGATTAGAAATATTATTTAATAGCAAAATATATGTATAACTTATACTACAAAAAAAATTGCTGTGTGACGCTAAAGTGTTTGGGTTTGACTTGAAGAAAAGGTGGCAACCCTAGGTACACCCCGAAAATGTACCTAAAAATTTGGATGTTAGTGCAAATTTAAAAAAGTATCACGGAGGATAGTACTCAATTGTAATGAAGCTTGAAAACTGAAAGAAAAGATTGGTAACAATTTATTTGCAATGAAAAACCTGCAGCAAAATCTTCAGGCCATAACTTTTCTATACCGGATATGTAAGTGTATGATAACTGTATACCAGCTGTCCATACACAGCAAATTTTAGGTAAGATTTAGTGAACCAAGCATAACATCCTAGGCACAAAAACAATCAGTGATGACCAGTACAGTTTGGAAACATTGGTAGAAATTATTTTCCATTTTGTTTGAAAATCATTCCCTGCAAATGATCATTTCTGTGATATGCTATCAGCACAAACAATTGTACAGCACAGAGAATAATTACAATCTAAAAGGTAGACTTGACTTCTATTTGTTTAAAGCACAAGCCATTGGTCATCTTAAAATTGTACAAGCTCTTTAACAGAAAAATAACTTTTGCTGAATTTTTGTTGAGCATTAACCTGTGCATATCCAGCTGAAGACAGTCATTAAAAAAAATGAAAAGTATTTGAATGCTAGAATCCTACTGGATAAACATACTGAGGATATACAGTACATATCAGACCTATGCTTTGCAGTAATACGCAGTAAAATATATTTTTTATGCATGTTACTGCATCCTATAATATAACACATCACTTTGTGTGTATTTAGAATAGCACCCCAACGTGCAAATACAGTAGGTGCCAATAGGCCCATGCTGCAGTGCAGTAGAGCGCATGCACCAGGAGTTAAAAAAATGCTGCAAAATGTTGCTAAAATTTCAGCAAAAGTGCAACTCACATTTGGGTGACAATAATTCTTAATGGTACCCCAAATGCACTAAGAAAGCAGGCATTTTGTCGCACTTCAAAAAACTTGGAAAATGCGCCAAAGTCACCTGCAAAAAAAGGCACAGGAGCTACTTTGGTGCCTTTTTAAAGCGGAGGGCATCCCATTGGTGTTGCTCCAAAACCCGTGGCAACAAAACACTCAAAAAAAATCAGTAGGAGAAAAAGGTGACACTCCCGTGTCGCAAAATGTGAATGAGGCCCAATAGTTAATGAGGGTGAGTGCAATATTGAACAGCATAATGACTAGCTAGTGTCTGAATCTGGCTACGTCAACAGTCAATACTGTGCTGGCGTTGATGTGCAAGGTACCACTGGACCTTGTGTGTCCTGCAAAGGTTTCCTGTGACAGCTTAACTTGTAGGAGGTTCCCGGTTGGGTGATCAGTTGTATGAGATGGATGAGGAGCACCATGATAAATGCCTGTGCAGTTCTCGGAAGTGTTCACAAATGTCTAATGCAGATCGGCCCCTGCTGCAGCCTCTCACCCTGTGACTTGCTACTAAGTTACAATGTGACAGTATGATCACTGGGGGAGAGGCGACCGAGGTCTATTTACAAGGACTGGGAACGTCCGAAGCGTCCTTTGGCGGTGCAACTTTTATTTAGATACCCTGTTTCCCCGAAAATAAGACCTAGCGTGATTGTCGGTGATGGCTGCAATATAAGCCCTACCCCCCAAATAAGCCCTACCCTGTTTCCCCGAAAATAAGCCCTACCCTGAAAATAAGACCTACAAGGACTTTAACTAGGGCTTATTTGGGGGGGTAGGGCTTATATTGCAGCCATCACTGACAATCACACTAGGTCTTATTTTTGGGGAAACAGGGTAGTTTACCCCCTTGGGGAGGCCCTTCTGAAGATGTGAACCTCTCCCTCTTTCATGGATCCTCTAATCTACAGGTTGAAGAAGGCAACCAATGTGGCAACCAATGTTGAGGAAGGCAACCAATTAAGCACCTAAACGACCACAACATACAGGGATATACAATGTAATACTGACATAAAATCACACACATAGGACGAACTTGATGGACTTGTGTCTTTTTATGTTTACGGTTGCTGGTTCGGCCGTTCTGGCTACGGCCCTCGAGTTGCAAACTCTCACTAAGTGGGCTAAGCTCTTACGCCAGGGTCAGGGTAAGGAGTAGGTCCCCCCTGGTCTACGCGGACCAACTCGTCCAGTGCTTCACTCTGCATTAGAGTGCGCGTGCACCTTAAAGCTTTAATTTTCATTATTATTTCATTATTTCATTTTTTTAATTTTAAAGTTTTCATTTTCATTATTTTATTTTTTCATTATTGTTTACAATTTTATTTTTTTAATATTTTTTTTTAGACGCCCCATTAGGGGGCTTTGGTGAAATATCAGGGGTCTAAACAGGAGGAATCTGCAGCACACAGGGTGATTAGGGTGTGCCCAGGCACACTTGGCTCACTCTGTGCGCACATCTATGGTGTGATGCATCCTTGGATGTGGTTCCATTGCTTTCAAAACTCTCTGTCTGCAGACAGTCTTCAAAATTCCAATAACTACTCACCCAGTGACTACTTCATTTATACCACAGTTCATGGGTGAACAGCAAATTACCTTCGCTCTAAAATAAATGCATTTTTCATAGTACTACTAGACAACATTAGGCAGATTCATGATTCTGTAGAGCTAGAGTGCCATCCAGTGCTCAAACATGATAGAACATTAGCAGATCTATGACTATCAATTCCCACTACCGTGTCCTAGCTTGCAGTAGTTGAATGAGACAAGAGAAATTAAATAACTTTGCCATAAGCAACTTTTAATCAATTAAAGCTGAAGTTTACTAAATCCTCAGTCCCCTGTGCTTAGATACTCCTGCAGCATTAATCTTCTAATAATGTGGGTTTTAATATCAACAATACTATGCCCGCTCTTTCCATGTTCCATTCACAGCACCAATACTATGGGTTTCCACATTGCAAAGCATTCAGTGACTGGAGGACGGGCCAATGAATGAAAGGACTGAAGGTTTGTACTGTAATAGGGCGTACACACGGTCGGACTTTGTTCAGACATTCCGATAACAAAATCCTAGAATTTTTTCCAACGGATGTTGGCTCAAACTTGTCTTGCATACACAGGGTCACACAAAATCCGATCATTCTGAACACGGTGACGTAAAACACGGATGTCGGGACTATAAATGGGGCAGTGGCCAATAGCTTTCATCTCTTTATTTATTCTGAGCATGCGTGGCACTTTGTCCGTCGGATTTGTGTACACACGATCGGAATTTCCGACAACGGATTTTGTTGTCGGAAAATTTTATCTCCTGCTCTCCAACTTTGTGTGTCGGAAAATCCGATGCAAAATGTCCGAAGGAGCCCACACACGGTCGGAATTTCCGACAACACGCTCCGATCGGACATTTTTCATGGGAAAATCCGACCATGTGTACGGGGCATAAAGAGCAGCCAGAAGCACATGGGACACTTCTTTATTGATAACTAGCGTCCCTGGTGATGTTTTACTAAACTTCAGCTTTAATTTCCCAGAACCACCTACCAAACCACCAACGGCTGTGTGCCGTTATACCCCAAACTCACCCCACCCTATTGACTTTATATTTTGCAATGTGGAGAATACTCCATGCATGATTAAAGTAGAATTTTGGGATATACCTACTGTAAGTAATCCTAAAAATGCTCCCTTCCCCCTCTCAGGGTTGCCAACTGCCAGTAAATTTACTGACAGTTGGTAAAAATCAGTGACTTTTTTCTACAACTGCCAGTAAATATCAGGGGCTGATAATTTCATGCTGTGTTGACTTTTTAAGTGTAAATCAAGCAAATTACTTTGTTATAGGTATTGTCAGTGTGTTCCATATCATGTTTATACTGTTTAAATATTCACTGTGTTAGTTTTTTTTTTTTTTTTTTTTCAATTTCTCTTTATTTAATTTTCATTTAAAACAATCATAAATATCTTTACATTTAAACCAGGCAGTTTACAGCATGTTCTTCTTATTTCTTTTACATAAAAGATTATACTTTTTAACAGTCTGTAAGTACCTTCATTCTTCAACTCATCCTACACTTACTATACCTCTAAACGAACACCATTAACCCTAACCCGCCCCCCTTTAACTTTTCATCCCATGCTCACCTCATTCTTACAAAAAAAAAAAAAAGGTTTTTCCTTCCCTTCCCCTTCCTTATATAAATTCTAGTACCTCCCGCGATGACCGAAACTTCTCCCATTCTTTCCAATTCTCAGGTAGTTGGTTTGTTATATTCCCTTCCTCTCTAAGACGTTCCTCCATGTATTGTATTTCGTTCATCTCACATATCCAATCTGCTACAGCTGGACACTTTGTTTTTTTCCAGTTTTTTGCTATTATTGTTCTCGCTGCTGATGTCATTTGGTGAATAATGTCTTTTTTAATTGATTTTACTGATTTAGGTATCAGGGCACTGTGTTAGTTTTTAATAGGAGTTCTGTAATTTCTCAGGTTGTCAGTAAAAAATGTGCTCCGCCAGTAAATGTCCCATGTTTTGTCAGTAAAAAAATGCTGCGGGAGGTTGGCAACCCTGCTCCCTCCTAACACCTATACTAACTAACTAACCCGTGTAAGAAAGATCTGTATACTTATCTAATTTCAGGCTACTGTGGTCCAGTCATTTGTTAGCATGGAAACCTATGGATGATGTCACCGCTCCAGGCTTAACTAGCCATTATCCAACGTTCTCTCCTCTCCCGTGCAGCAGCCACTGGCTAACACAGGGGAGATCACGTGTCCAGACTGGAGTGGCCTGAAAATAGGTAATACAGATCTTTCTTACACAGGTTAGTTAGTAAAGTTGTTAGGAGGGGGGAGGGAACATTTTTAAGATTTGTTAGGTATATCCTGAAATTCTACTTAATGGAAACTTGTACTGCAGGCCTCATGCACACATGGAGTTTGCCCATCTCTCCCAGACACCTTTCCTCCTGGTAGAAGCAATTTGTCAGAAATACTGCTTGCGTTTATAAACAAGTGTGAATGTATCTAGACGTGTTTAGGCGCTTGGGCGTTAAAGGGGTTGTAAACCCTTGTGTTTTTTCACTTTAATGCATCCTATGCATCCTATGCATTAAGGTGAAAAAACTTCTGACACTGACTGGCCCCCTAGCCCCCCCCCTGTTTTACTCACCTGAGCCCATTCGTTCCCTCAGCGGAGAAGCGCTGTACCTCTCTGCCGGGGTCCTCGGCTCTTGATTAGATAGATTGATAGCAGCGCAGCCATTGGCTCCTGCTGCTGTCAGTCAACTCCAATGATGCGGGTGCCGGGGCCGAGTCCAGCATTCTGTGTCTATGGATGCCAATGCTGGACTCGGGAGCATGCCCGCAAGGTAACCCCCAGGGAGAGCACTTCTCACAGGGGGTTTACCGATGCAAGGAGGAGCTGCGAGTGCTGCTGGGGGGCCCCAGAAGACGATGATCGGGTCCACACTGTGCAAAATGAACTGCACAGTGGAGGTAAGTAGGATATGTTTCTTATTTAAGAAAAAACAAAAAAACTAGGGTTTACAAACCCTTTAATTCATTCCATTGGACAAAATAATAATTTATTCTGGCCATTGGAATGAATTAACAATTGGTATTGTTTGGAGAGTACTCATTTTAATAAGTGATGTGGCATGCACATCTCTGAAGAAGAAGGTGCCTCCCTTGAAACGCATTAGCTTGCAAGCCTTTGTCGGTACAGGTCAGGAATCCTTGTTTGTGCTGCCAGTAGAGCCCGGGATGGGCAGGAGGCATCCAAGTTAACTATTTTTCATTGGATTTGCCAGGTAAGCATTCTGACCTATGGCTTGAAAGGGCAACGTCCCCCACCCCCTTTTTTGGTAAAGCGCTCGCTACCAGGTGTGTGGGGGCATCTTGGGCCATCTGCCATCAGGTGTCAGTGGTTTAGGATCTAAGGCCATTACATGGTCTTTTGTTCATACATTCACAGAATTTTACCAAATAGATATCAAAGCCACAGAGGATACTGCTTTGGCTGCAGTATGTTTTGGGTGGTAGGAGTCCTTCTCAGGTGGCAGTTTCTGTGATTGTGTCTCCCTCCCCTCAAGGGCATTGCTTTAGGACAGGGGTACTGAATTAAAATTCAAGGAGGTCCAGACGCCAAAATTTTCTTTGGGCCGAGGTCCGAATCTCAAGTCTGTGCTGTGACTCAGAAAGGTTGTAGACACTGTATGTCTATCAAAACATGAGAAATGTACAATTTCCTTAGCATTTCAACAATATGTATTGTCAAGTTTCAGTTACAACATTAAACATGTGGACAGTTAGTACAAGGATAGCTTTACATTTGCTCTTGTCTTTGTATGGAAAACAAACAACTATTTTTAACAAAAACAATATGGAAACAAATCAATAACTCTTTAAAAAAACATAAAAAGCACATCCATTTTTCAAGTAAAAGAAATAAGCACCTTCTGACTTAAACAACTAAAGGTGTCAATTTGAAAAAGTGCACAAATTATCCTCAGTTTTGTTTCAATTTTTTTTACCACTCAAAAACCTTCCCTGTCTAGTGAGAAAAATGGGCTTTTGATTGTCCTGCCAGTAGTTTGAATCTTGGCTTAAATTGAGTTAATGCCATACTCATGCACATATGTAGGTGCTCATTGGTGAGCCTGGAACGATACTTCGTTTTAATAATGTTCATAGTAGAGAAAGCTGACTCACAGCTGTACGTAGATCCAAACATGGTCAAGGTGTGTAGTGCTACCTTGATTAGACAAGGGAAATCGGTCTCAGGGACAGTCTGTAGCCAGAAGTTAGCCGGATCAGTTCCTCCAAAGTGCTCTCTTAGTGCAACATTTGTTTGCAGGTCAATCATTTCTGTCTGTAGAGATCCCTCATGTGCCCAATTGAAGGTCTGCATCACCTCGTTTGAAAACACTCTGACATCTTTAATGAGGAATGGATTGTGGATGAACAGGAGGATCTGCTATCCAAGACTGAAGCTATCAAACCTTTTACTGAAGTTTCCAATGAGTTTATTTATGAAGTCAACAAAAGGAGAAACATCTCTCTTTCCTTTCCATGTTCTTTCACCTTTGTGAAATGCAAGCACTCTCCTTGCAGATCTTCCTTGAACAAATCCAGTTTTCTCTGGAAGGAGCGGACAGCGGTAATCAAATCACAGATGGAATTGTTCTTGCCCTGGACCTTTAAATTTAGTTCATTAAGGTGTGATGTTATGTCCACTAGGAAAGTGATATTATCCATTGTGCTCTCATCTTGTAAAAACAGTGAAAACTGTCTTGCTTTCTGACTTTTGAGTTGCACTAAGAAAGCCGCTACCTCTGTTCGAATGGACCAAAAGCGTTCCAATACATTGCCTTTACTCAGCCATCTAACATCGTTGTGAAGTAAAATGTCATTTGCATTTGCCTCAGCTTCTGTAGGAAACTCTCTTACTAAACGATGTTGATGGGATGAGGATACCCTGAGGAAGTTGATGAGTTTCATCATTGTGTCCATGATTTCTGCAAACTTGTCTGATAGAATGGCACACAGGACAATCTGGTGAGTAATACATCGGTAAGAAATAAGGTCAGGGTTGTCCTCTTTCAGTCGTGCCACAGCTCCTCTCTCCTTTCCTACCATGGCAGGGGCACCATCTGCGGTAACTGAGACCACTTTTTTCAGATCGATCTTCCTCTTTCTCAGAATCTCCTTAATGGCCTCATATATGTCTTGTCCTCTTGTGTGTGTCTCAAGTGGTGTTACACCTAACAGGTCCTCACAGAGTTCTTTTTTTTCTTTGTGAAAAAATAATATACACCAAAACTTACACTAATATACACCAAAACTTACACTTACATACACCAAAAGCTGGGCATTATCAGTTATATCTGTTGATTCATCAATGGCTAAAGAAATGCATACTGCACTCTGAATCACTGCATCAAGTTGTCCCAATACATCCTCTGTTAATATTTCAGTCTTTTTCATTGCTGTTGATGCTGACAGTGGGATCTGGTTGATCTTTCCACACGGCTCATCTTTTTGTTTACCCTCAATTAAAGTTTCAGCAACAGCATTCAAACACTCCTTTACAAATGTACCATCGGTAAATGGTCTTTAGTGTTGCCACAAAATCCATGCTACTTTAAGTGAACATTCATTTGCACACTGCTGGGCTGTAAATGAATGTGAGAGGACTTTGGTGGATCTGTCATATTGGGCTTTCAGTTCCGTTTTTTTTTTTTCGTGCCCTCACCTCTGAATGCTGTGGATATGTTTGTGCAAACAAACTGTGTTTTGTTTCGTAGTGATGCTTCACATTGCTACTTTTTATTAACGCCACGGTTTCGCAACAAATGAGACAAACTGGTTTTAAAGGGGTTGTAAAGGTATTTTTTTTATTTTTTAACCACTTGCCGACCGCCTCACGCCTATATACGTGAGCAGAGCGGCACGGGCAGGCAAAATCACGTACCTAGTACGTGATTGCCTTCCCGCGGGTGGGGGGTCCGATCGGACCCCCCCCCTGTGCCAGCTGCGGTCGGCATTTGGTTGGGAGCGATTACAGACGAGGGGGAGACCATCCGATCGTGGCCCCCCCCTCGCGATCGCTCCCAGCCACTGACAAACATCAGTAAAATGAATAAGTGCAGCGCAAAAAATCATGGGGTAACGAATAATCAAATAAAATGTCCTTAAATAGGTGAAAGTAGCAGGTAGCGGAAGGTAGCAAATAAATCTCTTCTGGGGATGCTGGTATAAAACTTAAATCCGTGCAGTAAATATGAAAAGAGGTTGCGCTTACCAGATCCTATTGACCCCTTGATTATAGGGGGTCCGAAACAGCTTAGATGGGTCCGTGGCAGACTGCTGGGCTAACTGGAATCTGTAGAAATCTCCTCAGATCAGAAGTATTAGATCGAATTACCGCTGGATATTTTCTGTTCCTTCTCAATTAGGCTGAGTCCCTCAGAGGGGGAGGAGGTCCGTGTGGAGATGCCAGGCGAAGGAGTAGAAATCCCCAGGAGCAGTAAATGACATAAATAAAAACTTCTAAGAGCGATCCGTATGGAAATAAGTGATCAACATTTAATCAGCAGTTTAAAACCAGAAGACGCTAACAGAGCGCCAATGAATATAAGTGCTGTGGCAGTGAACAATGATGGAACAGACTGCTAATGACAGAACAGCTGTCAGCAGGAGAATGCTGCGGGTGACGGTGGTCAGATCATACCGCCCTCGTACGCGGCGTTACGTCTACAAGACTTCGTCAGCAAGGGAGGAGAGCACCTGTCACCCGCAGATCCTTAAATGCACTCCTGATTAATGGGAGTGTCGGAAAGTCGTAGAACCGGAAGTCCCCAAAGGGGAGAAAGTCCTCTGCAGTTAACTGGGGACATCATCCCGGTGTAGTCAAAATTAAAAAAGGGAAAGGGAATAAAATTTAAACCATGGTGGAAATAAAAAAGGTAGGTAAACCACAGCTAATAAGGTAAACAGCAGTGGTACAAAAGCTGTTTTGCTAAAACAGAAATTGCAAAATGTTACAAATGTAACTAATAATGTGTACTAAAAATGTATAAAAAGTTGCTATAAACTTTATCAAAAATCATATGACTCCTAGTGCACCCGCAACATTCTCCAGCTAATGATAAAAAGAACAATGTTTTTAAACTCATACATCAATAAAGCACGCCTGCCTATAAACAACAGCACAAGGATGTAAAACTATAGAGACAAAGTTTCACATACATAGTAGCAATATACTATATATTATAAACACTAGAGATAATAAAAAATATAAAATTGGATACATAATATCATTTATTAGAAATAAAACAGTTTAAATCAAACTCCACATTTAGTCCTCTCGGGACTGACACCCTGGTTTCATGTATCCAGAAGGATTCTCTCTGGCTGAGGTGTCTAATAAAATTACCCCCCCTCCAATGCCTAGTGACCTTTTCAATCCCCCAGAAAAAAAGTTGTTTAGGGTCCCTATTGTGATGGATTCTGAAATGTTTGGACACCGAATGGGTTTTAAGTCCCCGCTTGATGTTACCAACATGTTCAGAGATCCGGACCCCCAGTGATCTGGATGTCCGTCCGACATATTGAAGACCACAGCTACACTGGAGCATATACACCACGCCAACAGTGTCGCATGTGATCAGGTTTTTAATTTGGTAATTAATGCCAGTGGAATGTGCAGTGAAAACTTTCTTTTTCTTGTTGTTAAATTTGCATTGCCTACACGCAGGGCATTTTCCACAGGCAAAAAAGCCAGACATGAAGTTAAAAATACGGTTTTCTTTGATGACCGGAGGGTCAACAACACTTGGGGCTAGTAGATTACGCAGCGTGGGTGGGCGTCTATAGATGAATCTCGGACGAGATGGAAGTGAGGGTCCTAAGACATTGTCCCTTTTAAGAATGGCCCAGTGTTTCAAAATAATTCTTTCTATTTTTTTATGTTGAATATTATAATCCAGGACTATCCTGTACTGGGAATTATCCTGGATCTTATTTTCTGATCTCTTAGAATCAGCTACCAGAGTGGCTCTGTCAAGGGAACCAACTTTAGTTAACTCTTCCATGATCTGATCTTTCATGTAGCCCTTTTGAACAAATTTCTCTGCCATAATCTTAGCTTGTGTGTGGTAATCACTGTCTAAAAAGCAGTTCCGACGTAGGCGTATGAACTGTCCTCTAGGGATGTTCATCAACCAGTTGTTATGGTGGCAACTATCCAGAGGAATATAGCCATTTCTGTCGGTAGGTTTGCAGTAATTACGTGTTCGATAAGCTCCTTCGTGTTTAAAGATTTCTAAATCAAGAAACGCTATACTCATGGTGTCAGAGTTCCAGGTAAGGCGGATGTTTTTGGTGTTGCCGTTGAGTCTTGACATAAAGAGCTGGAGACTGATTAAGTCTCCTTCCCAAATCATGAACAGATCATCAATATATCTTTGGTAGCAGACCAACTGTGGTGGTCTGCTACCAAAGACCGACATCTCTTCCCAGTGTGCCATGAAGAGGTTAGCAACGCTCGGTGCAAACCGAGCGCCCATGGCAACACCAAGGGTCTGTAGGAAGAATTTGCCACCATACCAAAAATAATTTTTGGCTAAGCAAAAATCTAAAGCTTTTAAAATAAATGCAATAAGTGGAGCAGGTAAGTGAGATTTGTCAAGCGCCCATTGGACGGAGCAGATGGCGTCAGAATGTCCAATGATGGTATAAAGTGAACCGACATCGGCTGTTACCAGTATGCTGTTATCACTACAAGGTAAATTTTCAACTATGTTAATGATGTGTTTGGTGTCTTTCAAGAACGCGGTGGTAGAAGAAACCAGAGGTTTCAGGAAAAAATCGATGTATTGACCCAAGCGAGCAGAGACCGAATCTATCCCATTAACAATAGGTCTACCAGGTGGAGCCTGGAGATCCTTATGGATTTTGGGTAGGAAGTAAATAATGGGTCTTCTGCATGCGCTTGGGTTCAAATACAGTGCCTCTTTCTTATTCAAGACACCACTGGTTTTACCAAAGGAGATAAGTGTCTCCAATTCCTTTTTGTATTGGAGAACTGGATCTTTGCTGAGGACCTGATAAGTTTTCCGGTCCGACAGCAAACGGTCCATTTCGCCTTGGTAATAGAGTTTACTCATAACCACTAACCCGCCCCCCTTATCGGCGGGTCGAATAACCACATTTTTATTTTTTTCCAATAGGCTGATACCTTTTTTAAGAAAAGATGGGTCACCAACCTTTCTCACTTTTAACTCTTCTAGGTCACTGGAAACCATATTTTTAAAGACCTCTATATGTCTATGGTCATTTTTAGGGGGATTAAAAACAGATCGATTGGCTAAATTTGAATGTACTTCCTCATTAAATATGGATGGGCCACAAACCGACCTCTCTCCAGGCTTAGAGAGAAAATACCTTTTGATATTTAGGGTTCTAACGAATTTTTGGAGACTGATATATGTTTTAAATTTACTCATGTTACAGGCTGGAGCAAATTTTAGACCCTTATCAAGCACCCGTAATTCATCCTCAGACAGGTCAACCCCGCTGATGTTGAAGATGCCTGTGCCTAATGGGACTTTAATCTTTTTTGTTTTTCGTCCAGCTCTTCTCCCTCTCTTTGTCTTCGTTTCCCGCCCTGTCTGTTTCCGGTCGGAGTGAAATCTCCTCGGTCCGGCCATTGGGATTGGGCCTGTCCTAAAAAATTATTTGGGTAATATGTGTTATCCTGGGATAAGGGAGTGAATCTGTTATGCAGGGGAATGGGGGTCCGCTCGTATTGTTGATCATATTGATCATAATACGAGTTATAATCAGAGTGTGGATGGTATTCTCTGTACGAGGAAGAACCTGAGCCCCTGCCCCTCGGGGGGCGTGCTGGCCTCCAAACATCTTCCCTACATTCCTGGGAGTAGTGGTTAGATTGTTGCTGGTATTGGGTTCTGTCTCTACCTCTCCCAGAGGGGTTCCCCCTTCCTCTTGTGTTTCTGTTAGATTTTTTAGGGATGGCTCCCTGTGGGAAAGTAGCCCCACCCTGTAAGGATGGATACATGGGTCTAGGGGTATTAGGAGGTAGAGGGTCCACTGTGTGGGAGGAGGGGACTTCAGGAGTCTGGGCGGGGGTTGGTATTTTAGATTGCCATTTAAAAACATCTCCTCTAGAAAAATCCCCTGAATCTCTGATGTACTTAGTACGTTTTTTCTCCTGTGATTCTTTATCCCACTTGAGCATCTTCGCTTTTAATTCTCCTGATAGTCTGGTAAAATCAGGGGAATTTTGAGCTGGCTCTAGTCTAATTTTTAACTCAGAAATTTGTTGATTAATAAGTACCATTTTTTTCTTTTTCCTAATAAGAAGAAACTCAATGAGTTCTTGGCTCTTGTTAATAAAAAACTGGTGCCAATCAGACAGGGATTCCTCATCAGTGAGGCCATCACTGGGGGGTAAATCCCACCTAAGTCTTCTGGGCACCAGTTTGCTTTTTATATACTGTTCGAATGATACAATATCCCACCATGCTTTGATTTGTTTTTCAAAGAGATAGCCCAATTTTCTAAAATTGGTGGGAAGATCATCCGATGAATTAACAGATGGAGTATTAGAAAAAATCTCATTCAGTTTGACCTCCCTTTGGTCAAGGAATGAGAAAACTTCCATAGTTGCAGCTGATAGATGGGTGTGACAATGTACAAGGTAAAAAGAAAGAACAATCAGCGCAAACCAAATATAAAAGAGCAGTATGCAGGCTGAACACTAGGAGGAAAACACCGACCTCAATGATATACAGTAAAATGAATAAGTGCAGCGCAAAAAATCATGGGGTAACGAATAATCAAATAAAATGTCCTTAAATAGGTGAAAGTAGCAGGTAGCGGAAGGTAGCAAATAAATCTCTTCTGGGGATGCTGGTATAAAACTTAAATCCGTGCAGTAAATATGAAAAGAGGTTGCGCTTACCAGATCCTATTGACCCCTTGATTATAGGGGGTCCGAAACAGCTTAGATGGGTCCGTGGCAGACTGCTGGGCTAACTGGAATCTGTAGAAATCTCCTCAGATCAGAAGTATTAGATCGAATTACCGCTGGATATTTTCTGTTCCTTCTCAATTAGGCTGAGTCCCTCAGAGGGGGAGGAGGTCCGTGTGGAGATGCCAGGCGAAGGAGTAGAAATCCCCAGGAGCAGTAAATGACATAAATAAAAACTTCTAAGAGCGATCCGTATGGAAATAAGTGATCAACATTTAATCAGCAGTTTAAAACCAGAAGACGCTAACAGAGCGCCAATGAATATAAGTGCTGTGGCAGTGAACAATGATGGAACAGACTGCTAATGACAGAACAGCTGTCAGCAGGAGAATGCTGCGGGTGACGGTGGTCAGATCATACCGCCCTCGTACGCGGCGTTACGTCTACAAGACTTCGTCAGCAAGGGAGGAGAGCACCTGTCACCCGCAGATCCTTAAATGCACTCCTGATTAATGGGAGTGTCGGAAAGTCGTAGAACCGGAAGTCCCCAAAGGGGAGAAAGTCCTCTGCAGTTAACTGGGGACATCATCCCGGTGTAGTCAAAATTAAAAAAGGGAAAGGGAATAAAATTTAAACCATGATGGAAATAAAAAAGGTAGGTAAACCACAGCTAATAAGGTAAACAGCAGTGGTACAAAAGCTGTTTTGCTAAAACAGAAATTGCAAAATGTTACAAATGTAACTAATAATGTGTACTAAAAATGTATAAAAAGTTGCTATAAACTTTATCAAAAATCATATGACTCCTAGTGCACCCGCAACATTCTCCAGCTAATGATAAAAAGAACAATGTTTTTAAACTCATACATCAATAAAGCACGCCTGCCTATAAACAACAGCACAAGGATGTAAAACTATAGAGACAAAGTTTCTAACCCATTCGGTGTCCAAACATTTCAGAATCCATCACAATAGGGACCCTAAACAACTTTTTTTCTGGGGGATTGAAAAGGTCACTAGGCATTGGAGGGGGGGTAATTTTATTAGACACCTCAGCCAGAGAGAATCCTTCTGGATACATGAAACCAGGGTGTCAGTCCCGAGAGGACTAAATGTGGAGTTTGATTTAAACTGTTTTATTTCTAATAAATGATATTATGTATCCAATTTTATATTTTTTATTATCTCTAGTGTTTATAATATATAGTATATTGCTACTATGTATGTGAAACTTTGTCTCTATAGTTTTACATCCTTGTGCTGTTGTTTATAGGCAGGCGTGCTTTATTGATGTATGAGTTTAAAAACATTGTTCTTTTTATCATTAGCTGGAGAATGTTGCGGGTGCACTAGGAGTCATATGATTTTTGATAAAGTTTATAGCAACTTTTTATACATTTTTAGTACACATTATTAGTTACATTTGTAACATTTTGCAATTTCTGTTTTAGCAAAACAGCTTTTGTACCACTGCTGTTTACCTTATTAGCTGTGGTTTACCTACCTTTTTTATTTCCATCATGGTTTAAATTTTATTCCCTTTCCCTTTTTTAATTTTGACTACACCGGGATGATGTCCCCAGTTAACTGCAGAGGACTTTCTCCCCTTTGGGGACTTCCGGTTCTACGACTTTCCGACAATCCCATTAATCAGGAGTGCATTTAAGGATCTGCGGGTGACAGGTGCTCTCCTCCCTTGCTGACGAAGTCTTGTAGACGTAACGCCGCGTACGAGGGCGGTATGATCTGACCACCGTCACCCGCAGCATTCTCCTGCTGACAGCTGTTCTGTCATTAGCAGTCTGTTCCATCATTGTTCACTGCCACAGCACTTATATTCATTGGCGCTCTGTTAGCGTCTTCTGGTTTTAAACTGCTGATTAAATGTTGATCACTTATTTCCATACGGATCGCTCTTAGAAGTTTTTATTTATGTCATTTACTGCTCCTGGGGATTTCTACTCCTTCGCCTGGCATCTCCACACGGACCTCCTCCCCCTCTGAGGGACTCAGCCTAATTGAGAAGGAACAGAAAATATCCAGCGGTAATTCGATCTAATACTTCTGATCTGAGGAGATTTCTACAGATTCCAGTTAGCCCAGCAGTCTGCCACGGACCCATCTAAGCTGTTTCGGACCCCCTATAATCAAGGGGTCAATAGGATCTGGTAAGCGCAACCTCTTTTCATATTTACTGCACGGATTTAAGTTTTATACCAGCATCCCCAGAAGAGATTTATTTGCTACCTTCCGCTACCTGCTACTTTCACCTATTTAAGGACATTTTATTTGATTATTCGTTACCCCATGATTTTTTGCGCTGCACTTATTCATTTTACTGTATATCATTGAGGTCGGTGTTTTCCTCCTAGTGTTCAGCCTGCATACTGCTCTTTTATATTTGGTTTGCGCTGATTGTTCTTTCTTTTTACCTTGTACATTGTCACACCCATCTATCAGCTGCAACTATGGAAGTTTTCTCATTCCTTGACCAAAGGGAGGTCAAACTGAATGAGATTTTTTCTAATACTCCATCTGTTAATTCATCGGATGATCTTCCCACCAATTTTAGAAAATTGGGCTATCTCTTTGAAAAACAAATCAAAGCATGGTGGGATATTGTATCATTCGAACAGTATATAAAAAGCAAACTGGTGCCCAGAAGACTTAGGTGGGATTTACCCCCCAGTGATGGCCTCACTGATGAGGAATCCCTGTCTGATTGGCACCAGTTTTTTATTAACAAGAGCCAAGAACTCATTGAGTTTCTTCTTATTAGGAAAAAGAAAAAAATGGTACTTATTAATCAACAAATTTCTGAGTTAAAAATTAGACTAGAGCCAGCTCAAAATTCCCCTGATTTTACCAGACTATCAGGAGAATTAAAAGCGAAGATGCTCAAGTGGGATAAAGAATCACAGGAGAAAAAACGTACTAAGTACATCAGAGATTCAGGGGATTTTTCTAGAGGAGATGTTTTTAAATGGCAATCTAAAATACCAACCCCCGCCCAGACTCCTGAAGTCCCCTCCTCCCACACAGTGGACCCTCTACCTCCTAATACCCCTAGACCCATGTATCCATCCTTACAGGGTGGGGCTACTTTCCCACAGGGAGCCATCCCTAAAAAATCTAACAGAAACACAAGAGGAAGGGGGAACCCCTCTGGGAGAGGTAGAGACAGAACCCAATACCAGCAACAATCTAACCACTACTCCCAGGAATGTAGGGAAGATGTTTGGAGGCCAGCACGCCCCCCGAGGGGCAGGGGCTCAGGTTCTTCCTCGTACAGAGAATACCATCCACACTCTGATTATAACTCGTATTATGATCAATATGATCAACAATACGAGCGGACCCCCATTCCCCTGCATAACAGATTCACTCCCTTATCCCAGGATAACACATATTACCCAAATAATTTTTTAGGACAGGCCCAATCCCAATGGCCGGACCGAGGAGATTTCACTCCGACCGGAAACAGACAGGGCGGGAAACGAAGACAAAGAGAGGGAGAAGAGCTGGACGAAAAACAAAAAAGATTAAAGTCCCATTAGGCACAGGCATCTTCAACATCAGCGGGGTTGACCTGTCTGAGGATGAATTACGGGTGCTTGATAAGGGTCTAAAATTTGCTCCAGCCTGTAACATGAGTAAATTTAAAACATATATCAGTCTCCAAAAATTCGTTAGAACCCTAAATATCAAAAGGTATTTTCTCTCTAAGCCTGGAGAGAGGTCGGTTTGTGGCCCATCCATATTTAATGAGGAAGTACATTCAAATTTAGCCAATCGATCTGTTTTTAATCCCCCTAAAAATGACCATAGACATATAGAGGTCTTTAAAAATATGGTTTCCAGTGACCTAGAAGAGTTAAAAGTGAGAAAGGTTGGTGACCCATCTTTTCTTAAAAAAGGTATCAGCCTATTGGAAAAAAATAAAAATGTGGTTATTCGACCCGCCGATAAGGGGGGCGGGTTAGTGGTTATGAGTAAACTCTATTACCAAGGCGAAATGGACCGTTTGCTGTCGGACCGGAAAACTTATCAGGTCCTCAGCAAAGATCCAGTTCTCCAATACAAAAAGGAATTGGAGACACTTATCTCCTTTGGTAAAACCAGTGGTGTCTTGAATAAGAAAGAGGCACTGTATTTGAACCCAAGCGCATGCAGAAGACCCATTATTTACTTCCTACCCAAAATCCATAAGGATCTCCAGGCTCCACCTGGTAGACCTATTGTTAATGGGATAGATTCGGTCTCTGCTCGCTTGGGTCAATACATCGATTTTTTCCTGAAACCTCTGGTTTCTTCTACCACCGCGTTCTTGAAAGACACCAAACACATCATTAACATAGTTGAAAATTTACCTTGTAGTGATAACAGCATACTGGTAACAGCCGATGTCGGTTCACTTTATACCATCATTGGACATTCTGACGCCATCTGCTCCGTCCAATGGGCGCTTGACAAATCTCACTTACCTGCTCCACTTATTGCATTTATTTTAAAAGCTTTAGATTTTTGCTTAGCCAAAAATTATTTTTGGTATGGTGGCAAATTCTTCCTACAGACCCTTGGTGTTGCCATGGGCGCTCGGTTTGCACCGAGCGTTGCTAACCTCTTCATGGCACACTGGGAAGAGATGTCGGTCTTTGGTAGCAGACCACCACAGTTGGTCTGCTACCAAAGATATATTGATGATCTGTTCATGATTTGGGAAGGAGACTTAATCAGTCTCCAGCTCTTTATGTCAAGACTCAACGGCAACACCAAAAACATCCGCCTTACCTGGAACTCTGACACCATGAGTATAGCGTTTCTTGATTTAGAAATCTTTAAACACGAAGGAGCTTATCGAACACGTAATTACTGCAAACCTACCGACAGAAATGGCTATATTCCTCTGGATAGTTGCCACCATAACAACTGGTTGATGAACATCCCTAGAGGACAGTTCATACGCCTACGTCGGAACTGCTTTTTAGACAGTGATTACCACACACAAGCTAAGATTATGGCAGAGAAATTTGTTCAAAAGGGCTACATGAAAGATCAGATCATGGAAGAGTTAACTAAAGTTGGTTCCCTTGACAGAGCCACTCTGGTAGCTGATTCTAAGAGATCAGAAAATAAGATCCAGGATAATTCCCAGTACAGGATAGTCCTGGATTATAATATTCAACATAAAAAAATAGAAAGAATTATTTTGAAACACTGGGCCATTCTTAAAAGGGACAATGTCTTAGGACCCTCACTTCCATCTCGTCCGAGATTCATCTATAGACGCCCACCCACGCTGCGTAATCTACTAGCCCCAAGTGTTGTTGACCCTCCGGTCATCAAAGAAAACCGTATTTTTAACTTCATGTCTGGCTTTTTTGCCTATGGAAAATGCCCTGCGTGTAGGCAATGCAAATTTAACAACAAGAAAAAGAAAGTTTTCACTGCACATTCCACTGGCATTAATTACCAAATTAAAAACCTGATCACATGCGACACTGTTGGCGTGGTGTATATGCTCCAGTGTAGCTGTGGTCTTCAATATGTCGGACGGACATCCAGATCACTGGGGGTCCGGATCTCTGAACATGTTGGTAACATCAAGCGGGGACTTAAAACCCATTCGGTGTCCAAACATTTCAGAATCCATCACAATAGGGACCCTAAACAACTTTTTTTCTGGGGGATTGAAAAGGTCACTAGGCATTGGAGGGGGGGTAATTTTATTAGACACCTCAGCCAGAGAGAATCCTTCTGGATACATGAAACCAGGGTGTCAGTCCCGAGAGGACTAAATGTGGAGTTTGATTTAAACTGTTTTATTTCTAATAAATGATATTATGTATCCAATTTTATATTTTTTATTATCTCTAGTGTTTATAATATATAGTATATTGCTACTATGTATGTGAAACTTTGTCTCTATAGTTTTACATCCTTGTGCTGTTGTTTATAGGCAGGCGTGCTTTATTGATGTATGAGTTTAAAAACATTGTTCTTTTTATCATTAGCTGGAGAATGTTGCGGGTGCACTAGGAGTCATATGATTTTTGATAAAGTTTATAGCAACTTTTTATACATTTTTAGTACACATTATTAGTTACATTTGTAACATTTTGCAATTTCTGTTTTAGCAAAACAGCTTTTGTACCACTGCTGTTTACCTTATTAGCTGTGGTTTACCTACCTTTTTTATTTCCATCATGGTTTAAATTTTATTCCCTTTCCCTTTTTTAATTTTGACTACACCGGGATGATGTCCCCAGTTAACTGCAGAGGACTTTCTCCCCTTTGGGGACTTCCGGTTCTACGACTTTCCGACACTCCCATTAATCAGGAGTGCATTTAAGGATCTGCGGGTGACAGGTGCTCTCCTCCCTTGCTGACGAAGTCTTGTAGACGTAACGCCGCGTACGAGGGCGGTATGATCTGACCACCGTCACCCGCAGCATTCTCCTGCTGACAGCTGTTCTGTCATTAGCAGTCTGTTCCATCATTGTTCACTGCCACAGCACTTATATTCATTGGCGCTCTGTTAGCGTCTTCTGGTTTTAAACTGCTGATTAAATGTTGATCACTTATTTCCATACGGATCGCTCTTAGAAGTTTTTATTTATGTCATTTACTGCTCCTGGGGATTTCTACTCCTTCGCCTGGCATCTCCACACGGACCTCCTCCCCCTCTGAGGGACTCAGCCTAATTGAGAAGGAACAGAAAATATCCAGCGGTAATTCGATCTAATACTTCTGATCTGAGGAGATTTCTACAGATTCCAGTTAGCCCAGCAGTCTGCCACGGACCCATCTAAGCTGTTTCGGACCCCCTATAATCAAGGGGTCAATAGGATCTGGTAAGCGCAACCTCTTTTCATATTTACTGCACGGATTTAAGTTTTATACCAGCATCCCCAGAAGAGATTTATTTGCTACCTTCCGCTACCTGCTACTTTCACCTATTTAAGGACATTTTATTTGATTATTCGTTACCCCATGATTTTTTGCGCTGCACTTATTCATTTTACTGTATATCATTGAGGTCGGTGTTTTCCTCCTAGTGTTCAGCCTGCATACTGCTCTTTTATATTTGGTTTGCGCTGATTGTTCTTTCTTTTTACCACTGACAAACATCCCCTGCCTCTGTATAGTACACAGAGGCAGAGGATGTGATGTCATCTCTCCTCGGCTGTCAGTTTCCGTTCCAGCGCCGAGGAGAGATGACATGTAAGTAAGTGCACAACACAAACACACACAGTAGAACATGCCAGGCATACATTACACCCCCGATCCCCCCCCCGATCGCCCCCCGATCCCCCCCCAATCACCCCCCCCCCCCTGTCACAAACTGACACCAAGCAGGTTTTTTTTTTTTTTTTTTTTTTCCTGATTACTGCATAGTGTCAGTTTGTGACAGTTAGCAGTGTTAGGACAGTTACTGTAACCCCCCTGTAGGTCTAGGGTACCCCCCTTACCCCCCCTAATAAAGTTTTAACCCCTTGATCACCCCCCCTCACCAGTGTCGCTAAGCGATCATTTTTCTGATCGCTGTATTAGTGTCGCTGGTGACGGTAGTTAGGGACGTAAATATTTAGGTTCGCCGTCAGTGTTTTATAGCGACAGGGACCCCCATATACTATCTAATAAATGTTTTAACCCCTTGATTGCCCCCTAGTTAACCCTTTCACCACTGATCACCGTATAACCGTTACGGTTGACGCTGGTTAGTTAGTTTATTTTTTATAGTGTCAGGGCACCCGCCGTTTATTACCGAATAAAGGTTTAGCCCCCTGATCGCCCGGCGGTGATATGCGTCGCCCCAGGCAGCGTCAGATTAGCGCCAGTACCCCCCCTAATAAAGTTTTAACCCCTTGATCACCCCCTGTCGCCAGTGTCGCTAAGCGATCATTTTTCTGATCGCTGTATTAGTGTCACTGGTGACGCTAGTTAGGAACGTAAATATTTAGGTTCGCCGTCAGTGTTTTATAGCGACAGGGACCCCCATATACTATCTAATAAATGTTTTAACCCCTTGATTGCCCCCTAGTTAACCCTTTCACCACTGATCACCGTATAACTGTTACGGGTGACGCTGGTTAGTTAGTTTATTTTTTATAGTGTCAGGGCACCCGCCGTTTATTACCGAATAAAGGTTTAGCCCCCTGATCGCCCGGCGGTGATATGCGTTGCCCCAGGCAGCGTCAGATTAGCGCCAGTACCGCGAACACCCAAGCACGCACCGTACACGCACCATACACCTCCCTTAGTGGTATAGTATCTGATCGGATCAGATCTATACTAGCGTCCCCAGCAGTTTAGGGTTCCCAAAAACGCAGTGTTAGCGGGATCAGCCCAGATACCTGCTAGCACCTGCGTTTTGCCCCTCCGCCCGGCCCAGCCCAGCCCACCCAAGTGCAGTATCGATCGATCACTGTCACTTACAAAACACTAAACGCATAACTGCAGCGTTCGCAGAGTCAGGCCTGATCCCTGCGATCGCTAACAGTTTTTTTGGTAGCGTTTTGGTGAACTGGCAAGCACCAGCCCCAGGCAGCGTCAGGTTAGCGCCAGTACCGCTAACACCCACGCACGCAGCGTACACCTCCCTTAGTGGTATAGTATCTGAACAGATCAATATCTGATCCGATCAGATCTATACTAGCGTCCCCAGCAGTTTAGGGTTCCCAAAAACGCAGTGTTAGCGGGATCAGCCCAGATACCTGCTAGCACCTGCGTTTTGCCCCTCCGCCCGGCCCGGCCCAGCCCACCCAAGTGCAGTATCGATCGATCACTGTCACTTACAAAACTCTAAACGCATAACTGCAGCGTTTGCAGAGTCAGGCCTGATCCCTGCGATCGCTAACAGTTTTTTTTGTAGCGTCTTGGTGAACTGGCAAGCACCAGCGGCCTAGTACACCCCGGTCATAGTCAAACCAGCACTGCAGTAACACTTGGTGACGTGGCGAGTCCCATAAGTGCAGTTCAAGCTGGTGAGGTGGCAAGCACAAGTAGTGTCCCGCTGCCACCAAAAAGACAAACACAGGCCCGTCATGCCCATAGTGCCCTTCCTGCTGCATTCGCCAATCCTAATTGGGAACCCACCGCTTCTGCAGCGCCCGTACTTCCCCCATTCTCATCCCCAACCAAATACAGTCGGCTGCATGAGAGGCATTTTCTTTATGTCCTCCCGAGTACCCCTACCCAGCGAACCCCCCCAAAAAAGATGTCGTGTCTGCAGCAAGCGCGGATATAGGCGTGACACCCGCTATTATTGTCCCTCCTGTCCTGACAATCCTGGTCTTTGCATTGGTGAATGTTTTGAACGCTACCATGCACTAGTTGAGTATTAGCGTAGGGTACAGCATTGCACAGACTAGGCACACTTTCACAGGGTCTCCCGAGATGCCATCGCATTTTGAGAGACCCGAACCTGGAACCGGTTACAGTTATTATAGTTAGTTACAAAAAAAAGTGTAAAAAAAAAAAAACACAAACAAAAATATAAAATAAAAATAGTTGTCGTTTTATTGTTCTCTCTCTCTCTATTCTCTCTCTATTGTTCTGCTCTTTTTTACTGTATTCTATTCTGCAATGTTTTATTGTTATTATGTTTTATCATGTTTGCTTTTCAGGTATGCAATTTTTTATACCTTACCGTTTACTGTGCTTTATTGTTAACCATTTTTTTGTCTTCAGGTATGCCATTCACGACTTTGAGTGGTTATACCAGAATGATGCCTGCAGGTTTAGGTATCATCTTGGTATCATTCTTTTCAGCCAGCGGTCGGCTTTCATGTAAAAGCAATCCTAGTGGCTAATTAGCCTCTAGACTGCTTTTACTAGCAGTGGGAGGGAATGCCCCCCCCCCCAACATCTTCCGTGTTTTTCTCTGGCTCTCCTGTCTCAACAGGGAACCTGAAAATGCAGCCAGTGATTCAGCCAGCTGACCATAGAGCTGATCAGAGACCAGAGTGGCTCCAAACATCTCTATGACCTAAGAAACCGGAAGCTACGAGCATTTTATGACGTAGATTTCGCCGGATGTAAACAGCGCCATTGGGAAATTGGGAAAGCATTTTATCACACCGATCTTGGTGTGATCAGATGCTTTGAGGGCAGAGGAGAAATCTAGGGTCTAATAGACCCCAATTTTTGCAAAAAAGAGTACCTGTCACTACCTATTGCTATCATAGGGGATATTTACATTCCCTGAGATAACAATAAAAATGATTTAAAAAAAAAAAAAATGAAAGGAACAGTTTAAAAATAAGATAAAAAAATAATAATAATAAAGAAAAAAAAAAAAAAAAAAAAAAAAAGCACCCCTGTCCCCCCTGCTCTCGCGCTAAGGTGAACGCAAGCGTTGGTCTGGCGTCAAATGTAAACAGCAATTGCACCATGCATGTGAGGTATCGCCGCGAAGGTCAGATCGAGGGCAGTAATTTTAGCAGTAGACCTCCTCTGTAAATCTAAAGTGGTAACCTGTAAAGGCTTTTAAAGGCTTTTAAAAATGTATTTAGTTTGTCGCCACTGCACGTTTGTGCGCAATTTTAAAGCATGTCATGTTTGGTATCTATGTACTCGGCCTAAGATCATCTTTTTTATTTCATCAAACATTTGGGCAATATAGTGTGTTTTAGTGCATTAAAATGTAAAAAAGTGTGTTTTTTCCCCAAAAAATGCGTTTGAAAAATCGCTGCGCAAATACTGTGTGAAAAAAAAAAATGAAACACCCACCATTTTAATCTGTAGGGCATTTGCTTTAAAAAAATATATAATGTTTGGGGGTTCAAAGTAATTTTCTTGCAAAAAAAAATTATTTTTTTATGTAAACAATAAGTGTCAGAAAGGGCTTTGTCTTCAAGTGGTTAGAAGAGTGGGTGATGTGTGACATAAGCTTCTAGATGTTGTGCATAAAATGCCAGGACAGTTCAAACCCCCCCCAAATGACCCCATTTTGGAAAGTAGACACCCCAAGCTATTTGCTGAGAGTCATGTTGAGTCCATGGAATAATTTATATTGTGACACAAGTTGCGGGAAAGAGACAATTTTTTATTTTTTTTATTTTTTTTTGCGCAAAGTTGTCACTAAATGATATATTGCTCAAACATGCCATGGGAATATGTGAAATTACACCCCAAAATAAATTCTGCTGCTTCTCCTGAGTACGGGGATACCACATGTGTGAGACTTTTTGGGAGCCTAGCCGCGTACGGGACCCCGAAAACCAAGCACCGCCTTCAGGCTTTCTAAGGCCGTAAATTTTTGATTTCACTCTTCACCGCCTTTCACAGTTTCGGGGGCCATGGAATGCCCAGGTGGCAAAAAAACCCCCCAAATGACCCCATTTTGGAAAGTAGACACCCCAAGCTATTTGATGAGAGGTATAGTGAGTATTTTGCAGACCTCACTTTTTGTCACAAAGTTTTGAAAATTGAAAAAAGAAAAAAAAAATTTTTTTTTTCTCGTCTTTCTTTATTTTCAAAAACAAATGAGAGCTGCAAAATACTCACCATGCCTCTCAGCAAATAGCTTGGGGTGTCTACTTTCCAAAATGGGGTCATTTGGGGGGGGTTTGTGCCACCTGGGCATTCCATGGCCTCCGAAACTGTGATAGGCAGTGAGGAGTAAAATCAAAAATGTACGCCCTTAGAAATCCTGAAGGCGGTGCTTGGTTTTCGGGGTCCCGTACGCGGCTAGGCTCCTAAAAAGTCCCACACATGTGGTATCCCCGTACTCAGGAGAAGCAGCTAAATGTATTTTGGGGTGCAATTCCACATATGCCCATGGCCTGTGTGAGCAATATATCATTTAGTGACAACTTTGTGCAAAGAAAAAAAAAAAAAAAAAAAATTGTCACTTTCCCGCAACTTGTGTCAAAATATAAAACATTCCATGGACTCAACATGCCTCAAAGCAAATAGCTTGGGGTGTCTACTTTCCAAAATGGGGTCATTTGGGGGGGGTTTATGTCATCTGGGCATTTTATGGCCTTCAAAACCGTGATAGGTAGTGAGGAGTAAAATCAAAAATGTACGCCCTTAGAAATCCTGAAGGCGGTGCTTGGTTTTCGGGGCCCCGTACGCGGCTAGGCTCCCAAAAAGTCCCACACATGTGGTATCCCCGTACTCAGGAGAAGCAGCTAAATGTATTTTGGGGTGCAATTCCACATATGCCCATGGCCTGTGTGAGCAATATATCATTTAGTGACAACTTTTTGTAATTTTTTTTTTTTTTTTTTTTTTTGTCATTATTCAATCACTTGGGACAAAAAAAATGAATATTCAATGGGCTCAACATGCCTCTCAGCAAATTCCTTGGGGTGTCTACTTTCCAAAATGGGGTCATTTGTGGGGGTTTTGTACTGCCCTGCCATTTTAGCACCTCAAGAATCGACATAGGCAGTCATAAATTAAAGGCTGTGTAAATTCCAGAAAATGTACCCTAGTTTGTAGACGCTATAACTTTTGCGCAAACCAATAAATATACACTTATTGACATTTTTTTTACCAAAGACATGTGGCCGAATACATTTTGGCCTAAATGTATGACTAAAATTGAGTTTATTGGATTTTTTTTTAGAACAAAAAGTAGAAAATATCATTTTTTTTCAAAATTTTCGGTCTTTTTCCGTGTATAGCGCAAAAAATAAAAACGGCAGAGGTGATCAAATACCATCAAAAGAAAGCTCTATTTGTGGGAAGAAAAGGACGCAAATTTCGTTTGGGTACAGCATTGCATGACCGCGCAATTAGCAGTTAAAGCGACGCAGTGCCGAATTGTAAAAAGTGCTCTGGTCAGGAAGGGGGTAAATCCTTCCGGGGCTGAAGTGGTTAAAAATAACAAATATGTTATACTTACCTTCACTGTGCAGCTCGTTCTGCACAGAGTGGCCCCGAACCTGCTCTTCTGGGGTCCCTCGGCGGCTGTCTCAGCTCCTCCCCGCAATAATTAACCACCTTAATGCGAGCTCCCTCGCATGGTGGTTAGTTATTGCGGGCGCGCTCCCGTGATACAGCCGGCGGCTATAGCTGCTCGCTGTATCACTCGGCCCCGCCCCCCAGCGCGCCGCGTCATTGGATGTGATTGACAGCAACGCGAGCCAATGGCTGCGCTACATCCAATCCATCCACTTTAGCCAATCAGCGGCCATCCTGAGCAGCGGAATCGAGGACGTGAACGAGCAGCCGAATTTCGAGGGGTCAGGTAAGTAAAACGGGGGGGTGGGGGGGGGCCTTGGACGGCGATATGGTTAGTAGTTTTTTCACCTTAATGCATAGAATGCATTAAGGTGAAAAATTTTTTACCTTTACAACCCCTTTAAACTTCCCATAGGAAGAATGAACATATATTGGTCTGTCCATTCATCTTTGAAGACTCGGTTTTCAGTGTCTTCCTTCCTTTTCTTGGCACAAGCCATGGTCTCTGTCGCTTTTGCTACGGTTTCATCCACAAACTTTGGTAATACTCTGTAAATGTAAATGTCCCCATTAGTTTTCCCCCTTACATCAGTTGACCCTATTAGAGTAATTAATTACATTGGGTGCCCCATCAGACTACCCCCAAAAATCAGTTGCCAACAGCAGAGTACTTTCTTACATGAAGTATTCTTGTCAGAGTGCCCACTTACATCAGGTTTCTGCAATGGAAGGCCCCCTTACAGTTGGTGTCGCAGAAGTGTGCCCCCTGATATAATTTGTCGCCATCAGAGTGCCCCATTATATAAAGGTCCCCCCTTACCTATGGTGTCCTCATCAGAGTGCCCCCTTACATTAGGTGTCACCATAAGTGTGCCTCCTTACATCAGGTGTCCCCTCCAGATCATGTGTGCCCATCAGAGTGCACTTTAAATTAGGTGTGTTAATCAGAGTGCCCCTTTACATCAATTGTCCCCATCACAGTGCCCTCTTACATCAGGTGTCCCCATCACAGTGCTCCTTTACATCAGGTGTCCCCATCACAGTGCTTCTTTACATCAGGTGTCCCCATCACAGTGCCCCTTTACATCAAGTGTCCCCATCACAGTACCCCTTTACATCAGGTGTGCCCATCACAGTGCCTCTTTATATCAGGTGTCCCCATCACAGTGCCCCTTTATATCAGGTGTCTCCATCATAGTGCTCCATTACATCAGGTGTCCCCATCACAGTGCTCCATTACATCAGGTGTCCCCATCACAGTGCTCCTTTACATCAGGTGTCCCCATCACAGTGCCCCTTCACATCAGGTGTCCCCATCACAGTGCTCCATTACATCAGGTGTCCCCATCACAGCGCTTCTTTACATCAGGTGTCCCCATCACAGCGCTTCTTTACATCAGGTGTCCCCATTACAGTGCTCCTTTACATCAGGTGTCCCCATCACAGTGCTTCTTTACATCAGGTGTCCCCATCACAGTGCCCCTTCACATCAGGTGTCCCCTTCACAGTGCTCCATTACATCAGGTGTCCCCATCACAGCGCTTCTTTACATCAGGTGTCCCCATCACAGCGCTTCTTTACATCAGGTGTCCCCATCACAGTGCTCCTTTACATCAGGTGTCCCCATCACAGTGCTTCTTTACATCAGGTGTCCCCATCACAGTGCCCCTTTATGCCAAGTGTCCCCATCACAGCGCTTCTTTACATCAGGTATCCCCATCACAGCGCTTCTTTACATCAGGTGTCCCCATCACAGTGCTCCTTTACATCAGGTGTCCCCATCACAGTGCCCCTTTACATCAGGTGTCCCCATCACAGCGCCCCTTTACATCAGGTGTCCCCATCACAGTGCTCCATTACATCAGGTGTCCCCATCACAGTACCTCTTTACATCAGGTGTCCCCATCACAGTGCCCCTTTTACATTAGGCATTCCCGTCAGAGTGCCCCCTTACATCAGATGTCCCCAGCAGAGTCCCCCTTAACATAAAATGTGCCCATCAGGGTGCCCCTTAACATAAAATAAGGGTCACGCTGATGGGCAAATTTTATGTAAATGGTCACGCTGTTGAGCACATTTTATCTTAAGGGGCACTCTGATGGGCACAACAAAACGTGCCCCTTAAGAGTCTCCCTTAACATACAGTAAGCCCATCATTTAACATTTGCCCATCAGAGTGCCCCTTTATTATAAAATGTACCCATTGGTGTTGTTCTTAAAATAAAATATGCCCATCAGAGTGCCCCTTAACATAAAATATGCCTATCAGCGTGCCTCTTAACATAAAATAAGAGTCACGCTGATGGGCACCTTTTATGTTAAATGGCACTCTGATGAGCAAATTTTATTTTAAGGGGCACGCTGATGGGTATATTTTTAATGTACACACCGATGGGCATATTTTGTTGTGCCCATCAGCGTGCCCCTTAACAAAATATGCCCATCGGTGTGCACATTAAAAATGTACCCATCAGCGTGCACCTAAAAAAATAATTTTTGCCCATCAGAGTGCCCCTTAACATAAAAGATGCCCATCAGCGTGACCCTTATTTTATGTTAAGGGGCATGCTGATGGGCAAATTTTATTTTAAGGGGCACGCTGATGGGTATATTTTTAATGTGCACACGATGGTCATATTTTTTTAAGGGGCACACTGATGGGCACAACAAAATGTGCCCATCAGTGTGCCCCTTAACAAAATATGCCCATCAGTGTGCTCCTTACAAAAAAAGCCCAGCAGTGTGCATATTAAAAATATAACCATCAGTGTGCCCCTTATCAAAATATGCCCAACAGTGTGCACAATAAAAATATACCTATGAATGATCACTAGTTAATGTGGCCCACATACCTTGAATGAAGGAGGGCACTGAAATGTTTAACGGGCGGAAGCTGCGAGATATACCCTGCAAGGAGAGCCAGGACGCGGGAATCAAGAACCACGGGCAGCAAAGGGGGCAGGGCGCGCATGTGATGTCACGCCCCTACTCGCAGCCCGTGAGTGTGAGCCCGTCTTTCAACTCTGAGAGACGCGGTCAGGAGCAGGGGGCGGTACATGCACACAGCGTCACTGGTTGCTGGGGAAACCCGGGGTCCCAGCAAACCAGTGATTGCTGACATTTACAACTACACTGGCGGCATGGCGGTCCAGGCAGAAGCGCCATTCGGTCCGGACTCGGACCGCAGGCCACCATTTAATGACGGCTGCTTTAGGACATCCCATATAGTCATTATTATGGTTGCTCTGTGTCCCGTGATGTACGATAAAGAAATTAGGATTTTTCCATCATACTTACCTGGAAAATCCTTTTCTTGGAGTACATCACAGGACACAGAGGTCCCTCCCATCTTTTTGGGGATATTTATTGCTTTGCTACAAAACTGAGATCCTTCCTGTGTAGGAGGGGCTATATAGGGGTGGACTTCCTGTTTGACTATCTGTCAGTGTCCATCCACCAGTAGATGGTGTATAACCCATATAGTCATTATAGTTGCTCTGTGTCCCATGATGTACTCAAAGAAAAGGATTTTACAGGTAAGTATGACGAAAAATCAAAATTTTTGGGGTGTGTACGGGGGTGACATTGGTGCTGACTTCAGTAATATTGGTTTTATTTTACTTGAACACAATTGGATATTACCTTTCTTTTCTACCCCTAGACTTAATGAACCTTCAACCTTTGCAGTGCAAGGGGGGGCCACTGTAATGCCCCGTACAGACGATCAGAATTTCTGACTACTTTTTTTCCGACAGATGTTGGCTCAAACTTGTCTTGCATACACATAGTCGCACAAATGTTCTTGGAAATTCCAATCGGCAAGAACGCGCTGACATACAACACGTACGACGAGCCGAGAAAAATGAAGTTCAATAGCCAGTGCGGCTCTTCTGCTGTCTACACACGCTCGGAATTTACGACAACGGATTTTGTTGTCAGAAATTCCGACAGCAAATGTCGGATGAAGCCTACACACAGTCGGAATTTCCAACAACAAGCTCACATCGAACATTTGTTGTCCGAAATTCCGATCGTGTGTACGCGGCATAAGAGTGTTTTTTGTGTAATTCCCAGAGTTCAACTTTAAATGGAAATATGTTAAATAGGTTTCTAGATTATATAAAATAAGTAGTCGATGTGATAGCTGGTGACACATTATATATAGTGACATTACTCATAGTAATAGTTGGTGAAAGATTATATACAGTGACATTAGCTGGTGTGATAGACTATGACAAATTACATCCAGTGATATTAGTCCATGTGGTAGTCTGTGACATGTTATATAAAGTGATGTTAGTCATAGTAAGAGTTGGTCTTCGGCTCAATCTGAAGAAAAGTCAGAAGAAAGAGAATAGAGAAAAAATGAGGGCATACTTCTAAAGACCATTAGATCTCTTTTTTTTTAACCTTTTTGTTTCAGAATAGATCTATGTATGTTCCAAACATGTTTAAATTCACTTACTGTTGCAAGCATAAACGACTCTTTTGGTAAAATACTTTCTAAGATTGGTTTTGAAGTTTCCTTGCTAGTTTGAGGTCATGCTTCCCTGTTCTTGCTCTAACTAATCCTAGACAATATTATTTTATCTAAAGAGTAGTTGGTCAACAGTAAGTGAATTTAAATATGCTTGGGACAAATATAGATCTATACTAGAACATTTTTTTTTATTAAGTAAATGTACATCTCCAAGAGCAATTATAAATTTTATGAGAAGTGGCTGTAAGCATGGTGTGGATTACTGCATCGGATAACCCTATGACAATAAATATAATGAGAATTGTCCTTTGGTGCCTTAAGCATGGTGTGGATGATCACATCCAATAACTCTCTATGCCTTAGCACTTGGCTTTCAACAACCAAGATGTTACAGGTGGTAATAAAACAGGGTGGTAGGTAGGCCCCTACGACAATAGGTCTTGAAGTGGTAGATGCCAAGAAGTGTTCACTACCAAATGACCAAGATCTCTGTATCCAGAATTGTGGGGCAATTCAGAACCAATAGGAATACTGGAATTCCCATGAGCTTGATCAGGCTTAGTATCCATGACAAAGGTTTTACTGGCAGGTAAACATATATCAGAGTTTAGCAATTACTCAAAACAACCTTTACAGTGGTTGCACGCACACAGAGTGTTATGTTAGGATACGCATCCAGAGAAGCAGAGCCCATTTGATCACTGAAAGTTCCAGCACATTGGTGGGAAGCAGGGGCACCTCCCAGCTCCAAAATCCTTGAGCAGACCAAAGGGCCAGTGTTCTTTGCCAGCTGAGAAGGCTGGCATCTATTGTTACTATTTTCCAGGGAGAAACAACTTTCTGGCTAGCAGCAGGGGATAACAGCCACCAAACTAAAAATTACATGGTCTGGCAACTCACTTTGATCTCCCTGTGCAGACAGAGGAGATTTCTTCCACTGCAAAAGGACCTCCTGCTACAACTTCCTGGCGTGGTGTTGCACATAAGGAATCACTTCAAAGCCCGCTACAATGAAACGCAAAACTCACATGTAGTGGGTAAAGGATCACCACCTGTGAGCTCACATTAGCTGAACATGAAGTCCACAGTTTTTCCAATGGGATGAACACCTTGGCCTGTTTGGTGTCCAGGATCAGCTCCAGGTATTTCAGGCAAAGTGACAGAATAAGCAAAGACTTCATTTAAAATCCAGTTTTCCAGAATCTGATAGATAATGGACAGGTTGGACTTCAGTTCTAAGTAAAATTTTTCATGCAATAGAAAGTTTCTATAGTGTCCACTGGTATCCCCTCGACTTAAGGGCAGCCAACATTGGCACTATTGTTTTAGCAAAAGAGACATGGCTGGGCTAAAGGGCAAGGCTGCTCCCTGTAAATGGGTACATGAAGGTATGCATCCTTGATATCAATAGACAGAAAGTCCCCCTTATACAAGGGTGCTACTTCCAAATGAATCAGCTCCATTTTTCAGTTGTGAATTTTTGACAAAAACACTCAACGTCTTGAAATCCAAGACAGGTTGCTCTCTATTTTTTGACATCATGAAGAGTCTTAGATATAAACCTTTGAAGCTTTTTGCAGCTGTAACTAGAATCACTGCCCCTTGGACCAAAAATCCCTTGATAGCCAGATCTAAATTTGATAACCACTAGGGAGAGAGGCACAGGTAGCAGGCAAATAATCTTGCAGTATCATTTGTGAAACCTAATTTTGTAGCCCGAGGCTACCAATTTGCAAACCTATTTTTCTGACACATGGGTTAGTCAATAGTCCACAAGTGCTAGAAGTTGTACTCCTACTTTGGGTTGAATAGGTGGGGCCAAAACTTAATGCGGAGGAGGGATACTCTGTGGTTCAGCATTCTTAGACTGCCATGGTTGTTTACCCCTTGCGTAGATAGGGTGCCTAGTGGGCTTATTCCCATTGTCCGAATTTTCTTTCTTGACTTTTCAGAAGCAAGAAGATACTCTTTCCTCTGGTGAAACTTCTAATGTTCTCATCCACTGTCATACCAAAAAGTCAGTCTTCTGAGAATGGCAGATCCAAAAGAGTCTTCCTAGACATATGGTCAGCTGACCAAAGCCAAAGCTGATTGTCTAGAGGCTAAGGATCCTGAATCCAGAGCTGCAACGCTGAGCATGTTAATTAACAAAAGAAAAACACAACATTGCCACATCGCATATACAGTATGTGAACCTAGCCTAAGTGAGTTCAGGTTTTTAATAGTAAGTTGCATATTCAAATTTTTGAGTACCTTTGATTTTTACCCTTTTGCAAAAAGGGCACAATTTAAAATGTACAAATATTTATTAATTCTTGGCCATTTTTCAAAGAATATGAATGATAACACAAAAACTTTTCTTTCACTCATGGTTAGTGTTTGGCTGAAGCCATTTGTTATCAATCAACTTTGTTTACGCTTTTTAAATCATAATGACAACAGAAACTACCAAAATGACCCTGATCAAAAGTTTACATACCCCAGTTCTTAATACCGTGTATTGCCCCCTTTAACATCAATGACAGCTTGAAGCCTTTTGTGGTATTTGTGGATGAGGCTCTTTATCTTCTCAGATGGTAAAGCTGCCCATTCCTCTTGCCAAAAAAACCTCCAGTTCCTATAAATTCTTGGACTATCTTGCATGAACTGCACATTTGAGATCTCCCCATAGTGGCTTAAATGATATTGAGGTCAAGAGACTGAGATGGCCACTTCAGAACCTTCACTTTATTCTGCTGTAGCTAATGATAGGTCGACTTGGCCTTGTGTTTTGGATTATTGTCATGTTGGAATGTCCAAGTATGTCCCATGCGCAGCTTCCTGGCTGATGAATGCAAATGTTCCTCCAGTATTTTTTGATAACACACTGCATTCATCTTGCCATCAATTTTGACTACATTTCCTGTGCCTTTTGTAGCTCAGACATCCCCAAAACATCAGCGATCCACCTCCGTGTTTCACAGTAGGAATGGTTTACCTTTCATCATAGGCCTCTTGACTCCTCTCCAAATGTAGTGTTTATGGTTGTGGCCAAAAAGCCTAATTTTGGTCTCATTACTCCAAATGACTTTGTGCCAGAAGGTTTGAGGCTTGTCTCTGTGGTGTTTGGCTTATTGTAAGTGGGATACTTTGTGGCATTTGCGTAGTAATGGCTTTCTTCTGACGACTCGACCATGCAGCCCATCTTTCTTCAAGTGCCTCCTTATTGTGCATCTCGAAACAGCCACACCACATGTTTTCAGAGAGTCCTGTATTTCACCTGAAGTTATTTGTGGGTTTTTCATTGCATCCTGAACAATTTTCCTGGCAGTTGTGTCTGAAATTTTGGTTGGTCTTCCTAACCGTTGTTTGGTTTCAACAGAACCCTCATTTTCCACTTCTTGATTAGAATTTGAACACTGCTGATTGGCATTCTCAATTCCTTGGATATCTTTTTATATCCCTTTCCTGTTTTATACAGTTCAACTGCCTTTTCCCGCAGATCCTTTGACAATTCTTTTGCTTTCCCCTTGACTCAGAATCCATTAACCTCAGTGCAGCACTGAATGAAAGATGCAAGGGTCTGTGAGGAGGCCAGAAACTCAATGACCTTTTATACATACACACTAATTACAAGCAAACAGATCACAGGTGAGGATGTTTACCTTTAATAGCCAAACCCCTTTGTGTCAACTTGTGTGCATGTTATCATGCCAAAATCACCAGGGTATATCAAATTTTGATCACGGTCATTTGGGTAGTTTCTGTTGTCATTATGCTTTAAAAAGAGTAAACATAGTTGATTGATAATAAATTGCTTCAGCCAAACACTAACCATGAGTGAAAGAAAAGTTTTTGTGTTTTGTGTTATCATTCATATTCTCTTCAAAATGGCCAAGAAATCATAAATTCTGCCAGGGTGTGTAAACTTATGAGCACAATTGTACTTTTAAAATTGTTGAACAATGAGTGGTACGGAAAAAACTTAGCAGATGCTTCAGCATATGCATCTCAAAACATGCTGGTGCTTCGGATTCCATGACAGGGGAATTCTCAGTATTAAGTGTATCCCTAGCCAGCTTATTCAGCACAGACACCAGCTCCTTTTACCAGAACAAAGTTGAGGTAGAGGCTTTGCTTTTGTTCCCCCAGGAGGTCCACCCTGCATTCGAATTCTCAACAGGTGCTGAAAGGAAAGGAAAAAGCACGTTCTATCCACAACACAGACCTCCCAAAACATATGCCAAGGAGTTCAGGAATGAGGATGGTCCTAGAAAACCTAAGGCTGAAAGTCGAGAACCAGAAGATGGGAAGGAAGAAGGCCGCTCGGATTGTCTTCAGTGGGCAGACCCAGCTACAGTCTGCATATCCTGGAGGGTGAGAGTAAAATCCCCATCCTCTTTGCTGTCTCTCCTTAAAAAACCTCACACAGGGCTTATCTGTGCTCTGACTTAGTTTCTCCTATCATCTCCCTGTTATCTGAAATATGGACTCTATGATAATTAACCCTTTGTGTCCTTGCTGTGCTTTACTACTCTGCTTCAATGGACACATGTACACTGCTGCTTACATATATGGTTAACTCTTTACAGCTCAATATCTGCAGGCTGGTGCTTCTGGAATCAATGGCATTTAACACCTTAGTGTCTGCTTGTATATGTGGTTAACCTTTCATAGCTACTTGTATCTCTTCGCCATGGTTCACATTGATGCTACTTTGAAATCACACTATTTCACTTGAAGTAGCGCGATTTCAAAGTAGCAAGGTCAGTGCGATTTCAGGTGCTACTTGATAGACATTTGTGTTGCTTTATTCACAGATGTCTATTGAAGGCGCCCTTGAAATCGGCAAAAGTAGTACAGAAACTACTTTTGCAAATCAGTGCGACGCTGCAAAATCAGTGTCGCACCGATTGGAACAGTGCCATTGCCTCCAATAGCCTGTGACTTTTCATGCGATTTGATCTCTCAAACCGCATGACAAATTGCTCCAATGTGAACCTAGGCTTAGGCTCAGTTCACACTGGCTTTGATGGGCACTGATGAGGCAGCTTTGATGGGCACTGATGAGGCAGCTTTGATGGGCACTGACGAGGCTGCATTGATGGGCATTGACGAGGCTGCACTGATGGGCACTGACGAGGCTGCATTGATGGGCACTGACGAGGCTGCACTGATGGGCACTGACAAGGCTGCACTGATGATCACTAATGAGGCTGCTTTGATGGGCACTGATGAGGCTGCATTGATGGGCACTGACGAGGCTGCACTGATGAGCACTAATAAGGCTGCTTTGATAGGCACTGATGAGGCTGCATTGCTGGGCACTGATGAGGCTGCATTGAAGGGCACTGACGAGGCTGCACTGGTGAGGCTGCATTGATGGGCACTGACGAGGCTGCATTGATGGGCACTGACGAGGCTGCACTGATGAGGCTGCATTGATGGGCACTGAGGAGGCTGCATTGATGGGCACTGACGAGGCTGCATTGATGGGCACTGACGAGGCTGCATTGATGGGCACTGATGAGGCTGCTTTGATGGGCACTGATGAGGCTGCACTTGGTACCCACTTTTAACCACTTCAATACTGGGCACTTTCACCCCCCTCCTTCCCAGACCAATTTTTAGCTTTCAGCGCTATCACATTTTGAATGACAATTGCGCGGTCATGCAACACTGTACTCAAATTACATTTTTATTGGTTTTTTCACACAAATAGAGCTTTTCTTTGGTGGTATTTAATCACCACTGGGATTTTTATTTTTTACGCTACAAATAAAAAAAGACTGAACATTTAAAAAAAAAAAAGCATTTTTCTTAGTTTCTGTTATAAAATTTTGCAAATAAGTATTTTCTTTTGATAAATTTTGACCAAAAATGATGCTGATACATTTCTTTGGTAAAAATAACCCAAATCAGTGTTTATTTGGTGTTGGCAGTGATGGGGGACAGACAGATGTTTTATGGAGACACAGACATGTGTATGGGGACAGGGGTGACAGTAGTGCTTGGTGTACTGTTTGTGGGGTGATCTGTAACAGCTCTCTGTGTAAAATCATCCTCACACAGAGAACTGTCACAGATCTGCCGATTCCCCCCACCGCACTGAGCTCGGCAGGGAGAACTGTCACAGAGACGTGCGTCTCTCTTTACATTGTGACAGCTGTGATTGGACACAGCCGCCACGTGATCAGGAGGGCCAATCACAGCATCCATATCCCGATTCAGCTCAGCTGGATTCTGTGATCATAATGATCACAGGATCAAGCCGCAGCGCGCCTTGTGGCCATGCTGCGAGCACTCACTCTGAGGGACGTTCCTGAACGTCCACTCAGGACAAGGAAATGACCACCGTCGTTTATGTGCAGTGGCCGGGTGGGAGGTGGTTAATGTACAGAGTGAAAGAGGTGGAGCTCTAAGAAGAAAAGGTGGAGCCTAAAGAGGAAAGGGTGTGGTTTACAGATGACAGGGCGGGTCTTAAACAGGTAGGGGCATGGCATTGACAGGAAAGGGTGGGTCGTATTTAAATTAGGAGGTGCACAAGTTTAGTCAGGCCTAGGGCAGCACAAAACCTAAATACACCTCTGGGGGCCTGTAACCATCAGATGTTTATTTCACCTTAATGCATAGGATGCATTAAGGTGAAAAAAACAGAGGGTTTACAACCCCTTTAATTTATTCTGTATAAAGGGGGAATTTAATGGGCACTCCTGGATGTAAGTGTGAACTCTTCTGAGCATTGATGATAGGCACTCCTGGATGTACTTATTCATTATTTTGTTTTGTATTCATTCATTTTTTAAACTGATGTGGCCTTTGTACTTTGAAGTTTTCCAGACCTCTGCACTAACTGAGTTTGTTTCACAGTGTGGGGGGTTTGGCCACCTATGAATTGTCTGTTGTTTTATAGTTGTAACTAGTGACCTGCTGCTGTAGGTGGCATTATACCCAGTGGTAATGATATAAAGTAGAGCTATGTCCTCCGATGAATGAAAGCGAAAATATTATTACACATTTTGACATTTTAAAGTGATATTAAAGGCAATGTTTTTTTTTTTTTTTCGTTTTAAAAAAAATAACAAACATGTTATGCTTACCTGCTCTGTGCAATGGTTTTGCACAAAGGGGCTCCGATTCTCCCCTTCTCAGGTTCTCCGCTGGCGCTCCTGGCCCCTCCCTCCTGCTGAGTGCCCCTAGAGGAAGCAGCTTGCGATGGGGGCTCCCAAGACGCTTCTCTGCGTAACCATTCACACACAGAGCTGTGACTCGGCTCTGCCCCTCTCTCGCCTCATTGGCTCACTGGCTGTGATTGACAGCAGCAGGAGCCAATTGCGGGAGGGAGAGTCCCCAGAGGGCCGAGGCTTTTGTGCACATCGCTGGATCGCAATGGGGCTCACGTAAGTATTAGGAGGGCTGGGGGGGGGGGGGGGCTGCTGAACACAATGCATTAAGGTAAAAGAAAATAAAAAATCTGCCTTTTGAAGCACTTTAAATGTTTTGTTGCTGGTTGATGATCCTGGTTCCCTTCTTTCTATTATGTGTCCAAAGAAGACCGGTGTGAAGTCAAAATACCGGCCTGACCTTTGTCAAAGACATCACTAAATTCACGGTATTCCTCTGGCAATTAGGAGAGTGAAGACGTGCACATGACCTTAATCACTTTCCAAGAAATAAGCTCAGTGTGATGCCAATCAAAAGAGTGATTGTTCTTCTGTAACCAAGGATAACCAGCTCAAGAGGAGCTGCTGTACTAACTATCTGACATTAGTACAGCGATCTCCCCTCTATTGTGTTCTGACAGCAGGGGGACGACCCCCCAACCCCACCAGAATGCGCACTGATTGGGAGCTGATTTTTCGGTCATGTCCCAGACATTCGGCCCGTGTGTACTAGGCTTAAGCACCGGATGTTCTGCTCTTACTATTATATAAGCAAAAGTTAAATATTTACAGAATCCTGCAGCCTACACACATGGCACACACTTCATTGGTGCCAATTCATTTTTACAGTGCACATGTCCAAATATTGTTATTGGCAGGAGTTCAACATTAAGCTATAACATAGTTATTCAGTTATAAAAAATAAATGTTGTACTAACAAGCTCCATTTTCATAGTCTTATGCCCTGTTCACATATCTTGTAGTGGGAACACGGGTTCACTCTTGCGATTTTAATAGCACAATTTACACATCTTTCCAAGTGTCGCGCATAGGGAAGCCCATTCGCTCGAATAGGCTCCCCTATAGGTATTTGTCGTTCTAAAGAAGCTCAGGGACCAAATTTTGGCTGTGAGCCAGGCGTGATTTTTTTAATGCACATTTTGCTGCGGTTCTTTGCATGCTTTGTCACACAACAATTGCAGCAAAATCACACCGCATTTGGGGTGCCATTCATCCTGAACATGCTTCTCACATTTTGCCCCAATTTGGAATTGCCCAAATGTGAACTGATTCCTAAAAGCCCACATGTGAACGGGGCCTTAATTCTACTTTCCTCTATCAAAATTGCACGGTGTGTCAAAATATGACTGTGCAGTCCAAAAGGGTGCTGACTGCACTTCTCAGTGTACTCCATCACTTAATAAAACTCACCAGATATGAACCTGTGTAAGGACACTTGTGATGACTGGTACTCAGCTATGCCAGCATAGAGCACTGGATTGGGAACACAAAAACACATTTAGCTCCAGTTCACACTGCCGTGACTTGTCATGGGACTTAAGAGTTCAAAGTCGCATGACAAGTCACGCCCCATTAAGACCCCCTTCACACTGGTGCGGTGCAGGCTTTAGCGGTAAAGCGCCACCAGTTTTAGCGGCGCTTTACCGCTGTTTTAGTGGCGCTTTTTGGCCACTAGCATATATATACAATTAAGCAATATTTACACAATATATCTCACAGATTTTTAATTTCTACTAATGAGATCTGTACCCACATATGTGACTGACGAATAAATAGAAACCCAACTGTTGGCCACCTCTACCATATATAAATTAAATAAATTTGATATGCGGTAAGAAAATAAAGCAAGAGTCATGGTGCAGGAGGAGATGGTCAGAGGCTGCTGACATGGTGCAGGAAGAGATGGTCAGAGGCTGCGGACATGGTGCAGGAGGAAATGTCAGAGGCTGTGGACATGGAGCAGGAGGAGATGTCAGAGGCTGCGGACATGGTGCAGGAGGAGGCTGCGGACATGGTGCAGGAGGAGATGGTCAGAGGCTGCTGACATGGTGCAGGAGGAGATGGTCAGAGTCTGCGGACATGGTGCAGCAGGAAATGTCAGAGGCTGTGGACATGGTGCAGGAGGAGATGTCAGAGGCTGCGGACATGGTGCAGGAGGAGATGTCAGAGGCAGCAGACATGGTGCAGGAACAGATGGTCAAAGGCTGCAGACATGGTGCAGGAGGAAATGTCAGAGACTGCGGACATGGTTTAGGAGGAGATTGTCAGAGGCTGTGGACATGTTGCAGAGGGAGATGGTCAGAGGCTGTGGAGATGGTGCAGGAGGAGATGGTCAGAGGTTGCCTACATGGTGCAGGAGGAGATGGTCAAAGGCTGCGGACATAGTGCAGAGGAGCTGGTCAGAGGCTGCAGACATGGTGCAGGAGAGCTATAACAGGAGGTAGTCAGAGACTGCAGAGGGGTCTTACCCGGCCATTATAAGAGGCGCGCACCGCTAAAAACTCACAGAAATTACACTGCTGCTTTACATTTAAAATGGCGCCTCCCAGCGCCATTACGTCACTGCGCATACGCCCACCTGCCCAAAAAGGGCAGAACGTTACAGGCTTTCTCGGGCAGTGGCGTCGCATGCGCAGTTAACATGTCGGCCCGGGCTTGCAGCCATATCTTTTACAGGCACCGCTGCCCTCAAAGTGGCCCTAGGGCAGGCGACCTTGCCGGTATCCCAGTAGGCCAGTCCAGCCCTGACCACTGCACCCAGTAAGAGACTTGGGGCTATGGGCCCCAGATTCGGGGGTATAGCCCCAGAAGTCACCCCCTAACGACACCACTGCCAGGGAGTAGCTAATAGCCGGTTCCCCAGGTCCTCTCCTCCTGATGGTCAGTGGTTCCAGGGATAGGATCCTTTAATGAACAGGATAAAAAAACGAATAACGAGCTCCTCATAGTGTAAAAAAGTCTTGGTAGTTTATTAAAAACTTTCAACGAGGTTTAACATGTAAAAAACATTAGAAATACATCCAGCCATCATTTTAGCTTAAGGATTGGGGGCATCTCCTCGAGGGTACCACTGTGCCGGTCCTCAATTTGACTGACCATAAGATTTTCACATTTTTGTCAGAGGCAAAACGCTTATCTCTCTCCGCTCCTCTCAAGACCTCATGCTCTCAAACTCCCTTGTCATCTCATCCCATGCTCGCCTTCAGGACTTCTTCAGAGCCTCTCCCATCCTCTGGAATGCTCTACCCCAATGCGTCCGATTTTCTCCTACTTTATCCACTTTCAGACGATCCCTGAAAACTCTCTTCAGAGAAACCTATCTGGCCCTCCACCTAACAACTGTACATTTATCTTCTCAATCAGCACATCACCCACAGTTATTACCTCTTGTATCTCTTGACCTTCCCTCTTAGATTGTAAGCTCTAAGGAGCAGGGCCCTCTGATTCCTACTATATTAAAGTGTACTGTATTTATACTGTCTACCTTCAAGTTGTAAAGTTGTAAAGTGCTACGTAAACTGTTGGCGCTATATAAATCTTGTATAATAATAATAATAATCTCCCAGAAGGGCATGATGGGCCCTTTTTCTATCAAGCTTTAATTACATATTCTCATTCTTACCCATACTAAGAATGTAAGGGCTCATGCATTGTCGCAGCAGTTATCCTCCTCTTCCAAGATGGAGTTTGTGCCTACTCCTGTGAGACCTCCGGCTTGCATTCTAGCCACTATTTGCACTAGTCTCACTTCACCTTTGGGTGAGAGAATTCTTGCTGCTCACATCCATTCTCCTCCTGGGAAAGCTTGTGACTGCTGCTTTGTCCCCGAGAATCTCCACACTGCTTTGCTCCAGACCTACCATTCTCCTAAGGCAGCTGGGCACCCAGGGAAGAATCAACTCGTATGGTCTTTGTCTCAACAATTCTGGTAGCCTAGTCTCCGTGCTGATGTAACCGCCTTCGTAGCCGCTTGTTCCATGTGTTCAGAGTAAAACACCACAACACCTTCCGGTGGGCTTCCTACAACCTATACTCAGTGGAAAGAGGCCTTGGACCCCCTTGTCTATTGATTTTATTGTGGAGTTACCCAACCGCAGTCCAAGCCTTGGAGCAGTTCCAACCAACCAAGCCTTGGAGCAGTTCCTATGTTGCTATATTTCTGACCACCATAACAACTGTCCAGACCTCTTATCTTGGGCTGAGTTTGCTCACAATAGTGCCATCAATGCCACTTCCCGACTGTCTCCATTTGTAGCGAATTATAGGTTTCAGCCACCCATGTTGCCTGACACTCTTGTTCCACAAGGAATTCCTGCGTTAAAGAAGCATCTCTGTGATCTCCGTTCCAGTTGGGTGCAGATCCAAGAGTCCTTGCAACGCGCCAGCGATAGGTACAGACTCCATGCTGACTGCTGATGTATACCTGCACCCTCCTACCAACTTGGGGAGAGGATCTTGCGGTCATCTTGTAACCTCTGTGTTCCCTCATTGAAACTGGCACCACGATATATTGGGCCTTTCCACATTCCCCATAAGATCGACCCAGTGGCCTCTGCATTAGACCTTCTTTCCAACATGCGTATTTCTAACGTATTCCATATTTCTTTATTAAAACCTTTGGTGTGCAACCGCTATACCACCCCAGTACCAGCTGCTCACCCAGTTCAGGTTGACAACCATGTAGAGTATGAGATTCAATCTATCATTGAATCCTGTAGGTTTTGTGGGTCAATACGGTACCTTATTCATTTGAGAGGTTACGGTCCAGAGGAACGCTCTTGACTCTCTTTCTCAGGCATACATGCTTCTGCCCTCCTCCGTACTTTCCATAGACGTTTTCCCCTTCAACCTGGTGCCCTCAAACCTGGGAGGGGTCATTGGGAGGGGTCATTGAGTAGGGGGTACTATCAGGGCTGGGCTCTTAGCAGCTCTCTTCTCAGTACTTGGGCTGCTCAGCTGTCGGATGGTTGCCCCAATTTATTGTTTTCACAGTGGCTCATCTGGTTTCCATTACCTGCCTCATCAGTCCAGCCTACAGCCAGCCCCTTTCTGTTATTTAACCTCCCTAGCGGTAATCTCGAGTGTGGCTCAGGGATAATTTTCAGTACCAGTAGTGATAACTGTGAGCCACCCTTGGGATTGCATTGCAGTATCCAGGTACAGTTACTTACCTTGTCCCTAGGATCCTGCGATGTCCTCTTGCTGTATCCTCCGCCAGAGTATCAAATCATTTCACCTCAGTTTTGTCCCTAGTGCTTTGTGCAGTGCCCTCTTTCTGCCTGGAAACTTGAGAACGTACATGGCATCCAAAAAGCATCCCTCTACGTCAAAAGCGGTTTTAGACCAGCTAGAAAACAGCAATAGTGAATTAGAATCACTTGCAGAATTGAGTGATAGTGAGTTGTGTGGGAAATTCATCATCAGACACAGAAAGTGAGGACAGCGACAGTTCTGCGACTGAGCTTAGTGATGTGCGTATTTGGTGCTCTATTGACTGTGGTATGGATCAAGCAGCACTGAACTCAGTTGCAGAATTGTCGCTGTCGTCACTTTCAGTGTCTGATGACGAATTTCACCACGAATCACTATCGCTCAATTCTGCAAGTGATTCAAATTTACTATCACTGTTTAAAACCGCTTTTGACGTAGAGGAATGCTTTCCATTGTCTTGACTTTGACGTTGGACTTTGTGCAGTCCCATGTTTCAAAATTTTTCATACCTGGGATGTTTACTAAACCAATATACAGTGTCTAGTATTACAGTGACTAGTAATATTGCACCCTTGTTTGGACAAATTTCAGTGTTTTTGATTTGATTACATTATTGAATAAAATGTATTATTATTATTGACAATTATTTATTATATTCTAATTTATGATTTTGTGTTTCAAACCTTATCATACCGGAATGTCTATTAGACTCTTGTTTGGACAGATTTAAGTGCGTTATTCCCAAGAATTACAGGCCTACAATATAAAACACCAAATTTCCATACAAAACAATGTACCGCTTTGACATTAAAAAATCAGACATAATCATACTGTCAGGGAGGTTAAGCTACCTTGCTCATTCCTTCGGGGCCTTTGCCTTGGTCAACATATCCTGTGTGTCTCTGCTATGTTCCTGTTAAAGACTTTGCCCGGCTGACGTCCCTTCTGGTTCCTGATCCTGATCTTCTGCTTCTGACTACACTGATTCCTGGCCTCCTGATTACCGACTCGACCGATTACCTGTTTTGGCTTCCGAACCCTGGCTTATGTTTTGACTTGATTGTTCTTGTTCTGTACTATTTTTACTATTACATTTAAAGGTGTGATTTTTACTGCATTTCTGTATCAGTCTGATTCATGGTTCCTGATAGTAGTATGTGACATTAAGGTCAGTGGTAAGTAACGCAGAGTTTAGGGGTCAGGAGTATGTGATGCAGAGTTCAGGTTTCAGGAGTATGTGATGCAGAGTTCAGGGGTCAGGAGTATGTAATGCAGAGTTCAGGGGTCAGGCGTAAGTGACGCAAAGTTCAGGGGGCAGGAGCGTGTGATGCAGAGTTCAGGTGTATGTGATGCAAAGTTCAGAGGTCAGAAATATTTGACACAGAGTTCAGGAGTCAACATTAAGTGAGGTCAGTAGCAAGTGATGCAGAGTTCAGGGGTCAGCAGTCAGTGACACAGAAGTCAGCAGTAAGTGACACAGAGTTCAGGGGGCAGTAGTAAGTGACTCAGAGGTCAGTAGTAAGTAGCGCAAAGTTCGGGGTTAAGTAGTAAGTGACGCAGAATTCAGGGGTCAGTAGTTAGTGACTCAGAGTCCAGGGGTCAGTAGTAAATGACAGAATTCAGAGGTCAGTGGTAAGTAAGTCACCTACTACTAACCTCTGAACAAGTGACCCAACATCTAATTATGTGCCCTGGCCCCTCCAATGTTATTCCACAGATATTGTTCTGTACATTCCCTGTTCAACATTGTCTCATTCTGTACTACATAAGTCAACTTCGATTCTGTTTAACCACATCTCTTTAAGCAAAGCCCAGTATTCAGCACAATTATACCGTGCACACACAGTCAGACTTTTCAGTTACAAAAGTCCGACAGCCCGTCCGACAGACTTTCGACAGACTTTCAACGGACTTCTGGCGGACTTTTAACAGACTTTCTAACGACCGGACTTGCCTACACACGATCACGCCAAAGTCCGACGGATTCGTACGTGATGCGTTATCGGACTAAAATAAGGAAGTTGATAGCCAGTAGCCAATAGCTGCCCTAGCGTCGGTTTTTGTCCGTCAGACTAGCATACAGACAAGCTTATTTCTGGGTCCGGCGGAGTTACGACGTAAAGATTTGAAGCATGTTCAAAATCTAAAGTCCGTCAGATTTGCCACTGGAAAAGTTCGCTGAAGGTCCGGTGAAGCCAACACACGATCGGATTGTCCGCCGGATTTGGTCCGTCGGCGTCCGTCGGACAAGTCCGGTTGAAAAGTCCGATCGTGTGTACGCGACATTAGAAACATACCCATTTTTGCACGTGCCACATTTTCTCATTCGCTGGGTTCTAATATATAGTGTTGCACATAGGCCCACTGCTTTCATAAAATGCCCCTGGCAGGCACCTTTCGAGGTGACAATGCTCTGTCTCTTTCTCACATTTGCTCTCCTATGTTGTCACCTGGTCATATTTAATCTTAATGTAGTCTACAAGCAGCCACACTGACATGCGTTGCACAGGCATAGTTCACTATTGTCATAATCAGGAAACCTCTCCCGATAAAAGCCCACATGCAGTCCAGTGCATTTTTTTCTGCATCAAAAACGCATGGAAAGTAGGTTATATGGTTTTCAATGGCATTGTTCACATCAGTGCTTGCAGTTCCAGTGCGTTCCAGTTCCAGAAAAAGATGTAGAGCATTTTTCCTGCACTGGACTGTATTAGAATGCTGTAAAACGCAAAAATGCACTGGAATGCACTGGAATACACCGGAAGGCACCTAAATGCACCAAAAACACACTGGAACACACATGTTCTTATTTAAGGTTAAGAAAAAAGAGGGGGGGAGCACTGGACTGCACCAAAAACTCACTGGAATGCATCAAAAACGCGCCAAAAACATGCATGCAGAAAAGCACTTAGAACGCATTCAGACTGTGTTTCTATGGTGTGAACTGGCCCTGACAGCAGTTGCTGGAGTGCATGCATGCAGGTATAAAGTGGCTGCAAAGAGGCTGCATGAGATCAGCATGGGATAAAAAAAACTGAACTTGAGTATTATAAAGCTGATTTCTGGGAAAAGTAAAAATCCTCCCTTGCATTGGAATGCCCCCCCCCCCCCCCTCCCACTGCTGGTTCTCTGGGGGCACTCAGCAGGAGGGAGGAGCCAGGGGTGCCGGCGGGAAACCCAAGAAGAAGAGGATCGGGGCTGCTCTTCCTGAACAAGAAGTTAGGAGCAGGAGAAATGTGTTTTCTTTTTTCTGTACAGGTACGTGCTTTCCTCAAACTGTTTACTTATAAGATGGAGTCTCTTTAAGGATATAGAATGCAGTGCTTGAATTAAATCATTGAGAACAATGTTCATTTTTAACTGCTTTTATTCCTCTACATAAGACCCCTTTCACACCGAGGGCGTTTTGCAGGCGCTATAGCATTAAAAATAGCACCTGCAATCCGCCCTCAAACAGCTGCTCCATTGTCTCCAGTGTGAAAGCCCGAGGGGGCAGCGCTGCGATACCGCCGGCAAAACGCCGCTATTGCGGGCAGTTTTAACCCTTTCTTGGCCGCTAGCAGGGGGTAAAAGCGCCCTGCTAGCAGCCGAAATGCGCCGCAAATCCGACGGTAAAATGCGCTTTTCCGCCAACGATATGGGCGGCTCGGTGTGAAAGGGGTCTAACTTATTGGAAGAACAATGTAAACACTAAGACCCCTTTCACACCAAGCCGCCCATAGCGTCGTCGGTAAAACGCTGCTATTTTTAGCGGCGTTTAACCCTCGGATTTGCGGCGCATTTCGCCCACTAGCGGGGCTCTTTTACCCCCCACTAGCGGCCGAGAAAGGGTTAAAACCCTCTGCAATAACGGCGTTTTGCCGGCGGTATCGCAGCGCTGCCCCATTGATTTCAATGGGGAGCAGCGGTGGAGAAGCGGTAAACACACCACTCCTTCACCGCTCCAAAGAAGCTGCTGGCAGGACTTTTCCTGACGTCCTGCCAGTGCACCGCTCCGGTGTGAGAGCCCTCGGGCTTTCACACTGGAGACAATGGAGCAGCTGTTTGAGGGCGGATTGGAGGCACTATTTTTAATGCTATAGCGCCTGCAAAACGTCCTCGGTGTGAAAGGGGTCTTAATCTTGCGTGGTGCTTAGTGAAAACTACATCTGACTTGCTGCGGAGTATGATGCTGTATACACAAGGCACAAGACGGTATGAAGCAGTGTATGGGAAATGAGCTGATTTAGGGGGGAGGAGGGGGGTCATTATGTAAAAGTGATAATTTGGTGCATTTAGTATTTTAACATTGTCTGGCGTTTTAAGACTTCCTCAGATTACAGACAGTTCTTATTTCAGAAGTACCGTAATTTAGGACTATAAAATGGACTAAACAACCTCTGTGGGCTGTTATAACCCAAACTTACCACTAGATGCTACTCATGTTGCATGAACCTACACCTTACAATTGTAAATTCTCTAAAATATGAGTACTTTCTTCCTAATTAAAGGTTTTGAATTGATTTTTTTTTTTTGCTACAACTGTCTGGTAACTGATCTCCAAGCCCTCCACAGTCATTTATATTAACGTGACAGCAATACACAATGTAGCGCCCGCCAATTTTTATGATTTATCAGATGCAAAGAAATAAAGAAAAATTGCTACAACAGAGATTATTAACTCATATTCATTAACATTTTGACATCCCATTTATTTTTTGCAGAGATCTTTATCTGATTGTCATTTTTGTTAACTTCAACTGAGAGAGGGCGGATGTATGTATTCAAGATCGTGTTTTGGTTTTTTTTGCCAATTTTGACTATCTACCTCTTATCATCACTTTGCACTGTGACTTTGCTCTCGAAATAGGTAAAAGGAATAATGTAGAAAATTGAAGAAAACAGCTGAACAGCCGCACTCTGAATAACACCTTTTAAACGCGGCAAAACAGTGTAGAAGATCCAAAATCTCTTACATCATGGTGATGAAATGTACAGACAGGCTAACGCGTTTCACATCCATATAGATGCTTAACCACTTGCCGACCAGCCGCCATCATTATACTGCGGCAGGTCGGCGCGAACCATCGTAGCTATACATCGGTCCCTTTAAGCGGGATATCAGGCGTGCGCCCGCTGCACAGCAGGGGTGCCAATGCTCATGACCGGCGGTCACGATGATCGCCGGCCATGAGCGATCGCGGGCACGAGAGGCAGAACAGGAACGTGTGTGTGTAAACACACATCCCAGTTCTGTGAGGAGAGGAGATGCAGATCGTGAGTTCCTACAAGCTGGGAACCACTATCTCTCATCTCCTATAGTCAGTCCCATCCCCCACAGTTAGAACACACACCTAGGGAACACACTTAACCCCCTTGATCGCCCCTCTAGTGTTAACCCCTTCCCTGTCAGTGACCTTTTTACAGTAATCAGTGCATTTTATAGCACTGATCGCTGTTTAATTGTCAATCGACCCAAAAAATGTGTCAAAAGTGTCCGATGTGTCCTCCATAATGTCGCAGTCTTCATAAAAATCGCAGATCGCCGCCATTACTAGTAAAAAAAATTATAATAATAAAAATGCCATAAATCTATCCCCTATTTTGTAGACGCTGTAACTTTTGCGCAAACCAATCAATATACGCTTTTTGCGATTTTTATAACCAAAAATATGTAGAAGTATACATATCGGCCTAAACTGAGGAAAAAATTAGCTTTTTTAAAAAAAAATTGGGGCTATTTATTACAGCAAAAAGTATAAAATATTGTGTTTTTTTCAAAATTGTCGTTCTTTTTTTGTTTATAGCGCAACAACAACAAAAAAGCGCAGAGGTGATCAAATACCACCAAAAGAAATCTCTATTTGTGGGAAAAAAAGGATGTGAATTTTGTTTGGGTACAGCTTTGCACGACCGCGCAATTGTCAGTTAAAGCGACGCAGTGCCGTATCAAAAAAAATGGCCCGGTCATTGAGCAGCCAATTCTTCCGATCTTCAATTTCCTACACGATTGCAGAGCCTGCACCGGAAGTTGTGCATGGGGAGGGCGGCTATTAGAGACACCAATACTCTTGGAGCGGCATCGCTACCTCATAAAAGGTATAATGTCCCATGAATGCAAACTAGGTAAAATTCAACTTGCGTATATATATATATATATATATATATATATATATATATATATATATGTGTGTGTGTATGTGTGGCTGTGTGTGTGTATGTATATGTATATATATATATATATATATATATATATATATATATATATATATACATATATATATATACACACAGTGGGGACGGAAAGTATTCAGGCCCCCTTAAATTTTTCACTCTTTGTTATATTGCAGCCATTTTCTAAAATCATTTAAGTTCATTTTTTTCCTCATTAATGTACGCACAGCACCCCGTATTGACAGAAAAACACAGAATTGTTGACATTTTTTGCAGATTCATTAAAAAAGAGAAACTGAAATATCACATGGTGCTAAGTATTCAGACCCTTTGCTGTGACACTCATATATATATAACTCAGGTGCTGTCCATTTCTTCTGATCATCCTTGAGATGGTTCTACACCTTCATTTGAGTCCAGCTGTGTTTGATTATACTGATTGGACTTGATTAGGAAAGCCACACACCTGTCTCTATAAGACCTTACAGCTCACAGTGCATGTCAGAGCAAATGAGAATCATGAGGTCAAAGGAACTGCCTGAAGAGCTCAGAGACAGAATTGTGGTAAGGCACAGATCTGGCCAAGGTTACAAAAAAATTTCTGCTGCACTTAAGGTTCCTAAGAGCACAGTGGCCTCCATATTCCTTAAATGGAAGACATTTGGGATGACCAGAACCCTTCCTAGAGCTGGCCGTCCGGGGGAGAAGAGCCTTGGTGAGAGAGATAAAGAAGAACCCAAAGATCACTGTGGCTGAGCTCCAGAGATGCAGTCGGGAGATGGGGGAAAGTTGTAGAAAGTCAACTATCACTGCAGCCCTCCACTAGTTGGGGCTTTATGGCAGAGTGGCCCGACGGAAGCCTCTCCTCAGTGCAAGACATATGAAAGCCCGCATGGAGTTTTCTAAAAAACACATGAAGGACTCCAAGATGGTGAGAAATAAGATTCTCTGGTCTGATGAGACCGAGATAGAACTTTTTGGCCTTAATTCTAAGCGGTATGTGTGAAGAAAACCAGGCACTGCTCATTACCTGTCCAATACAGTCCCAACAGTGAAGCATGGTGGTGGCAGCATCATGCTGTGTGGGTGTTTTTCATCTGCAGGGACAGGACGACTGGTTGCAATTGAGGGAAAAATGAATGTGGCCAAGTACAGGGATATCCTGGACGAAAACCTTTTCCAGAGTGCTCAGGACCTCAGACTGGGCCGAAGGTTTACCATCCAACAAGACAATGACCCTAAGCACACAGCTAAAATAACAAAGGAGTGGCTTCACAACAACTCCGTGACTGTTCTTGAATGTCTCAGCCAGAGCCCTGACTTAAACCCAATTGAGCATCTCTGGAGAGACCTAAAAATGGCTGTCCACCAACGTTTACCATCCAACCTGACAGAACTGGAGAGGACCTGCAAGGAGGAATGGCAGAGGATCCTCAAATCCAGGTGTGAAAAACTTGTTGTATCTTTCCCAAAAAGACTCATGGCTGTATTCGATCAAAAGGGAGCTTCTACTAAATACTGAGCAAAGGGTCTGAATACTTAGGACCATGTGATATTTCAGTTTTTCTTTTTTATTAAATCTTTAAAAATGTCAACAATTCTGTGTTTTTCTGTCAATATGGGGTGCTGTGTGTACATTAATGAGGAAAAAAATGAACTTAAATGATTTTAGCAAATGGCTGTAATATAACAAAGAGTGAAAAATGTAAGGGGGTCTGAATACTTTCCGTCCCCACTGTATATATATATATATATATATATATATATATATATATATATATATATGTAGCGCTGGTAGATTTGCAATCTACCGCATGTTAGGTAAATTTAGTAAATTGTGCGTTAGGAAGGTAAAAGTTTGCCTGTGTTCCAGCTTGGCTGACGTTGTGTGTGTTTCCGTGCTGACCGGTGGGTGTCGCTGTTGCCACTGGTCAGGGTTGGAAAGGCAACGTGTTGAAGCGTATGGATGCTCCTCTGTCCCAGGGGCACGCTTGGTGGAGGTGGTCCTCCGAGTTGCATTCTGGGTGAGGGTATTTATGGGACAGACGCCATGTTTTAGGGTTCATTTTACAGCCACCTGCTGGCCCTACTGGCCGACAGGTATGCGTTAAGGAGCTATCTCGTGGTCCTCCGTTCGGGAGGCCCACGATACAGCGACGCAGGGGTGGACCCAGAGGCTTGTCTGGGGCCTACCACCGCGGCCGAGGAATGGTCCTGAGCTGTCAGTCCTGTGTGACGAAGCTGGACAGCCAAGGAGATCCCAGGGGAGGACCCATCTTGGAGAGATCACGCAGAGTGCTGGTCTATAGAGGGGCCTGGTGACTCGGTTGGAGGACGTATCCAAAAGTAACTATACAGCATAGTGTTGCCGGCTCGGCTTAAATGTTCAAGCACTGTGACTGACTTTCACTATAGAAAAACCTATACATCCTGTGGCAGAGGATCGTACGGATTTTGTTCCCAAACAAGTCTGTGGCAGAGACTTTGATTCATGTTGCGTACTGGCTGCTAGACCGGTGAGAGAGGCCTATCCAGACGAGCAAAGAGTGCGTCCCACGAGGGGAGCGCATTTCAAATAGTATTTGAATTCTACCAGGACATTTTGTCAAGAGAACCCTACCAGAGAATATTTGAGTTTCTTCTGCAAGTTTCCTTTCCACCTCTTTCCTGCTTCTTCCTAAGTTGTTTGTTTTAATAAAGCACTGAAAACGTACTCCAGTGTTGGTGCGTGTGTTGTCCAGGAGTAAACTCAACGGAACCCTAAACCCAGTGCCGGTGAAACAGAGGGAAGCAGAGTGAAGGTAACGGACCCGCTTAAACCAGCAGCTCCACCGTGAGTTAGTGCTACATATATATATGTCTGTATATATATATATATATATATATATATATATAATATTGTGGTAGATTAGCTTGTGGGGATCACCTTTTCTAGAAATGAAGGTCAGCGTTGCTGGCAGTTTCTTTAAAATCTGGAGGGTTGCCAGCCTTATTTTGAAGAGGTTTGCAAAGTCATGAATACAAACAAAAAACAGTAAAGTAAAAATCCTTGCCGTCCGGCGCTAAACAGTAGTCTCCCCTCTATACGGTGTGGGGCTGGTCCCCATCACCCACAAAGCATGTGGTAAAGCAAACCTTCTTTGTAAATACAAGCAGAGCTTCTCTCTCTCGAATTCCCTTCTCAGCCTCAGGCCAGAGCCCTGCTGTGATCTCTTCCTGCTCATTTAAAGTCCACCTGAGTGTGGACTCAAGTGGACCACAACATCTGGACCGGAACCAAGCCTGCCACAGAGGCTGGAAGAACCCGGGCTGGATTCCGGTTCAGTCTCTTACTATAGAACGCATGTCAGGTGAATATACCGATTATCCATTACCTCACCTTGCATACCATCACAATATATACAGTATACAGTGCCTTGAAAAAGTATGCATACCCCTTGAAATTTTCCACATTTGGTCATGTTACAACCGAAAATGTAAATGTATTTCATTGAAATTTGTTTGTGATAGACCAAAACAAAGTGGCACATAATTGTGAAGTGGAAGGAAAGTGATAAATGGTGTTCAAACATTTTTACAAATAAATATCTATAAAAAAGTGTGGAGTGCATTTGTATTCAGCCCCCTTTACTCAGATACCCCTAACTAAAATCTAGTGGAACCAATTGTCTTCAGAAGTCACCTAATTAGTAAATAGAGTCCACCTGTGTGTAATTTAATCTCAGTAAAAAAACAGCTGTTCTGAGAAGCTCTCAGGGTTTTGTTAGAGATTCTTATAGGGCGTACACACGGTCGGACTTTTCAGCTACAAAAGTCAGACGAACCAAATCCGGCGGACCATTCGATCGTGTGTGGGCTTCCCCGGACTTTCAGCGGACTTTTCCAGTCGAAAATCTGATGGACTTTACTGCCCCGGGTGACACACATTGGGTGGGGGGGTGTAAGGCACTCTTCAGGGGGACCTCAGGTGCATCTAGGGCCCCTGCACTTTTCCTGTCATAGAAGCTTTGTAAAAACATTGATTGGATCAGCACAGAGCCCAGCAGTGTGTGTGTGTGTGTGTGTGGGGGGGCTGTCTCTAACTCCCCCCTGTCCTCTCATCAAGTTAAAAAACAAAAGAGGGAGGCGCCTCTGGGTGTAGACTTAAAACAATTTTATTCATAAAAGATAGTGGCAGTCAAACTCACATTTTAGAAGTCATCAAAGGGCATGTAAATGTGAGCAGGTCATAGAAACATCATCCATCATAGAGTGTACATCAGGTCAGTCTAAAACCCTTAATCGCTGGCTGGAGGCTCTGCCCGTGTGTGGAGAGAGCCTGATGAAGGGGCGTCACCACAGCTCGTACGCCCTGCAACGTGTCACCCGACCATTGACGTGATCCCTCCTCGCCGGTTGTTTTTTCCTTCTGCGCTCCGGGCCTCAATTTTTGCCTGTCACCGCTGCGGCCGGCTATACATCTCAGCAGTGCCTCTCTCCACACACGGGCAGAGCCTCCAGCTCTATCTTTTATGAATAAAATAGTTTTAAGTCTACACCCAGAGGCGCCTCTCTCTTTTGTTTCTTCTCAGGATTTTGGAATCTGGTTTCGGTTCTAGGTGAAGACAGCCCTATTTGTGGACTTACCATCCTGTTCCTTTGGATCTTTGGATTTTTCTTTTACACTGTTATAACTGTGATATAAATGTTACCATATATACATATATATCCTTCATGTGTTTTTTTCATATATACTCATTCACCACATTTACCAGCTTTCCACATATATTTTAAAATATCTTTACATACATCTTTTTGGTTTCATATGTGGTGCTGTTGGTGTTGCTTAGAGTTACCTCTTTTTTTTTTCTCTAACCATTTATGTATGTATATATTTTTTGAAGGCAGGGAGGATTTTAGTTTTGTTTTGTTGTTTTTATTGCCATTCCCAGTTTTTTGCGCCTATATTTGCATGCTGTGAATCTCAACAAGTTAGGCTGTCCCGAAGCAGCCGGAGGTGGCTAAAAAAGAAAGAGGACAGACCACACACACCACAGCAGCCCGGGAATCTTCTGACATGCTGTAAGTGACTGAGCAATGCACACTGTCACTACATGCAGACCTAATCTGTCTCTATAATACCCCCCCAACCTGGCACTATTTGCCACCCTAACCTGGCACCATATACCACCCTGACCTGCCACTATATACCACCCTGACCTGGCAATATATACCACCCTAAACTGGCACTATATACCACCCTGACCTGGCAATATATACTACCCTAACCTGGCACTATATACCCACCTAACCTGGCTCTATATACCACCCTGACCTGGCACTATATACCACCCTAACTTGGCACTATATATCACCCTGACCTGGCACCATATATCATCCTGACCTGGTGCTATATACCCACCTAAACTGGTTCTATATAGCACCCTGACCTGGCACTATATATCTCCCTAACCTGGCACTGTATACCCCCCTGACCTGGCACTATATACCACCCTGACCTGGCACTATATATCACCCTAACCTGGCACTATATACCACCATGACCTGGCACTATATGCCACCCTAACCTGGCACTATATACAACCCTGACCTGGCACTATATACCATCCTAACCTGGCACTATATATCACCCTAACCTGGCACTATATCACCTAACCTGCCAGTATACTAACTTGACGTCGACGTGTGGTGCGCTTTCCGCCTCGCTGGGGGGGTGCCAGATATAGGATTCGCCCCATTTGCCATATGCTCTAGGTATGCCCCTGGTCTACCTAAACTGACAGGCCGGGCAAGGAGAGCATTAATCAGAGAAGCAGCCAAGAGGCCCATAGTAACTCTGGAGGAGCTGCAGAGATCCACAGCTCAGGTGGGAGAATCTGTCCACAGGACAACTATTAGTCGTGCACTCCACAAATCTGGCCTTTATGGAAGAGTGGCAGGAAGAAAGCCAGTATTGAAAGAAAGCCATAAGAAGTTCTGTTTGCAGATTGCTGTGTCCCCCACTCCATGTGGGGGACACAGTAAACATGTGGAAAAAGGTGCTCTGGTCAGATAAGACCAAAATTATACTTTTTGGCCTAAAAGTAAAATGCTATGTGTGGCAGAAAACGAACACTGCACATCACTCTGAACACACCATCCCCACTGTGAAACATGGTGGTGGCAGCATCATGTTGTGGGGTAGCTTTTCTTCAGCAGGGACAGGGAAGCTGGTCAGAGTTGATGGGAAGATGGATGGAGCCAAATACAGAGCAATCTTAGAAGATAACCTGTTAGAGTCTGGGGCAAACGTTCACCTTCTAGCAGGACAAAGGCCCTAAACATACAGCAAATCAAAGCAAATTCATGTGTTAGAATGGCCCAGTCAAAGTCCTGACCTAAATCCAATTAAGAATCTGTGGCAAAACTTGAAAGTTGCTGTTCACAGACGCTCTCCATCCAATCTGACAGAGCTTGAGCTATTTTGCAAAGAAGAATGAGCAAAAATGTCACTCTCTAGATGTGCAAAGCTGGTAAGAGACATCCCCAAAAAGACTTACAGCTGTAATTGCAGTGAAAGGGGGTTCTACAAAGTATTGACTCCGGGGGGGCTGAATTCAAATTCCTGCCACACTTTTCACATATTTATTTGTAAAAAATTTTGAAAAGCATTTATAATGTTCCTTCTACTTCTCAATTATGTGCCACTTTGTGTTGTCTATCACATAAAATCCCAATGAAATACATTTATGTTTTTGGTTGTAACATGACAAAATGTGGAAAAGTTCAAGGGGTATGAATACTTTTTTAAGGTACTGTATGTGTATATATATATGTACAGCCTGACACTATTAGGGCTCTTTTAGATTTGTAGTTGGGGGGGCATTAACACGTTGTTTAGCCGAGTTTTTAGCACCCCTTAAGCTGTAAAGGCAGCAGATAGGGGTGTTCACATGACACGATAGCAATGCTTTGCTTCGTGTCTGCAACAAAAATTTCTCACTCAAACAAATATAGAAATGCCACAAACGGCCAACAATTGCGTGTAATCCACGTGGTTGCGGCACCTTGATGCAGCATTAAGGCTATGTGTGGCAAGTTTGCCATGTTTCTGAATGCAGATCCCTTTTCAGAGGCATGGAAAACTTGCAATTTGACAATTGGTGAAGAGGGATATGACACCCCCTCTCCGCCTGTTGTAACTACATAAATGCCTCACCAATGCACCACAACCACTTGCATTACACAAAGTTGCAGGGCATGTGTGGCGCTTCCCCATTTGTTTGAATGGGTCATGTTTGGGTACTGCCCACGACGAATGCCACAGAAGCAAAGTATCATAACCATAGCGTATAAATATATCCATCTTCAGGGCTTTTTTTTAGGTTTTAAAGGCTCAAGGTTTTTTACCTTCATGCGTTCTAGTGTGCAGCGCCACCCCCCTAATACTCACCTGAGCTCCCACTTGATCCAGCGATAGGCATGAGAGCTGAGCTTCTCCCAGGTCTCTCATTGGCTAAGACAGCAGCAAGAGCCATTGTGACACGTACCTTGGAGGTGAGCCTGACGTGCAGAGGGAGACCTCTCGTACGGCTCTGGTTCCAGGATCACTGGAGTGGGAACAGTGACCCTCGGAGCACAGCTGAGTAGGAGAGCCTGCAGGGTCCACTTGACTGAGACAGGAACAGGCTTAGTAGCTGCAGATGCAGGAATGCTGAGAAGTAGCAGACAGGTGCGCACAGATGCAGGACTGTAGGCAGGTGCGCATGGATGCAGGACTTGCAGGCAGGTGCACACAGATGCATGACTTGTAGGCAGGCACGCATGACAGCAGGCAAGAGCAGGGTCAGACAAGCCAGGTCACAGCAGCGGATCAATCAGACAGAAGCAGCAGGCAGAGAAAGGTCAAGTCTAGGCAGAATCGGCAACAGGAGATCAAACAGGAACACAGAGCAGGTCAAAGGCAAGCCAAGGGGTCAGGACTGGAGACAGCAGCGAGGTCAGGAGAAGCCAGGTAACACTGGAGCAGATGCGGGTTCAGGATCGGGTACAGGATGAGCTGCAGATCAGACAGCAAGGATGCATTCTGGAGAGGCCCCTTTTAAAGATCACTGGGCGCCAAAGCTGTGTTACTGTGTCCGCGATCTGCGCACGCGCATGCGCATTGGCGCGCGTCTATTCACTGCTGAATGCCTATGGACTGGAACACATCCCAATGGACCCGTGCACCCGTGGCCAGTTGCAGAGCCATGCGAAGTATGTCCATGACACATTGGCTCCTGCTACTGTCAATCACAGCCAGTGGGCCAATGCGGAGAGAGCAGGGGGGAGGGCCGCGCTGTGGCTTTATGGGGTTGATTTACTAAAGTCCAATTTACTGTGCACTTTTTTGTTATGGTTCACCAATGGCTATTTTTATGAACTGCCTAAACTTTATTTTTACCCTATGCCTGTAATTCCACGTTGACATCAAGCCAGCAGAAGGCACTGTTGTACAACTAGTGATTTTTTCAATCATCTGATGCAGAATTGGAAGCTCAGGCACAGGAACAATAAAGGGATCTGAAGCAGAATATGTGTCTCAGCAGCTTATGATAAAAACATTAACCACATAGGTCCCCAGAACCATGGAAAGCAGGAAGCTCACATATGCAAATGTTGACATTCTCTGTAGAAGGGCTTTGGGGCTGATCCACCTCCACCACAAACTTCTCAGTGGAGACTGACCATCAATTAAAGTAGATGTAAACCCAACCACCAAAATTTCATATTTACTTTAAAGCCTATAGTTATTTTCAATATTTGTAAAACCGCGGCTTTCATTATAATAACACCTGCTGATCCTGTCATGAAGATGTCATGTCCTGTCATGAAGATCATTGGTCAGGCCCTTCCTGGTATAGGGTTACAGTGGTCTGCCATTGTGTCATATAGCCTTTAACACCTTGATGTAATTTCAGATGTCTTGTTCAGACACTTCCTGTTATGGTGTACAGTGTCGGCCCGTCCATTAGGGGCGCACAGGCATGGCTCCCCCTCTCCATGTGTCCGGCCCCCCTAATCCATATGCAGGGCGCCGGACGCATGGATTCCAATGGGGTTGTTATTTTTAAGCATGTGATTAGAGCCAGAGGCTCTAATAGGCTTCAAAGAATGGTGGGCTTGGGGCGCAGATCATTGTATAGTCCACTGTATGGTCTTGGCCACCGTGCTGCAGCTCAGTTTCAGGGTCTTGGCAATCTTCTTGTAGCCTAGGCCATCTTTATGTAGAGCAACAATTCTTTTTTTCAGCTCCTCAGAGAGTTCTTTGCCATGAGGTGTCATGTGGAACTTCCAGTGACCAGTATGAGAGAGTGAGAGAAATAACACCAAATTTAACACACCTGCTCTCCATTCACACCTGAGACCTTGTAACACTAATGAGTCACATGACACGGGAAGAGAAAATGGCTAATTGGGCCCAATTTGGACATTTTTTTTTATTGGTGTACTAACTTTTGGTGCCAGCGGTTTAGACATTAATGGCTGTGTGTTGAGTTATTTTGAGGGGACAGCAAATTTACACTGTTATACAAGCTGTACACTCACTACTTTACATTGTAGCAAAGTGTCATTTCTTCAGTGTTGTCACATGGAAAGATATAATAAAATATTTACAAAAATGTGAGGGGTGTACTCACTTTTGTGAGATACTGTATGTTAACTTACTATTATCACACAACTCTTTCCAAATTGTTTTCTCTCACACAGGCTTCTATGGAACGCTACAAGTGTCATTTCAATGTTCCATTTACATGGGCACTGTTGTCACCTTCTGGAAACCCACCCTGAGAAATTCCGTGCAGCTATCACTGGAGTACATGTAACTAGGAGTGGGCTGCAAGAGCTTAGCAGAACTGAGATGCAACAAAGTATGACAAAAAAGGTGAATTTAGTAGACTGCAGAAAACAAATTGCCATTGTTTGTAGTATATGGTACCTCAAAGAGATGTATGGGGTATATAAAAAAAAAAAACCTTGCATCAATCTAATGCTGCACCTGTCCCCCTCCACCAGGGGACATTAGATCAATTTAAAATTGGCTAATAAGATTTATGAATAATAAATACATGTCTCTCACATGAAAATTAATAAAAATAAATAAAAATAAAATACATATCTCTCACCAGGGGCGTTGCTAGGTAGCAAAAAGACCAGGGGCTTCAGCCCGAAGTCAGAGCCCAGCACCGGGGGGGGGGTGAAGGTGCGGCAGACGGTGGGGTTGTATGGAGGGGGGTGTTACCTACCTGACATACACTGACCTACCTGACACACACTGACCTACCTGGCTGACATACACTGACCTACATGACATACCTGAAACGTACTAATCTACCTGACATACACTGACCTACCTATCTGACATACACTGACCTACATGACATACACTAACCTACATGGCTGACATACACTGACCGTGCTGACCTACCTGACATGCACTGACCTACCTGACATGCACTGACCTACCTGGCTGACACACAATGACCTACATGACATACACTGACCTACCTGACCCACACTGACCTACCTGACCCACACTGACCTACCTGACCCACACTGACCTACATGACATACACTGACCTACCTGAGACACACTTACCTACCTGAGACACACTGACCTACCTGGCTGACATACACTGACCTACATGACATACCTGACACGCACTGACCTACCTGACACACACTGACCTATCTGACACACACTGACCTACCTATCTGACACACACTGACCTAATTGATACACTGACCTACTTACCTGACACACACTGACCTACCTATCTCACCTACCTGACACACACTGACCTACCTATGTGACCTACCTGACACACACTGGCCTACCTATCTGACCTACCTGACACACACTGACCTACCTATCTGACACACACTGACCTAATTGATACACTGACCTACCTACCTGACACACACTGACCTACCTATCTGACCTACCTGACACACAGTGACCTACCTATCTGACCTACCTAACACACAGTGACCTACCTATCTGACATACACTGACCTACCTGACATGCACTGACCTACCTGACATGCACTGACCTACCTGACATGCACTGACCTACCTGCCCTTGCCCCCTTAAAGCCTAAGTTTATTTATTTAAAATTAGCCAAGGGGCATTCAAATCATCAATTGCAGCCACTGTGCCCCGTCAAATGCAGCCACTGTGCCCCGTCAAATGCAACCACTGTACCCCATCAATCGCAACCACTGTGCCCCGTGAAATGAAGCCACTGTGCCCGTCAAAAGAGAGAAGAGAGAGAATAGAGACAGAGAAGAAGAGAGAGAGAAGGAGAGAAGGGGAGAAAGAGAGAAAGCGAGAGAGAGAAGGAGAGCGAGAAACACAGAGAGAGAGTGACACCTTTTTTTTTTATCTTCGTTCTGTCCCACTGCCAGTCACAGCCACCATGGCTGTTATTCAGCGTGACTCTGGAGGTTGAGGTAGAAGGAGGCGTCGCCGTGCCGGTGTTCTCTTGAGAGAGGGGGTGCTGACACAGAGGGGGGTGGTGCTGACAGAGAGGGGGAGTGCTGACGGGGGGGTTCTAAAAGAGGGGGGTGCTGCTGACAGAGAGGGGGGTGCTAAAAGAGGGTGTGGGCTGACAGAGAGGGGGGCGCGCTGACAGAGAGGGGGGCGCTGACAGAGAGGGTATGGACTGACAGAGAGGGGGGTGCTGACAGAGAGGGTATGGACTGACAGAGAGGAGGGTGCTGACAGAGAGGGTATGGACTGACAGAGAGGGGGGTGCTGACAGAGAGGGTATGGACTGACAGAGAGGAGGGTGCTGACAGAGAGGGTATGGACTGAGAGGGGGGTGCTGACAGAGAGGGGGGTGCTGACAGAGGGGGGTGCTGACAGAGAGGGGGGTGCTGACAGAGAGGGGGGTGCTGACAGAGAGGGGGGTGCTGACAGGGGGGTGGGCTGACAGAGAGGGGGTGGGCTGACAGAGAGGGGGTGCTGACAGAGAGGGGGTGCTGACAGAGAGGGGGGCGCTGACAGAGAGGGTATGGACTGACAGAGAGGGGGGTGCTGACAGAGAGGGTATGGACTGAGAGGGGGGTGCTGACAGAGAGGGTATGGACTGAGAGGGGGGTGCTGACAGAGAGGGTATGGACTGAGAGGGGGGTGCTGACAGAGAGGGGGGTGCTGACAGGGAGGGGGGTGCTGACAGAGAGGGGGGTGCTGACAGAGAGGGGGGTGCTGACAGGGGGGTGGGTTGACAGAGAGGGGGTGCTGACAGAGAGGGGGTGCTGACAGAGAGGGGGTGGGCTGACAGAGAGGGTATGGACTGACAGAGAGGGGGGTGCTGACAGAGAGGGTATGGACTGACAGAGAGGGGGGTGCTGACAGAGAGGGTATGGACTGAGAGGGGGGTGCTGACAGAGAGGGGGGTGCTGACAGGGGGGTGGGCTGACAGGGAGGGGGGTACTGACAGAGAGGGGGGTGCTGACAGGGGGGTGGGCTGACAGAGAGGGGGGTGCTGACTGGGGGGGTGGGCTGACAGAGAGGGGGTGCTGACAGAGAGGGGGTGCTGACTGGGGAGGTGGGCTGACAGAGAGGGGGGTGGGCTGACAGAGAGGGGGGTGCTGACAGAGAGGGGGTGCTGTCATGGGGGTGGGCTGACAGAGAGGGGGGTGCTGACTGGGGGGTGGGCTGACAGAGAGGGGGTGCTGACTGGGGGAGTGGGCTGACAGAGAGGGGGGTGCTGACAGAGAGGGGGTGCTGACAGAGGGGGGTGGGCTGACAGACAGGGGGTGCTGACAGGGGGGTGGGCTGACAGAGGGGGGTGCTGACAGGGGGGTGCTGACACAGAGGGGGGTGGTGCTGACAGAGAGGGGGAGGGCTGACGGGGGGGTGCTAAAAGAGGGTGTGGGCTGACAGAGAGGGGGGCGCTGACAGAGGGGGGGTGGGCTGACAGAGAGGGGGGCGCTAACAGAGAGGGTATGGACTGACAGAGAGGGGGGTCTTGACAGAGAGGGTATGGACTGACAGAGAGGGGGGTGCTGACAGAGAGGGTATGGACTGAGAGGGGGGTGCTGACAGAGAGGGGGGTGCTGACTGGGGGGGTGGGCTGACAGAGAGAGGGGGTGCTGACACAGAGGGGGTGGGCTGACAGAGAAGGGGGTGGGCTGACAGAGAGGGGGGTGCTGACTGGGGAGGTGGGCTGACAGAGAGGGGGGTGCTGACTGGGGGAGTGGGCTGACAGAGAGGGGGGTGCTGTCATGGGGGTGGGCTGACAGAGAGGGGGGTGCTGACAGGGGGGGTGGGCTGACAGAGAGGAGAGTGGGCTGACAGAGAGGGGGGGGTGCTGACATAGGGGGGTGCTGACAGAGGGGGTGCTGACAGAGGGGGTGGGCTGGCACAGAGGAGTGGGCTAACAGAGAGGGGGGTGCTGACAGAGAGGGGCGGGATGACAGAGAGGGGCGGGATGACAGAGAGGGGCGGGATGACAGAGAGGAGCACTCTGACAGGCTGGAGGAAGAGCAGATGACAGACCTCAGTAAAGAGGAGACACATCGCGCGCCAGGCAGGGAGGCGGGACTCCGGGCGGCCGAGATCATCCACAGTCCAGCCCAGCCCCGCCTCCACATGTGACCAGTCACCACCTCCACTGGGCCAATCAGACATGTCCGCCGCCTGCACAGCAAATCACAGAGCGCCCGCTGCCCAGCCCTCGACAGTGAGTGTAACAGATGTCAGTGGGCACGGGAATCGGGATGCGCCGCTCTCGATCTCGCGGCCGGGGCCACTAGTCACAGGACAGCTGAGCATCATGTCTGTATGCAGCCCCGCTGCATAACTAAGCAGGGAGAAGGGATGAGCGCTGCGGGGGGGGGGGGGGGGGGGAGGTGGCGGTCCGATGGCTCAGTGCTTGTACATGCCTGCTCTTCTCTCCTCTACCTCCAATGCAGCCCGCCTCAGCCGCGACCCGCCCGCTAGTTTCTCCTGCACACCCGCTGAGACTCGGGGCCTATGGGCTCCACATTCGGGGCTCCAGCCTCGATAGCCACCCCCTGGCGACGCCTCTGTCTCTCACATATAATTTAATCAAAATCGCAATCTAATCTACAACCGATTCATCCAGTTAATCACAATAATTATCATATATGAAATTGTTAAACCTAGTAAAAGTTGTGTATGTATACATATGTAGTTCAAATTGTGTATATATACATATATAGTACGCTACGGCACTCATGTTCTGAATCGTATTAGTTATCCCACACCCCAGTGAATAATCTATATGGGGCCCCCTAGGGGTAAGGCATATAGTTACATCAATATGGACCTAATGTTCATAAGAATAAAAGAATTTTAAGAATTTTATATGAACACACTTTTATTCTTTTTTTTTTTTAACATAAAGTTTATTTATTTGTTCTGAACAAACAAAAAATAAAAAGCAAGTTACATTAGCTTAAGACAGATAATGTACAATGATCATCCATATCATGTCAAATCAATAAGTACAGTGAAGATAATATAATTCAATCTCACACTTAGTGGCGAAAGTAGACTGTTAAAACTCCTAATCGTAGTCGCCTTAAAAGACCCTTTGAGAGGCCCGGGGGGGGGGGGGGGGGGGGAGCCCGACAAGGGTCTTCCAACCTTATTTATATACTACCTATGTATCGGTCAGACCATGTCCGGAGTAAAATTACAGGAAGTAGGGATGAATGGATAGCCAAGAGTATAAGGTATGGTACTTAATTTATCTATGGAATGGTCAGGTGTTTGGCCTCCACCCAAGCCGTCCAGATCCGATCAAATTTCTTCGGGCAGTTCCTCCCCATATACGTTAACTTATATAGGGGCAGAGCTGCATTAATGAGAGAGATCCATAGTTGTTTAGTGGGTGGTCGAGGCTGGTTCCACTTGAGGAGAATCGCCTTTCTGGCATACATTGCTGTGTAAAAAACAAATATTTTTTTCCTTTTGGGGGCCTCAAGAGAGTCACATATGCCCAACAAGAGGGGGATAGGACTGTAGGGGACCCTGATTTTGCCCACCGAGTTAATATCATCCAGAACTGACTTCCAAAAAACCACTATCCTTGGACATGTCCACACTGTATGGAAAAAATCAGCATCGTCTGAGCCACACCTTGGACAGGTGGCAGCTCTATTTTTGTAAATTTTAGCAAGGCGCGATGGGGAGTAATAAGCCTGATGCAGAAACTTTAACTGGGTAAATCTATCCCTAGAGGAGATGGCCAGAGTTAGGTATTGTTGCACCCCCTCTTCCCAGTCCTCATCAGTCAGGTCAGGAACGTCTCGCTGCCAGGTTGACATCAATTGTGAGACTCTAGATGTGTCCAAGAGGGCAAGTTTATTATAAATAGTCGACAACAGTCTAGTACCTTCGGGCGCGCGGAGTTCAGTTTCCAGATCTGACATCTGCAAGATCACCGGACCAGGAAACTGGGAGCGAAAAGCATGTCTTATCTGAAGGAATCTAAAAAACATCTGGTTTGGGAGGCCCTTTCTACTCTTCAGATCATCAAATGTTATCAGTTGTCCCTGTGATACAATATCACTCAGGGTAACTATTCCGTATCTAGCCCATATGACGGGATCTGGTATCGATTGAAAATGATTCAACCGTGGATTACCCCAAAGTGGTGTCACAGGGGACCACGTATCTTGCTTCCCTAACTTCTTGTTCACCATATCCCATACCTTAATGGTCGTTTTCATGGGCACAGACATCTTTGGATTGGAGCGGGGCCCTCTATGTATAAGATTTCGTAGCTCCGAGTAGGAACCAAGCAATGCGGCCTCCACAGCAGATGCCGGGTTAGAGGGCTCCTCCCCCAACCACCACTTTAACGTCACCAGGACTGCCGCCCAGTAATATTTTAGGAAGCAGGGGAGTGCCAGGCCTCCCAATGTAACTGGTAATTGTAAGGTTGTTTTTGCGATTCTAGGGGCCTTTCCATTCCATACAAAGGATATGACCAAGCTGTCCAGTTTGTTAAAAAAGGAATTAGGTATAGGGACAGGAGTTTGCCTAAATAAGTAGGTGAATTTGGGCAGGATGGACATCTTAATTAAATTTACGCGTCCCACTGGACTAAGGGGAAGAGACTTCCACGAGGAAAATTGGTGGGTCACCCGAGCCATCACCGGGGCCAAATTCAGGTCAATGAATTGTCGAAGGTCTCTATGTATCTCTACGCCGAGGTATCTGAACTGTGATACCCGGCGAAGCTGTGCGTCCAAATGCAAAGGAGCAACCCCAGAGTGCAGTGGGAACAATACTGACTTTCCCCAGTTGATACATATTCCGGAATATCGCCCGTATCTATCTATAACCTGAAGCGCTTGTGTCAATGATTGTCCATCATCCTTAAGGTATAAGAGGGTGTCATCCGCATATAATGATACCTTTTCTTGTAGCGGGCCTATAGTAATTCCTTGTATTTGCGAGTTGGACCTTATAAGGATAGCCATGGGTTCTATCGCGAGTGCAAAGAGCCCCCGGGATAATGGGCAGCCCTGTCTCGTTCCCCTACAGAGGGGAAAGGACGGCGAGAGGACCGTTCCAGTGCGCACCATGGCCGTCGGGGATCTGTACACCGCTTCAACCCAGGAGATGAAGACGGGACCAAAGCCAAATCTGCGGAGGACCTCCCATAGATAGTTCCATTCCACGGAATCGAAAGCTTTTTCCGCATCCAGGGAGGCCACTACCACTTGGTCAACATCTCCAACCCCCGAGGCCAAGACCGCATACAGTCTCCGCAGATTAATGTCTGTGCCCTTGCCCGGCATGAACCCCGACTGATCTTCATGCACTAATGACAGTATTACCTCATTGAGACGTCTAGCTAGGATTTTGGTCAAAACCTTTGCATCAGAATTCAATAGGGAGATAGGCCTATAGGATGAACATAATTGGGGGTCCTTCCCTGGTTTGGGCACCACGACTATTATTGCTTGTGCCATAGAAGGGGGGAGGACTCCCTCCCTTAGCGTCTTAACCAGCATGCTGTGTATTTTTGGGGCCATTTCCTCAGTATATTGCTGATAGAACTCAGGAGGGAATCCATCCGCTCCAGGAGTCTTACCTGATTGCAAAGAACCCAAGGCTATTTGGACCTCTTCTAATGTGATCGGGCTATCCAGGGACTGCCTTGCCTCCGGGGTAAGAGTAGGGAACTCCACTTCATCTAAGAACCCAGAGAGCTCTTCTTCAGAGTATCTTGCTCTCGATGAGTACAGATCGGAGTAGAATTCCGTAAAGCATTTGTTTATGTCTAATGGGTCTGTCTTTACCGTTCCGTCTGACGCCTTGATCCTCGCTATAGTGGGGGTCATGGATTGTTCTTTGGCTAGCCAGGCTAACAGTCTCCCTGTCTTCTCCCCCTGTTCAAAGATTTTTTGTGATTGAACCAACTGTCTTTTATTGACCTTGGCCACCCTAAGAAGCAAAACCTCCCTATAAGCTGCCTTCATATCTTGTCCTGTAATGGGGTTAGCTGTAAGGGCAAAGTCAGACTCAAGAGTCTGAGCCCTGGCCTCCGCCTCCTCCAGGGTAATCTGGTTATTTTTACGCTCCCTAGCTATGGAAGACATGTAACATCCCCTCACTTTTATTCTTTAATCAGTCCAAATGACCCACAAGCATAAGGGGATAATCTAATCTAATGAGTCTAACTGTGAGATCACTTCATATAGTGTCTCTCCCACTAGTTATCCTCAATGCAAGATCACTGCATATTAATAATCTTGATCTTGGGTATTTTGATTATTAATATGCAGTGATCTTGCATACACGGATGGAATTTGGATTTTTCGTTTAAACCTGAATGTAAGGTTTATCACGCTTATCTGCCAAAAAACGAGAGTGTGAGGCATATTTATCCGGTGAGTGATGAATCTGAAGGGAGAGAAATCACTGGCATGTTTGATTTGGTGGACATTTAGGAAATCTGCACATCATTCACGGTGTCTTTTCTATGGATGGACTTTATAATATAATTTCCACTTTTTTTGATCCAGGGTGGCTATTTGTGATATACAATTGATTATCTTGTGTGATACATACAATTTGCTTATTTGATATCACTAAGTATACTAGTCAAACACATGGTCACTTTATCACGTTATATTATTAACACCAGCGTCGCTTATATTAATTTTCTGGTTTTTGCAAATTAATAGAGTTTATATAATTATTTACATATTTAAAGTGGCAGCTTTGGAAGTTTCACATACTTTTATACATTTTTCATATATTGTTTCATACACAGTGTTTGGGACACACACTTTCCTAAAGCGCAGTGGTGGGAACTCAAGGTGGGCGCGTTCAAATATTTGGGTACCATTGTTTAGTTCTGAAGGACTACCAGAGGAGACTCTTCATAGCCAGGGACAGTAGCTGGGAAAGCTTCAGGAGAGAACTCATCCACGAAATACAGCTGGTAGCTGTAAATAAAGCTTGAAGGAGTACGGCGGGTAGCTGCAAGTAATGCTTGAAGAGAAGTACAGCGGGTAGCTGAGATGGAGCAGTCTGGGATGGGTGCAGAACCAGCCTAGAGGATTGTGGTGGCACGGGCACTGGAAAGGGGCAGCTGCAGCCAGGAGGGCTAGCAGTGCCTGAAGAGGTGGTACCGGGAGCAGTAGCCACAGGGACAGCTAGCACTGGGACTTTCTATATTTTTGCTACACCATAGGGGCCCGCAGGCCCTGCTTGCACAGGGCATCTGCTTTAGGCCTGACTGAGCCAGTGTCAGGCCTGCCATTCAGTGCTAGCTGGTCCGGGAAGTGCAAGCAAGTGATGTGCTGGAGAAAGAGAGGAGGTATATACTGTGGATGTATATAGTTGGTCCCAACATTGACTTTCAATTATGTGGGCATCTCATGATTCCCCTATCTCTATCTAAGTTAAATTCCCCTCAATAAAATACAAAAAAACAAGTGCAAGGACTTTTTCATGTCTCTGGATGCTTGAAATTGTGTGCCTGGCTGGGCAGGGTGACAGACGGACCACTACACTCAGCAGACCCTACAGTCATGGCTCTCTGCTCGGAGTGGAGGGGAGAACTGAGAGATCAGCAGTGTTTGAACGCTCAGTTCTGGTGGAGGGGGACAGATGCAGCATTAGATTGATACAAGGTTTTTTTTTTTTTTATATATATATATATATATATATACCCCATACATCTCTTTGAGGTACCATGTATTACAAACAATGGCAATTTGTTTTGTGCAGTCTACTAAATTCACCTTTTTTGTCATACTTTGTTGCATCTCAGTTCTGCTAAGCTCCTGCAGTCCACTCCTAGCTACATGTACTCCAGTGATAGCTGCACGGAATTTCTCAGGGTGGGTTTCCAGAAGGTGACAACAGTGGATTATGCCCATGTAAATGGCACATTGAAATAGCATGTTTTTTTTTGACAATTTTGACTGTCTACCTCTCATCATCACTTTGCACTTTGACTTTGCTGTCGGAACAGGTAAAAGGAAAATTGTCCCATGAATGCAAATTAGTTAGACCCCAGATTCCTCCAAGAAGAGTACCTGTCACCATCTAATATTGTTCCAAGGGATGTTTACATTCCTTGTGACAGCAATAAAAATGATCAGATTTTTTTTAAAGAGACAGTGTAAAAACAAATAAATAAATAAAATATGAATTTTTTTTTTTAAACGCCCCCACCCCGCATGCTCGCGCACAAAAGAAAACGCATACATAAGTCGCGCCCGCAAATGTAAATGGTGTTCAAATCACACATGTGAGGTATCACTGCGATCGTCAGAGTGATAGCAATAATTCTAGCAAAAGACCTCCTCTGTGACCCTAAACTGGTAACCGTTAAAAAAATTTAAAGCGTCGCCTATGGAGATTTTTAAGTACCGTAGTTTGTCGTCATTCCACGAGTGTGCAGTATCTATTTACTCAGCGTAACATCATCTTTCACAATATACAAAAATAATTAGGCCAACTTTACTGATTGGTTTTTTAAAATTCGGTGAAGTATATTTTTTCCATAAAAATTGAGATTGAAAGACCGCTGCACAAATATCGTGTGACATAAAATATTGCAACAACCACCATTTTATTCTCCAGAGTCTTTGCTAAAAAAATATATATCATGTTTGGGGGTTCTAAGTAAATTTCTAGTAAAAAATGCTGATTTTAACTTGTAAACAACAAGTGTCAGGAATAGGCTTGGTCCAGAAGTGGTAAATGCACAGGCTATGTATGATGCAACATTTACAAGGTAATATCTGGGCTTGCAAATGCATTGGTTGCCCAAAAAGTGGGTTTGAATGCCTTGCGGATATTAAGGAATATATTTAAATCATTTTTCTTGTGTACAAAGTTTAGTTTTAAATAAAAATGATATCTTTTTAGATTTTGTATTTTTCATTTAATGCTTATCTGAAAGGTAACATTTTTGATGTGATTTTCTCATGCATGCTTGCATTTTTTCATTACTGTAATCCATAAAAAGACGTCTAGATTCTGTCACTAGTGTATAGAAAACAGTGTATTCATCAGTCCTTCTAAAATGCTAACGTGAACAGTTATTGTGATTAACTGTTGTTGCATCACAATAATAAAACTGATGGAACAGTATGGTAGAAATGAACTGGCAGGTTCCACCCCTGACACAGCCTGGTACAGTCTTAGCAAATGTTGAGCCATTTAGGGCTATCCCGGTGTGCCACAGCAGGAGTGTCCAACCATCAAACATGTAACTGGTTTATGAACAATTTCCATGTATAGGGCAAAAACTTCCTACTGTGAAAAAGGGAAAAAGTTATACTCAGAGATGCTATGACCTGTCAATTTTTGGCGAAGTGACAATGTATCCTGCTAGCCCAACCCCTACTCTCCTTCACTGTCTCCTCACTCCATCAAAAATGTGGTCCTTTGTTCTAATGGAGGTTATGAAGGAGCTTATGAGCTCTCCCAGTGTGACAGTGCTTGGGTCTGAAGGCCAACCGATAGGCACAAATAATGTCATGTTGGGAGGTAAGGGTCATCACCCAGTGCCCACCGAGCTCTGACAGCATTCCACACTGAAGCCTACTCAGGGTGCACTCCTGCCGCAAGGAGATGGTAAGTATCCCTTGCTGCTGACATGGGGTAGACCATCAAGAAATACAGTAGACTACAGTCAGGTCCATAAATATTGGGACATCGACACAATACTAATTTTTTTGGCTCTATACACCACCACAATGGATTTGAAATTAAATTTAACAAGATGTGCTATAACTACAGACTTTCAGCTTTAATTTGAGGGTATTTACATCCAAATCAGGTGAACGGTGTAGGAATTACAACTGTTTGTATACATGCCTCCCACTTTTTAAGGGACCAAAAGTAATGGGACAATTGGCTGCTCAGCTGTTCCATGGCCAGGTGTGTGTTATCCCCTCATTATCCCATTTACAAGGAGCAGATAAAAGGTCCAGAGTTCATTTCAAGTGTGCTATTTGCATTTGGAATCTGTTGCTGCCAACTCTCAATATGAGATCCAAAGAGCTGTCACTATCAGTGAAGCAAGCCATCATTAGGCTGAAAAAACAAAGCAAACCCATCAGACATTAGGTGTGGCCAAATCAACTGTTTGGAACATCCTTAAAAAGAAAGAACGCACCGGGGAGCTCGGCAACACCAAAAGACCCGGAAGACCACGGAAAACAACTGTGGTGGATGACCGAAGAATTCTTTCCCTGGTGAAGAAAACACCCTTCACAACAGTTGGCCAGATCAAGAAAACTCTCCAGGAGGTAGGTGTATGTGTGTCAAAGTCAACAATCAAGAGATGACTTCACCAGAGTGAATACAGAGGGTTCAACACAAGATGTAAACCATTGGTGAGCCTCAAAAACAGAAAGGCCAGATTAGAGTTTGCCAAACAACATCTAAAAAAGCCTTCACAGTTCTGGAACAACATCCTATGGACAGATGAGACCAAAATGAACTTGTACCAGAGTGATGGGAAGAGAAGAGTATGGAGAAGGAAAGGAACTGCTCATGATCCAAAGCATACCACCTCATCAGTGAAGCATGGTGGTGGTAGTGTCATGGCGTGGGCATGTATGGCTGCCAATGGAACTGGTTCTCTTGTATTTATTGATGATGTGATTGCTGACAAAAGCAGCGGGATGAATTCTGAAGTGTTTCGGGCAATATTATCTGCTCATATTCAGCAAAATGCTTAAGAACTCATTGGACGGCGCTTCACAGTGCAGATGGACAATGACCCGAAGCAAACTGCGAAAGCAACCAAAGAGTTTTTTAAGGGAAAGAAATGGAATGTTATGCAATGGCCAAGTCAATCACCTGACCTGAATCCGATTGAGCATGCATTTCACTTGCTGAAGACAAAACTGAAGGGAAAATGCCCCAAGAACAAGCAGGAACTGAAGACAGTTGCAGTAGAGGCCTGGCAAAGCATCACCAGGGATGAAACCCAGTGTCTGGTGATGTCTATGCATTCCAGACTTCAGGCTGTAATTGACTGCAAAGGATTTGCAACCAAGTATTAAAAAGTGAAAGTTTGATGAATGATTGTTAATCTGTCCCATTACTTTTGGTCCCTTAAAAAGTGGGAGGCACATATACAAACTGTATATATTCCTAATTCGATTTGGATGTAAATACCCTCAAATTAAAGCTGAAAGTCTGCAGTTAAAGCACACCTTGTTAGTTTAATTTCAAATCAATTGTAGTGGTGTATAGAGCCAAAAATATTAGAATTGTGTCGATGTCCCAATATTTATGGCTCTCACTGTATACATTATACTTGACTCTGATGTTGTCCACCTGGGAATTTTGGGTGTTTTCGCTAACCTTTGTGAGTCCTATTCTCCTGTAACATTCTCCATATTTAACATAAATGTAAAAAGTCTGCAGAGAGAATGGAAACCCCTCATAATGACCCTAGTAGGTTAGCAGAACTGGTAACTTAGTGCACAAATCTACCCAAGAGGGACCTCAAAAAGTAGAAGAAACTGGCAGTTGTTTACTTTTATCACAAAGATCTGAAAAAGAAGGGTTTACATGGACTTACACTTTAAAACAATAACACACATCAGATTATTTAGATAAAGTTGTTTGAATTAACATGTAAAAATGTAATAATATAGATAGTATTTAAACCTTGCGCTGGTTGGGATTGTGGTACTCCAGAGAGACACTTGCCTTGGGCAATGTGCTGTAGAGGGATGTCGACTGGAAGGGCGGATGTCCTGCCTTTGCATTGCCCAGCCAACTCTGGCACTGTGCAGGACCAGACTGACTTGTTAAACTGATAGCTCAGCCTTGCACAGTACACATGGAAATTGCAGCCAGTGCTGGGATAAGGTCATCTAGAGCCCAGGGCGAACACGCCTTCCCCCATTTCCAAACTGTGCCCCCCCCCCATCCTTCCCTAAGATGTATGAGCATTATTTGTCAGCAAAAATCCACCCCCTACCTAAAAAAAAAAATTGAGCACTTATCTGCATGATTACCCTCTAAGCATAAATTCCACCTCTTCGCAGTACAAATCTGACCCCTGCAGAAATCCCCTGTCAGGTCACCTTGAGGCTAGGTGACAGATGCACTCTGTAGGAGTCGGAAGTGCACCGCTAGGTAGTGGACCCTAGGACTGACTGCTGCAGATTGAACCCTGGGAGGTTCAGGAAGCAGGTCTACTGGATCACTAACACAGATCCCACTGGGAGCTAGAGCATAGATTCCCCAGGGCACGGAGTCTAAGAGCCAGCAGGTGTTCACCAGAGCCTCTAGTGGTGAGGATGGACTGAGCTGCAGTCTGGCTCCAGGTCGCGGCCCCCAGGGTCTCACAGCTCACGGCAGACTACAGGAGAAGAGGAAGAGGGCAGCAGGCTGGAACAACAAGGAAAGTAAGGGATAAGCCAAAAGTCAGGGCGACAAGCAGACAAGGATAAAGTCGAGAACAGGACAAAGTCGGTAACTGGAATCAGACATAGGAAACACAGCAAGTACACACAAAGCTAACACACAATGGTTGATCAGCACTGCTGGCTTGCAGTGCACAGATTAATATAGGGTTCCCTGATAGGGCCTGGGGTGGGCCCATGCTTAGAGGAGAGGTTATAAAACCAGCCAGGTGTGAGTGGCTGGCCTCTTAGTCTGAACACATGAGGAGAAGGTAAGCTGACAGAGAAAGATTACTGCATAACCATGACATCCCCCCTCCTAGCACAAATCTTTGCCCCCTTCCCCCCCCAAAAAAAATATGCCTCCTAGTACAAATCCTCTACCCCTCCAAGTACACATTCACCCCCTGAAGTAATTGTTACAATAAATATTATTTGAGGGTAGTTACGGATTCCCTCTATTGCATATATGTATTAACTTGTCTATTCCCCTAGTTAGCTAGTCTATTAAAACCCTGAAAAGCACAATGATATAAGGTTAGCTATGAAAACAAACACACTGCTTAGTAAAACAATGTCTTATTTATTTCCCAAGAAAATAGGAATATGCTAGCATGGAAATACTATACAGAATTATACAGAGTATATGACAAAAGAACTTCAAAGATACTTATCACAATGCTTTCCTCAAGATATTGTTTAGTCGGCTGGGCTCAGGATGGCAAAAGAGAGAGCCATGCGGCTCAGAGAGCCAAGAGCGAAAAGGATAGCGAGATAAAGCTCTCTGACTCGTTCAGTCCTTTTATACTTCAATCATACATCATCCAGACCCAACCCCATTGCCATCCCATCTAGACTTTTGACAAATCACAGTACTTACGGGGCAGTCTTCCTCAATATATTATATTATTGTCTGTCCTGCTGTATTGAACTCTAGGGGCAGCATTGTCCATGTCTATGTATCCTGGTCAGTCTTCAATGCCTTTGATCTTTTGATCTTCTGTAGCAGAGGTCCCTTTCAAGCTTGCTTGCATAGAGTTATAACAACAGACGGTCCGGGGCCAAGCGTTGTTCAGCCTTGATGGAGGCCTGATCTCTTCTTTCAGATGTGCTACAAAGCGTTGATGTGCAACTCGTTACATTACAGACCTGGTATCAACCAGGAAGAACATCAGACCTTTACCCTTTAAAGCCATGGAACTGCAAGTTTTAGCATGGCTGATCTTTGGGAATAGCTAACAGATATGTAGCAGATCTATGACAGATCCAATTCAAACCCTGGATAATACCAAAACACTGTTACCAATAAACACAGTAGCATTGACAGGGAAGATCCAGAAATATGACACTAGACCATGTTGCCTTACAACCCCCCCCCCCCCAAGTCCCGCTCTTACTAGAAGTCCCCCCCCCCAAATTTCCTCTTATAGCACAAATACCCCCTCCATCATCCCCCCAAAAAAAGAACAAATTAGCCCTCCTAGCACAATTCTCCCCCCCAACCTATCACCTCTTCTAGCACAGAGCCCCCAAATCCCCCTCCTAGCACATATCCTCTTCCCCGTCCCCGTCCCAACACAAATCCCCCTAAATCCCAACTCCTAGCACACCCCACAAATTTTCCTCCTAAAACAATTCGTATGCCTTGCCGCTCCTCAAATTTCGCCTCCCAGCCCACCCCCCCACCAATATCCTCGCAGCACCCCCTCCCACCTCACATGATACCACAATGCCCAGGGCAGCCGCCCCTTCTGCCCACCGCTTCTCCTGGCCCTGATTGCAGCTCTCTCTGTGCAACCACTTGGCTCCTCTGTCAATGTGCATTCTGCCTGCTCAATATCAGACGCTCTGTCTTCTGCCGGTAAACAGAGCACACTGAGACACACTGTCACAGAGCTCCTATGATTGCAAAGACTGCAAAGATAGAGCTGCGTTCTCCCTGTTTAATCTGCAGGACTGAGCTATCAGTTTGATGGCTCAGATTGTGACCAGCATTCATTTATGTATGAAAGCCCCTACTGTACCTTCTATTCATAAATTATTCATGTGTAAATGAAAATAATATAGAAATAAATGGTGCTTTCTAAAGAGCGATCCGTGTTCGGAGGCAGTGAGGAGCGTGCCACAACTGTGTGCATTGCATATGGTTCCATGGTGCTTGCAGAGTGGCCCCATTCACTTGAAAGTGACAGAGGCCATAATGCCTGCCATGGCCTTGGAGCAAAGTGGCAAGTGTGCAGCCCTGGCCACGGCCTCTGCAATTAAAGGGTGTAGCAGTTTGGGGTTTGGTAAAAGTGTTAGTGTTAAGAAGCTCTTAAAGTGTATATATGGTCAAAATGTGAAATCATTACACTCATTTCCACATTGTATGCGACAGGGGTTATAATTTTTTTCCTGCAGCCGCAGCATATCTACAACCCTGTATGGGTTTATCAACCCTTTATGGCTGCCTTTATTTTTTTGTCCCCATTAGGGTGTACACAGGTGCAGTCTATTATCTCCACTGTAGGTGGCGTTCAACCACAGCAGATTTGTGGTAGGAGGAGAAGTCAAGAGGAACAGGGTTTCTCTATAGTTTCCTGGGTCACTGGGGAAGTTATCCAATTGGATGCTGCTGCACCATGTGACTCTAGCAGCCATCTTGGGTGAGGCAGAGACTATTTAAGGACTGATTAGCCTCTGGATCACATTTACAGGCAGCAGGAGGGGTGCCCCCCCCACCACCCACCAGTGACTCTCTCTTCCAGGAGAGCCCAGGATTCGATCCGGCGGTTCCATCGGCTGATCATGGAGCTGATCTGAAATTGCAAGGTCTTCGATCATTTCTATGGACCAGAAGCAACGAGTCTTCGTCATGTCCAGTTAGGACAGATGTAAAAAGAGCCATTTTTTTTTTTTTTAGAAAGCATGAGATCAATGTTTTGTTTTTTTTTATCTCAGGGCAGGGGAGAGATCTGGTGTCTTATAAAACCCAGATATCTACATAATGAGTACCTGTCACTGCCTATTGCTGTCACAAGAGATGTTTACATTGCTTGTGACAGCAATAAAAGTGATAAAAAAATGTAAAGGGACAGTGTAAAAATGTTTTAATAACATATATGATGAAAATTTTTTTAAAGCGCCTCTGTTCCTCTGTGCGCGCACACAGAGGCAAAGTCATACGTAGATCGCACACACATATGTAAATGGTGTTTGCACCACGCGTGAAGTTTCGCCACAAACGTTAGAGCAATAAATCTAGCTCTGGACCTCCTTTGTAACTCTCAACTGGTAACCTGTAAAACATGTTTATGCCTATGGAGATTTTTAAGTATTGTAGTTTGTCGCTATTTTACAAGCGTGCGCAATTTTAATGCTGATCTATTTACTTGGCGTAACATCATCTTTTACATTTTACAAAAAATATTGGGTTATATATTGTGTTTTATTTGCATTAAAATTCACTAAAGTGTATTTTTTTTCCCAAAAAAATTGTGTTCGAAAAACCCCTGCGCAAATATCATGTGACATACAACATTGCAACAACCACCATTTTATTCTCTGTGGCATCTGCTAATATATATATATATATATATATATATATATATATATATATATATATATATATATATGTATATATATAATGTTTGGGGGCTCTAAGTAATTTTCTGGCAAAAAATACAGATTTTTACTTGTAAACAAAAAGTATCGGAAAAGGCTGGGTCTTCAAGCTTCACTGAATTTTCTTTCAAGATTAAATCAATAATATTTTGATACGTTATCACAGGGTTCTTAAATGGCATGGTGCCTATAGGCTGGTGCCTACTCTGCCTATTTGGTATTCCACCACCGAGTTCAGGCAATAAAAACTTGACTGGGGTTTTCACTTTTACCTACACTATCCAAAACCAAAAAAAAAAAAAAAGGTTTTGCCTTTGCATACACTTTATGAACCCCTGCCGTAAATGAACCCAACTGTCAGTCCATTATTATTCTATCAGATTTCCAACCAGCTAATACTCCCAGTCCAATCAAGAGTTACATCTCCTGACATTTAACAAAGGTTCAGTGTTCCATGATTTTTACATGGTATGGATAAAGGAGAAAAAAAAAGCTATTTTGCCGTGAACACACCAGTAATCTCTTGCTCTGGAAAAGCCAAGGAAGCAAATGCCCCGGGGACCCTTTATGTAAATTCTCTCCCCCTTTAATATTACAGACATTAAAATCCTATCGGCAGGCATCCTATACGTTTGTAAGGATTTGCTGAGCACTTTCAGATCTGTGTAATATAAAACACGCAGCGCCCGCGGCCTTCTGGGGTACATGGCAGTCTATGAAATATAAGAATGTGTGATGATTTCATGCTCCGTCGTTAGAAATGGCGCACACGCTCCATTTTTTTTTTTCACAATCTCAGATCTTTCTTTTTAAACCCTTGCCAGTGCATCTGACTCCTTCGTCTCCCGCAGTTTATCGCATGGTTTGGAGTAAGGGAATACGGTGACAAAAACAGTCAGATGTTTGATAAAAGCCAGCACAGAAAAATGAATGCGAGGAAAAGTTTATTGCACCAACTCTCAGATTTATTTTAGGATTTTCTTCCCTCTGTTTTTTACTTGGTGATCTGGCCAGTAACACACCTCTTGTATTGGAGTGCCTCCATTCTGGATGAAAGAGGAACGGAGACACCTTTAGACAGCAGCATTGTCATTATGGGGGGCTGGGGAGTGTTAGATGTACTAGCAGATTTAGATACACTAACAAATTGAAGCCAAACTCCAACTCTCACTGTTTAAGAAGTTAAAGTAACAATTGAGTTCTTTTTGGGATAAAGCTTTTACATAAAGAAATAAAAATTGATCATAGTAAGCACCCCTGTCAAAATGATTTTTCTTCAATACCGTTCACACCGGTGCAACTTGTCATGTGATTTGACAGTGATTTGCACTCTATTACTGGCTATGTAACCGTTCATGCGACTCTGACTTGCACCGACTTTGAAAAGGTTCCTGCACTATTTTTGATGATTTCATGTGCGACTTGTATTGACACCTGTGCGACTTCATGAAGTCGCACAGATGTTGGCAAGCTGCACATGAAATCCCACTGACCGGTGGCTTTGAAATCGTGCTGAAGTAGCGCGATTTCAAAGCCACATTCGGTGTGAACCCGGGGCTAACTGCTACATCTGCAGGAGAGCTTGTTCTGTTTAACCACATGCCGACCAGCGCATGACGATATACAATGGCACAATGGCACGGCTGGGCAAATGGGTGTACAGGTACGTCCCCTTTAAGAAGTGGCATTGTGGGCGTGCGCGCCCGCCGTGTGCCCCATGACCCTGACCACGGGTCCCGTGGACTCGATGTCCGCCGGATGCCTGCGATCATGTCACGGAGCGGAAGAACGGGGAGATGCCTTTGTAAACAAGGCATTTCCCTGCTCTGCCTAGTGACATGACAGAGATCTACTGCTTCCTGTCATCGGGAGCAGTGATCGCTCTTATGTGAGTTGTAGCCCATCTCCCCTACAGTTAGAACTCCTCCCTAGGACACACTTAACCCCTTGATTGCCCCCAGAGTTTAACCCCTTTCCTGCCAGCGTCATTTACACAGTAATAAGTGCATGTTTATAGCACTGATCGCTGTATAAGTGACAATGGTCCCAAAGTAGTGTCAAAAGTGTCCGATGTGTCCGCCATAATGTCGCAGTCACGATAAAAATCGTAGATCGCCGCCATTACTAATAAAAAAAATGAATAATAAAAATGCCATAAAACTATCCCCTATTTTGTAGACGCTATAACTTTTGCGCAAACCTATTAATATGCGCTTATTGCTGTTTTTTTTTTTACCAAAAATAAAAAAGAATACATATTGGCCTAAACTGAGAGAAAAAAATTGGGTTTTTTATAGATTTTTAGGGGATATTTATTATAGCAAAAAGTAAAAAATATTGCTTTTTTTTTTTCAAAAGTGTCGCTCTTTTTTTTTTTGTTTATAGCGCAAAAAAAAAAAACCGCAGAGGTGATCAAATACCACCAAAAGAAAGCTCTATTTGTGGGAAAAAAAGAATGTCAATTTTGTTTGGGTGCAACGTCGCACGACTGCGAGATTGTCAGTTAAAGCGACGCAGTGCCGAATCGCAAAAAGTGCTCTGGTCAGGAAGGGGGTAAAATCTTCCGGGGCTGAAGTGGTTAAACAAATAACAGACTTGCTGGCAGGATCACGAGGTGAAAAAAAAGGAGAGGGAGCCTAAAAAGAAAACGAATGCAGCGATAACATCTACAAATTGGTAAGCTGCAGTATAATAAATGTTTGCTTTTGGGTTTAATGAGTGGTGATATTCCCCTCTTACGTTGCTCCCTTAGCCCCCTGTGCCATAACTACCAGTTACCCGAAATGACTACAGAGAAGCAATACAATTCACAATACGTAAATGATCCACTAACTACTTCTCCTAATCTGCACCCAGAGATCCGCTGACCAGCTGCGGTGGCAAATTATATCCTCTGTCTAATAAAAATTAATGAGTTGGCTTTAATAGCGTTTTTGTTGCCTCATTAATGCCAAGGAGCAGTACGAGAACAGCTTCAGAAGACATTTTTAAACATGAAAATATTGTCAAAATGTTCTCAACAAATGTCCGCTTGTTAATAATGAGGATCTAATTAAGGGGATGTTGGGCCGCACTATACGTTAAAGGGAAATGATGGAGGAGGACTTCCTGGTCAGAGTGCTTTTTTACTATACTGTCATTGGCAACTCATCCCTTCGCCGTTTTAACGTTTCAATGGAGACAGTGTTTGTTCTGTCTAATTAACCCGCCAGGAGAGATAAGAAGAAAATTACTGTTACAATTTAAAAACTGACAATTTACAAAGTAATTCAGATTTTCAGATGGCGTACATTAGAAGACTGAAAGAGTGGAGACAGATCATAAAATGCAGCCAGTGCTTAGGGCTCCATTCTCATCTGAGCGCAGCAGAATCGCAGGCAGAGTTGTGTGATTCAGCCAGCGATTCTGGAATGCGTTAAAAACACGCCAAAGCATGCAACGTGTATTAAAGTGCCATTGATTGCTAATGACATCCCAAAAACACTAAAGAAATGTATGTTTTGCCGCACAACAAAACGTCTTAAAAAATGCACCAAAGTAGACTCCAAATGGGTACAGGAGATATTTTAGCGCATTTTTGGAGAGGAGGGCAGCCCATTCAAGTGAATGGTGTCACTCCAAATATGTGCTACAAAATGCACAAAAAATGTGAAAAACTTGACACGCCAGCATCGCTCAGATGTGAATGGGGCTTAGAGCCCTTTCACACTGAAAGCGCCTGGGCGTCGGCGGTAAAGCGGCGCTATTTTTAGCACCGCTTTACCGTTGTTTTAGCGGCACTATTCGCCCGCTAGCGGTGCAGTTTTAAAGGGTTGAAACCGCTCGCAAAACACCGCTGCAGTGGCGGTTTGCCGGCAGTACGGCAGCGCTGCCCATTGATTTCAATGAAAATCCAAAAAGAAAGTGCCTCTTAAGTATCAAGGATTTATTCAAATAATAAAAGCATTATAAACACTTACATAAAGGTAAACGATTGGCAGCTTCCATAGAGAACTAATCCCGGTGTCTGTCAATGAGATCCCAATGGTGTGGGGGCTGGATGGATGCCGTGCGGGTGTCTGCGGACCTCCGCTCGGAAGCGCCAACTGTGTATGCGGTGTAGTGAGGGAATCACTTCCGCGTTCCAACAGGTCACATGGGCAATGACGTCACTCGGGTAGTTCAGATTCGCTGGGGACCACTACGCGTTTCTGAGCATGCGCGAAGCTCGTAACGGGCATGCGCGCTCCTTTTTCAAGTGTATAACGCGCTGTTACATTATATATTTTATCATTGATTTCAATGGGCAGGGGCGCTACAGGAGCAGTGTATTCAATACTCCTATAGCACCGCAAAGAAGCTGCTTGCAGGGCTTTTTGTGACGCCCTGCCAGCGCAGTGCCCCAGTGTGAAAGCACTGGGGCTTTCACAATGGGTTTACACCCCTTTCACACTGGAGGCTTTTTTCAGGCTCTTTATAGGAGCTATTTTTAGCGCTAAAGCGCCTGAAAAATGCCTCCAGTGTGAAAGGGGTCTTACGGATAACTCTACCTTGGTGGAAAAAAAAAAGCAAAAAAAATAAATTGCAAATAAAAAAAATATAGTATAAACAAGGCATATTGTATTTGTACAATCTGTACACAGTTGGTACCCTCGGAAATGTAATTTCCTGCTTGTGTGATTGGCTCACTGATTTTTCCAGAAGTCTGCTCTAAGATACAAGTCAGACTTTAGGCATCCTCTGCAATAGGAATTTCATTTATGGTGAAATCCTCCCCAAGTGTTAAATACGGTACTTCTAAAGAGATGCAGACCCTGCAAATTCATCATACAAACTAGAACACTGAGAGTGCACCAGGTGATCTTAATAAACCAGGCCCTTCCATTCAGAATAAGTCTGCAAAGGATATTGTAAAAAAAAAACCATCTATTTCTTTAGAGCAGAAAAAGATAGGGATCTGCAACAAAGTTTGTTAAAGTTGAAGTCAGGGCTAGAACTAACTATGCTTAAAGTGGTTCTAAAGGCTCATGGTTTTTTACCTTGATGCCAGTGGTGTATTTAGGTTTTGTGCTGCCCTAGGCCTGACTAAGCTCGCGCACCCCCTAATTTAAATATGACCCACCCCTTCCTGTCAAGGCCACACCTCTTCCTGTTTAAGATCCGCCCTGTCATCTTCATGGGAAGAGGACAGAGGGACACCACAGGAGGAGGACAGAGAGGGATGCCGCATTTTTTCATTTGGGGGGTAAGGGGATATGTGCTGGGTGCTTTGGGAGGGGAGGACCAGACCCCCCCCCACTAGCACATATCCTCTCCCCTCTCAAAGCACCCAGCACATATCCCATTACCCCCCCTCCCCTCATCCATGTGTGCATCTGTTATCTGCCCCCCTTCCCGGTTACTGTGTCCCCCTCCACTGTAAACTATACACAGACCTCAGACCGGCAGCGTGGCTTTTGCACTGAAGTCGTGTCCCTCCTCTGTGGCTCCTCCTCCTCCTGACTGTGTATACTAGAACATTAGAGCCGAGAAGGAGGAGGAGCCGAGGAGTGTGTGTGGCTGACAGTGGGGAGAGAGGTGGTGGCTGCTACGAAAAGCTGATCAGCGCTTGTGGGACCCCGGGTGGCAGATGTCCTGGGTGCCCACGCTAGCGCACCCTGTATGGCCAGTTACCGAAGCTCAGTGCCGGAACTTGTTGTGGGCTCCGGGACAGTGGCGTCACTAGGTTTGTTGTCACCTGGTGCTGTAAAAATTGTGTCCCCCCCCTTAACTTTTGGACTGGAGGTCCAGCGTTGGAGCTCATTATGGCTGTCAATAAGGCCTAGAGGATATCAGGTTAGGCACTTCCTAATAGCTCAATCCCTGGGAACAGTAATGGATAATGGCCAACAGGCTCTCTTACCAGACCCGAAACTGCAACAGTGATCCCTCCGGCTGGACGTTCGCTCACTCTGGGTTGCCCAGGCTGACTCTAATCAGTAGTGTAGCATGTCTGTACCCCGGCAGTGGCTTCATTTTCTCCCCCTCTGGTGGTGCAGATACAGCGTGGCTCTCTCTTTGGTGGTGCGGGAAAAGTGTGGCTCTCTCTGGTGGCGTGGCTCCCTGTCTGGTGGTGCAGGTACAGCGTGGCTCTCTGTTGGTGCAGGAACAGCATGGCTCTCTCTATGGTGGTGCGGGTACAGCGTGGCTCTCTTTCTGGTGGTGTGAGTACAGCGTGGCTCTCTGGTGGTGCAGGTACAGTGTGGCTCCCTCTCTGGTGGTGCGGGAACAATGTGGCTTTCTTTCTGGTGGTGTGGGTACAGCGTGGCTCTCTGGTGGTGCGGGTACAGCGTGGCTCTCTCTGGTGGTGCGGGTACAGGGTGGCTCTCTCTGGTGGTGCGGGTACAGCGTGGCTCTCTCTGGTGGTGCAGGTACAGTGTGGTTCTCTCTGGTGGTGTGGGTACAGCGTGGCTCTGGTGGTGCGGGTACAGTGTGGTTCTCTCTGGTGGTGCATGTAAAGCGTGGCTTTGGTGGTGCGGGTACAGTGTGGTTCTCTCTGGTGGTGCGGGTACAGCGTGGCTCTGGTGGTGTGGGTACAGCGTGGCTCTGGTGGTGCAGTTACAGCGTGGCTCTCTGGTGGTGTGGGTACAGCGTGGGTCTGGTGGTGCGGGTACAGCGTGGCTCTCTGGTGGTGCGGGTACAGCATGGCTCTGGTGGTGCGGGTACAGCGTGGCTCTGGTGGTGCGGGTACAGCGTGGCTCTCTGGTGGTGCGGGTACAGCCGGGCTCTGGTGGTGCGGGTACAGCATGGCTCTCTGGTGGTGCGGGTACAGCGTGGCTCTGGTGGTGCGGGTACAGCGTGGCTCTGGTGGTGCGGGTACAGTGTGGTTCTCTCTGGTGGTGCATGTAAAGCGTGGCTTTGGTGGTGTGGGTACAGCATGGCTCTGGTGGTGCAGGTACAGCGTGGCTCTCTGGTGGTGCGGGTACAGCGTGGGTCTGGTGGTGCGGGTACAGCGTGGCTCTCTGGTGGTGCGGGTACAGCGTGGCTCTCTGGTGGTGCGGGTACAGCGTGGCTCCCTTTCTGGCTTCCCCCAGCACAGTACTCTTTTTCTCCTCCTGTAACACCCCCCAGAAGAGTGCATGCATGCTGGGGGCTGTAGCATGTTTGTGGACACACAGGGGCCGCCACTCTTCAGGGACTACTTTTCCCATGATGCCCCCAGAGTCTTCTGATTGGCCCTCTGCTGTGGCCAATCATGGGGAGGGAAACAGCGGTCAGGAAGCTGGCTCTGGTGGTGCGGGTACAGCGTAGCTCTTGTGGTGCGGGTACAGTGTGGTTCTCCCTGGTGGTGCATGTAAAGCGTGGCTTTGGTGGTGCGGGTACAGTGTGGTTCTCTCTGGTGGTGCGGGTACAGCGTGGGTCTGGTGGTGCGGGTACAGCGTGGCTCTCTGGTGGTGCGGGTACAGCGTGGCTCTGGTGGTGCGGGTACAGTGTGGCTCTGGTGGTGCGGGTACAGCGTGGCTCTCTGGTGGTGCGGGTACAGCGTGGCTCTGGTGGTGCGGGTACAGCGTGGCTCTCTGGTGGTGCGGGTAAAGCGTGGCTCTGGTGGTGCGGGTACAGCGTGGCTCTGGTGGTGCGGGTACAGCATGGCTCTCTGGTGGTGCGGGTACAGCGTGGCTCTCTGGTGGTGTGGGTACAGCGTGGCTCCCTCTCTGGCTTCCCCCAGCACAGTACTCTTTTTCTCCTCCTGTAACACCCCCCAGAAGAGTGCATGCATGCTGGGGGCTGTAGCATGTTTGTGGACACACAGGGGCCGCCACTCCTCAGGGACTACTTTTCCCATGATGCCCCCAGAGTCTTCTGATTGGCCCTCTGCTGTGGCCAATCATGGGGAGGGAAACAGCAGTCAGGAAGCTGGGCGGCGGCACAGGGAAACCAATTAGAGCCGCTCTCTCTCTCTTCTCTCTTCGGCTGACAGAAAGAGGAGGGGGGCGAGCGGGGGAGATACACAGACAGCCCGCATCTCTCCTCTCCCTGTCACAACACTGCTGCTCAATTTACCAGAGAACTCCCCCGCTTGCCCCCCTCCCCTTTCTGTCAGCCGAAGAGAGAGAGAGTGGCTCTAATTGGTTTCCCTGCGCTGCCGCCCAGCTTCCTGACCGCTGTTTTCCTCCCCATAATTGGCCACAGCAGAGGGCCATTCAGAGAGAGAAGCAAGGCTTCACAGGGGCGGCTTGACGGCTTTCTGGCTCCCTCCACACATGCGACGCCACTCCTAAGCTGTACTCCTGGTGGCCCTGTTGTGCGGGAAGAGGGCGCAGGTGCCGTTCTCGGGGGGGGGGGCCTTTTGCCGCCCCCTGCAAAGTGCCCCCCTAGGCCTAGGCCTTGTTGGCCTAGGCCAAAACACAGCACTGCTTGATGCATTTTATGCATGAAGGTAAAAACCTTCTGTGTGCAGTAGTCCCCTCCCCCCTCCCCCCAGCTTCCCCTCCCCCATAATACTTGGCTTTCAAGGGTTTCTACCTTCTCATTAGCTGAGACAGCACCTGGCAACCACAGCCAGTGAGCCAATGAAAAGCAGGGCAGGGCTGACCCACGGCTCTGTGTGTGAATGGACATGCAGAGCAGCGGTATGTCCTGGGGTACTTGCTCTAGGGTACTCGGCAGGAGAGAGGAGCCAGGAGCTGATAAGCCTCCGACAACCACTGGCTAGGGTTGTCGGGAAGGGGCCCGTGTCCCCATCAACATGGGGGCAAGGTGCTTTGGGGTGGGGGGCGCAGAACGCAAATCACAAATCGTGGCAAAATCGCTGTAAAATTGCTGTAAAAACGTGGTTACAAAAACGCGGAAAGCACAGCAAAAGCACTGCAGAAACGTTCAAAAGCAACATGCATAGATGTGAATCGAGCCTTACACAGTTGTCACCGTAAGACTTCCCAACACCACCTTTTCCTGTGACAAATTTTGGATTTTTAATCAATTTCTGTAGTGGAGACAATGGTCACCAGGGTGAATGGAGAGGGTGAATCCACCTGTTGGGAACACAGCAACAAAAACATGAAACTTAATACTTCCTTACTCAGAGGGATCTGGTGGAAGAACAGAGGGACTGGTGGAAGAACATAACTGTAAAGCCGCGTACACACGAACGGAATGTCCGACAGAAAAAGTCTGATGGAAGCTTTTCATCGTCTATACTGATCGTGTGTATGCCTCATCTGACTTTTTTTTTTTAAATTCTGAGGGACCTAGAAATGGAACATGTTCTAAATATTTCCGACAGAACCAATTCCTATCGGGAAAACCGCTTGTCTGTATGCTGTTCTGACGGACCAAAAACGACGCATGCTCTGAAGCAAGTACGAGACAGAAGCTATTGGCTACTGGCTATTGAACTTCCTTTTTCTAGTCTCCTCGTAAGTGTTGTACGTCACTGCGTCACTCGGACTTTGATCGGACTTTGGTTTGACCGTGTGTAGGCAAGACCGCTTGAATGGAATTCCGTCGGAGTTCCGTCGGTGAAACCTTCGGAGTTTATTCCGACGGCAAAACAGGTCGTGTGTACGCGGCATAAGTATTTGTGTTAGACATCTTAGAAATCCTGCACAGCCGCACTCCAAAAATATTTGCCTTTATTTAATAAAGTGTCATCCAAAATACAGGTCACAGCAAGCTTATGCGTTTCGCACTACACAGAGTGCTTAGTCATAGCTATGACTAAGCACTCTGTGTAGTGCGAAACGCGTAAGATTTGTTCCACTTTGCTGTGACCTGTATTTTAGATGACACTTTATTGAATAAAGGCAAATATTTTTGGAGTGCGGATGTCCAGGATTTCTTTGATGTCTAACTGCTACAGCATTTCCAGCACCTGGACTTCTATACTGAACGAGATGCCTTTTACTTTGATCTAACCCACCTGGAGCAGTGATACTCTCTCTCTACTTGGATTTCTGGACTTTGCAAACATAAGTATTGGTGTTGGTTGGTGGGTTGGGGCAAAGTCACAGATTCACATTAGAGAAGACTTTCAGAATAATTAAAAAAAGAAGCCAGTCAATATATTAAAAATCAAATCTGCCTGGTCAGAGGAAACCACCCACCCAAAAGTGGTATTTATTACAATGGTGGGATATGATTGTCTGAATTGGCCCCTGGCCTCATATGTGTTTTGAATTCCCCAACAGCGAGATCCCCCTGCAATCAAATCTGACTCTGTTCCTGTCCACCTGGGAGTTTAGAGTGTTCCCTTTTTTGCTCCTCCTACTCCTTAATAATGGCCACAAAAGGTGTGCAGACCAAGGAACTCCACACAGACATCTCACCATTAGAGTTATAAAAAAATATAGGAAAATGTTGAGTGGATTAATTCTCCAACATCTACCATGAATGTAGAGCAAGTACAAGAAGAAAATGTTTAATGGTTAAACGTGCACATTAAATTTGCTTTCATGACCCATACAATTTACTAGATCTATTTGGTTACATACCAGAGACAAATTTCACCTGACCTCTACGAAGTCCTTGCTGACCTCGTTTCTTTGTAATCCTAATATTCCTGATAGCCTGTCTACCTCTATGGTGCTTCCTTGGAGAACAAATTCCTTTCATTAACTTTAGGGATATAGTAAATCGCTGCTCCCTTCGGCTGCTGACGTTCTCCGAACCTCAGGATAAGCATGGTCTTCCTAATTCCTCATTCTATAGCTATTTGCAGATTTAACATTATGCACAGTCCCTTACAAGAGACCTTGTCTTTGCCGACTCCATTTGAGAGAACTTGTGCAAAAGGACCCTCTAGAAAAGCTATGATGTCTGATATATATCAAATTCTGGCTACTATAACAGTGGAACCATTTCCAAAAACATTCTTATATGTTGAAATGGGAAGAGCTGCTGGGCCGTGAACCCTCCATGGAGGTCTAGCAGAAGCTTTGGTCACAAGCACATAAATGTTCCGAGTGTACAGTTTATAAAGAAAATGCTTATAAGATTTTGTTTTTGTGCTATCCTACCCCTGAGCTCCTACATACAATTTTTCTTTCCATTTCCGAAGTCTGGTGTTGGAGATAATTCAGCGGTGGGATCTCTTTTTTTACATTTCATGGACGTGATCACACAAATTATGCCTTTCTGGGAGGAGGTTAACTTGCTAATTTTTAAGGTTGTTGACAGGTCTGCTCGCCTAGATTCGCTGATGCATCTTTTGGGCCTCCTGGTGTGGGAGCTATGGAAACATCCTAAAAAACTGATGACATTCCCACTGCAGCTAGATGTCTCATCACTGCAGGGTGGAAACAGACAACCCTCCGACATTTACTGCCCTTCTCCAGCGGATTAAAGACGTGAGAACCATGGAATACCTTGCGGCTACACTGCGTAATACCCTAGCTAACTTTTTAGCTGTATGGGATGCTTGGGATGATTACTTAGCCCTTAATGTACCTTAACTGTCTTACACGTCTACAACACACTGAGTAGCTTCTTTCTCTTTTTTACTTGGGGTCTGGCTACCCTTCACTTTTTTCTTTCCTCCTTGCTCTTGACAATTTTTTTGCCTTTTATGTACCCTGTTGCTGCATTGTATTGATATCATGCATCATTTTATTTTGACCTGTTGTACTATAATATGCTCTTGTATGGGCTGGTCCATGTTGGGTTTGCTGCTGTGGCTTCAGTGTGGGTCACCCCAGTTATTGTCTTCATTACTTGGGAAACTGTTTATTCGTTACTTTGTTTTGTCATTTGTGCAATGCTTTGATGCAGTGCTTTCTGGTACATATGATACCTCATTTCCGACTCTTTTTTCCTTCTCATACTACTATTGTTTTCTGTGAAACCTGAAAAATTCTTCTCTAAACAGTTAATTTAAAAAAAAATTGCTTTCATAATGTCATAAGTATAATTTGCTTTGCATTAATTGCTCTTGACTTATTGAGTTACCACAGGTTACAACGCACGCTCTACTTGTTAAGAATCAGATAAGCTATTAAACATTAACTGGGATAATTTATGCATATGAGCTGCAAAGGATGAAGACAGGGTCAATGGTATTTAAATCACTGAACAAGATTAAAGAAACAACGAGATGTTAGAATATTAATCCAAATTTCCCTTTTCAGTCTAATCTAATATTGGCATAGAAACCTGATTACAGAAAATTCTATACTTGTAGTTTTTCTGAACGTTAAAGGAGAAAATATAATTAGTTGCACACTGGAGGAACTCTTTTCTTTTGGAAAAATAGTTACAACTTAATTTCAGCTTTTCAGTCCCCTTCGCAATCTAGTTAGATACAAGACTAAAGCTGGCCATACACCAGTAGAATTTAGTTTTAAAAAGTTTGTTTTTGGAACGTTTGTTCAATTTTGTAATTGTTAAGCATAATATCCATAAATGGATTGAAATTCAGCAAGTTTTGATTCACCTATTGATCAGCTTCAGTACAAGCAATCTGTCAGGTTTTTATTTGTATGATCACTGCCGCTGACTGTAGCCACCAGCAATGATCATTGTATTCTGATGGAGGGGAATCCTCCCACTGTCAGAATACAACAGCGCAGCAGAAGGGATTGCCCCATCAACACTGACTGTGTTGATGGGGGAATCGAGCAACTTTCTTTCTTTCAATCCAGGAAAGAAAATTGCATTATGTATGGCCAGTGGCGTCTCCAGCTTTCATATTTAGGGGGGGCACATGGGGGGACAGGGACAAAAATAGGGGGGCAATATAAAATGCAAATATATATATCTATATATATATATATAGATATATATATATAGATAGATATATCTATCCATATATATTTTATTTATCCTGGGGCCTTTTACCCCTTTACTACGATCCCACAACGGCCCTTTCACATGTTCTGCAGCTCCCTTCCTACTGTATTGGGCCCCCCCCCAGGGTGGCAGGAAACAAGAGATATATGTCACCAGCATACCAAGAAAATATAAGGGTCCAAAGCAGTGGGAGAACTATCAGGCTTGCAAAGGTTGTCTTGCCCACAGGCCCCGGTGTTCTGTCACTGTGGGGTTCCCCAGCCTCCTCTTGCTGTCCTGCCCCTGCTATTGACAGCGCTGGTCTGGCATTTCTTGGAATTTACAGGCTGGTTCTCCTGTCCTAAGGATGGGAGAAATCAGTCTGTTTTTTCAGTAACTGAGAGTCCTGGTGGAGTCCTTCCTGCAACTCACTCTTCTCCCTGCCAATGAGGATGCAGGGGAAGGAGCAGATCGGGCGGCCGTGGTTGTGTGAGCGCTTGCATTATGCAGTGTCAGCGAGCAGAGGGAGGGGGAGGAATCACCTGCAGGAGCTGACTGGGGACGTTCTCCCTCTCAATAGAGACTGTGTTACCCCAGCGGTGGCCCGAGTAAGATGCGGCACATCCGATATGAATACAAACAAAAAGAAATGGCCTTTTTGTAAAAAAAAAAAAAAAAAAAAAAATTTTTTTTTGGGGGGGGGGGGGGGGGCACATGGTGGGGCCCAGCATAATGTTGGGGGGGTCAGGGCCCCCTCTGCCCCCCCCCTAGGGTCGCCATTGTGTATGGCCTGCCTTAGTGGGGACAAATCAACTTTCATTTTTGAATCTGGAAGCAAAAATGTTTTAAAGCGGAGCTCCACCCAACAGGCTCCACTTGTTTGCACCCTCCACTGCCACATTTGGCACTTTTTGAGGGGGGAGAAGATACCTGGCTTAGACAGGTACCCGCTTCCACTTCCGGTTCAGATCGCCGTGACAATCTAAGCCAGAAGTTGGGCCCCCTTCCTTCCCCCGCAGTCTTCTGGGGCACATCACAAGTCCCAGAATACAACGGACCATTCACAAGGTGCAACTCGACTTGCGCATGTGCAGTAGGAAACAGGCTGTGAAGCCGCAAGGCTTAACTTGCTGTTTCCCCTACTAGAAATGCTGGAGCCTGCACCTTCAACCTCAAACTCGCTCATCCATGTCTTTATGGACCTTGCTTTGTGCACTGGTATGCAGTCATGTTAGAACAGGAAGGGCCATCCCCAAATTATTCCCACATAGTTGGGAGCCTGAAATTATCCAAAATCTCTTGGTATACTGACGCCTTAAGAGTTCCCTTCACTGGAATTAAGGAGCCAAGCCCAACCCCTGAAAAACAACCCCACTCCATAATACCCCCTCCACCGAATGATTTGGATCAGTGCACAAAGCAAGGTCCATAAAGACATTGATGAACGAGTTTGGGGTGGAGGAACTTGACTGGCCTGCACAGAGTCTTGACCTCAAACCGATAGAACAACTTTGGCATCAATTAGAGTGGCGACTGCAAGCCAGGCCTTCTTGTCCACATCAATGCCTAACTTCACAAATGCACTTCTGGAAGAATGGTCAAACATTCCCATAGACACGCTCCTAAACCTTGTAGACCACCTTCTCAGAAGAGTTGAAGCTGTTATGGCCGCAAAGGGTAGGCCAACTCAATACTGAACCCTACGGACTAGGACTGGGATGCCATTAAAGTTCATATGCATGTAAAGGCAGGCATCCCAATACTTTTGACAATATAGTGTATATGGCTGTGATGTGGTACATAGGGGTTATATTTAATGTTTACAAATGCTATCATGTTTATATGAACTTTTGTTGATTTTAGGTATATATTGTGTTTTTAGCCCATTTTTTTCTTTTTAAATAACCTGTTCTTTGGGACCAGGGGTTAATTGTGAACAAAGGTTAAAGTGGTTGTAAAGGCTCAAGGTTTTTAATCTTCATGCATTTTATGCATTTCTATTACATTTCTGTTTGTAGTGCCCCTCCCCAGCCCCCTAATACTTACCTGAGCCCCATCGCAAACCAGTAATGTACACGACAGCCTTGGCTTTCCAAGGACTCTCATTCCTCATTGGTTAAGGCACTGGCTCCCGCTGCAGTCAATCACAGCCAGTAAGCCGATGAGGAAAGAGAGGGGGCGGGGCCAGGCCGTGGCTCTGTGTGTGTGAATGGACACGCAGAGCCATGGTTCGGGAGCACACCTGCTCATGTGCCCCCATTGCAAGATGCTTGCTCTGGGAGGACTTGGCAGGAGGGAGGGGCCTGGAGCGCCGCCGGGGGACCAGAGAAGAGGAGGATCACTGCACAGAGCAGGTAAGTACAACATGTTTGTTATTTAGAAAAAAAAAAAAAACAGCCTTTACTGTCACTTTCAATGAGCTCTGGATGGTTTTATCCCTTCATGATCAGGCAATTTTTTTGCTATTTTGCACTGTGCTACTTTAACTGGTAATTGCAAAATCATGCAATGCTCTACGCAAATTACATTTATATAATTTTTCACACAAATAGAGCTTTCTTTCGGTGGTATTTGATCACTACTGGGTTTTTCATTTTGTATTATATACATGAACAAAGACCAAAAATTTTGAAAAAAAACTAAATTTTTTACTTTCTGCTGTAAAACATATCCAATAAAATATAATTTTTTCATAAATTTAGGCCAAAATGTATTCTGTTGCATGTCTTTGGACAAAGCAAGATTCACACAGTCATGTTCCTCCACATCTTCCCCTTGATATTGCATTTTTTGGAATTCTGCTATGAAGACACCATCTATCAGTTCAGCTTAACACCCACTAATGAAATGGTCTGTTACTGTATGGAGAGCACTGAATTCTCTCTATTTTGACTTATTGGAGAAATTTTCATCTTGCTTCCTGTGAGGACAGGAAATGATTGGAAATATCTCAAACGAGAGCGCAGTCAAAAACTAATTTTTTATGAAAGTAGGGAAGAGTTAAAGTGGAGTTCCACACAAAAATGGAACTTCCGTTTCTTGGAATCCCCCCCCCCCCCCAGTGTCACATTTGGCACCTTCCAGGGAGGAGAGGGGAACAGATACCTGTCTAATACAGGTATTTTGCTCCTACTTCCGGGCATAGATACCCGCGCCACCCGCGGGTATCTAGGCCACTTCTACGCCACTTCCCGTCCCCCCTCCACTGGTCCCAGGAGATAGCAGGGACCAGTGGGAACGCACAGCGCGAGTCGCGTTTGCGCAGTAGGGAACCAGGAAGTGAAGCCGCAAGGCTTCACTTCCTGATTCCCTTACCGAAGATGGCGACGGCAGCACCCGAGAGCCGAGGGAGAGATGGGCTTCAGGTGCCGACATCACGGGCGCCCTGGAAACGTAAGTGTCCATATTTTAAAAGTCAGCAACTGCAGTATTTGTAGCTGCTGACTTAAAAAAAAAAAAAATTGGCGGAACTCCGCTTTAACACTTCTTGCACTATTATCCATACCTTCCTCCTGGGAAAATCTCTGTAACGGGGACCCAATTAGGAATATGAATCTGAAAGAGGCTCTAACCCTTCTTTGCTGTACCCAAAACAAAATCCACGTGTCTGTGTGGGGATCCTTGGTAATTTTATCTCTTTTCATACCGTTTAAATAAAGCTAAAAGAAACATTTTTAGCTGGCGTTAGGCTTTAATGTAGAATATACTCAACCATGAAATGGAACACAGAAAGGTTCCTGGCGTTTTGTGAAATACAACATCTCCAGCACTCCTTTAGATATGATATATTAGCTGTAAGACTATAAGTATTACATACGATTCCTAGGGTTTATTTAGTCCCATCCACGGCACATATTGATTGACAAATATGATCGCTTAAAAGGTAACTGCACTAATATGGCAGTGGGCCACCAGCTTCATTAGACATACTTACCTGTTCGGGTCCTGCACTTCCCATTTCACAAAAAAGCCCATACACCGCCTCAAAGTATATTTAAAACCTAAAAATGCACTTCTAATATTTGCTCCTTTTCAGTCTTTTAAATTCACCATTAAGAGCATTTTGTTATTTCTGTTCAAAAAGTGCAAAACAAAAACCTTTTTCATCCTGCCAGAAATGTAGTAGCTTTGTGCAGCCTTTTTCAACCACCCTGGGGCGCCTTCAGGTTTCTTTAGGGGTGCCTTGGAAAAATACCTAAAAATAACCTTCTATCTGATGGTGTCCTAGCATCCAATGATGTCATTGGTTGATAAAAGGGACATCGGGCACCTGCACAGCATCCTTGTTTGCCCCTTCCTATTCCTCTCCATCAGTACTGATGTAACATTAGCTGAATGAGGGAGAGCTACTAAGGAAGAAGAGAAACATTGGAATACTAGTCACTAACCAGTGTACACATGTGTATTTACTCTGTAAGAATAAATCACCTTTAAAGTTGGGTGTCCTACTTGTGTGGATGTTGCTTTGTTATGTAAAACTATTAGTTTCAATTTTTACATTTTAGAATGGGGTGCCTCAAGATTGTCCATAGTTTTAAAGGGTGCTGTGACTGAAAAAAGGTTGAGAAACACTGGCTTGGTGATTAGCTCCTCTGATGTTCAGCAGTGAGGTCCTTAGTTCAAGTTCTGGTGAGGACACTATCTGTACTGAGTTTGCATGTCCTCCCTGTACTTACAGGTGTTATTTCTGGGTACTCAGGCTTCCTCCCACATGCCAAAGCCATGCTTCTAGGTCACTTGGCTCCTGTCTAGATTAGCCCTAGCACATTCTACCAAGCATTCCCAAGATGGCTGCCTCACCATTCCCAACAGAAAATAAAGCGCTTTGAGTGCCCAGGAAAAAAGTGCTATAGAAATCTTTAAGAATTATTAACTTTGTGCACATTTTGCCACTGCAACATTGAAATCTCTAGCAGTGTTCACCTCTGTTAACTAGAGAACATATAGAGATGAGATAAATGGGGGGGTAATTTTTAGTCTTAACATACTTCAATTCTAAGGGTGACAACGCTGCTCCACCATGGATGCAACACAGTCAGTAAGCGTTGTCACCTTGTTCTTGGAATTAGACATACTTTGCTGGAACACTGATACAACTAGAGAGATGAAAGCCGCTACAATACACACTTTGCTATTGCATAATTTACAGTTTCTGTCTTCTCTACAATATTTTATTTTAATACAAGTCTCGACCACAAATTTAATTGTGCCGTTTATCTCCTGCTCAGAGAGTCCATTAATATATAGATTTTTGTAATAAAGACATCTTTTAGGAAATGCCAAGTGTCAATACTATCATCTGCGAGATGTGAGCAGTAAAGCAAAATAATAACATGCTCATAAATTATGCAAACTTAATATGGCTAGGAGATGCATGTATCAATGGCTGTTAATAATTAAACAATCAGGGTTCAATTCTCATTTAAAGCCAATCGCTACAATATATTTTTAACATAATAATTGAATTTACATTGAAGGACATCTTTGAAAAAGTGAATCTCTTTGTCACATTGGATTCAAAGGCCAAGTTCACCATTTCATAAAAAAAAACAAAAAACAAAAAACGAGAATCTCTGCAGAGTTTTTGTTTTTCTGGAACAGCAACCTGGAAAGAAGAAGAGATTCTGATTGGTCAGTGCAGTCACATGGCCATGCTGACCAATGACAGCTCCTCAAGGTATGCATTGTGATGGTACACAGCCTCCAGGCCTGTGTAGTGAAATTTTCAAGTGTGGGGACTGTTACACAGACTGGTGTAGGTGGCTGGGAAAGGTGATCGTAATAGATAAGTATGGTGGGGACCACGGGGGTGAGGAAGCTGATGTTGGCTAGTTCACCTTTTTGTTTTTTCTGAAAAAGATGAACTTAGCCTTTAAGCTGTTAAACGAAAGGGCAAATGCACCTAAAAAAATGGGGAAGCTACCACTGCTGATTTGTTCCTTGAGACTCAGGTTCCATTGCTGTCATTGGCTTCACTACCTAATGGGCCACTGACCTGGAACAAGCATGTAGTCAGAGAAGTCTGCACTCTAATCCTGTATATTTGTTCCAGGGCACTGAACAATGGGTAAACCAAAATGTTTAAGCTGGCCCTGGAGCAGGAGAGGCAGTCTTTCAATGGGGACACCTGTTCTGATGACCCCATATACATGTAGCATATTAGGGGAATTCTACTCACTTTTAAACCCTCTGTCAAGTATTTTTATTGCTGTCTGTGTACTCATTGGGGAGATTTACCCCTTTATTTTTACTCTTGACCATTGTCATCTAGACAGAAAGTAATGGGGAACCCAATATATTAGAGCTGACATTAGAACAAGAGGTGAGGGTTAATCATCCAAATGTTCCAGTGAAACTGGCTAAGATGGGAATTGAACTCACTTTGGGGAGATTTTCCCTCACTTCTTGTTATGTTTCTGGGACCAGAAGTAAGGGGAAATCTCCCCAATGGAATATGGAAAAAAACTCACAGAGGTTTCCATAATTTATAAAGTCAAGACTGAGGTTTTGGCTTTAGATATACATTCGCTATATTGGTGACCCATAGGTTCCAGAATATGTGTACTTCTGGAAGTGGATGGTTTTCTTCCCTGAGGAGCCTGTAGAGATGCTGTCAGCTGCTGTACTATACTGTCCAGGGGCCAGTGAATCCTTTGCTCTCATATGTTAGCATTTAACATTGCAAATTGCTGTCCACCAATTGTGTCTTTTATGAAACTGTAGGAAAAAAGGGAGACTTTTGTTTCATGGCTTCTGGCATATTTTCAGTTCCAGTTTAACTTAACTGGACCTCCCACACAGCTAGTAGATGAAAGACAAGTGGCACCACAATAATGATAAGCTTGAGTTTCCTGTTAGCCTTTGGTTGGCGTTCTGCATAGTGAATCAAAGTTGTAATAACCTGTTTGAGCCTGTTATTTCCATTCTAATGTCAGACCATTTTTGGACTCAATCACAAACCTTTTGGACTAGGGTGGTGCTGTGGACAAAGCCTTAATCTTAAATTCAGAAAAGCATTTGATAAAGTTCCAATAATGATCTTGTGTAAAAGTAGTACAAGCTAGGACTTAACTCTTGGGTGGGTCAGGTATGTCTTTTTGTTGGTGCCACAAAAATGTGCGATAGTGTTGATATCCCTGGAGGTGTCTGTAACATGAAACATGATTTGGCATTTCTGGAAGATTGGTCAAAGCTGTGGGAACTGCAGTTTAGTGTTTTTATAAATCAAATAGCTGAGAATCCCTTGATAAAGTACAATATTTGAGTACAGTGTTGATCAAACATACAGAGATGTGCGGGTACTTATTTCAAATGAAGGAAAAATTAGCAAACAGTGTGGCCAGACAGTGGGAAAAGTAAATAGAATAAGGAGGTTTATCACTAGATGGATCATTAGCAGGAGGAAGGAGGTCCTGCTTCCCCTATATAGATCTTTAATTATTATTAAAGGGATCACCAACAGGATTAAAGAGGAAGTAAACCCTAACAGGTTGTCTTATTTTTTTAAACAAGTGGCATTATTATAAGAAAATTATAAGCCCTGCTGGTTCAGGCTGAGTTCACACTGGTATGACACGACAGTCGTACCATTTTGGATCCGACTTTGCCCTGCGACTTGAAGTCCGACATGCGTCTGACTTCAATGTACAGGGATCCGACTTTGATCCCCGACAATACCAAGCACTGTGTCTGGTTTGAATCTTTAGTGGGAACTCCATGCACAATGTAGAAAAAAACGGCATGGGTTCCCCCTCCAAGAGCATACCAGGCCCTTCGGTCTGGTATGGATTTTCAGGGGAAACCCCACGCCGAAAAAACAGCGTTGGGGTCCTATGCTGGTTCTTCTCCCCTCTCCGGTTCTTCTCCGCTCTCTCTGGTTTTTCTCCCTCTGTCGGCTGTCTTCTGCCGGGTCTCCTCCGCTATCTTCTCGCTCTTTTGCCTGGAGCGTGGAGTTCCCCTTCAACATCATCAGAGCACAAGTCGCATGCCAAAGTTGGATTAGTCAAGACGGCGATTTCAGTGATATTCAATGGGCTGAAGTAGGATCGAAGTCGGACCAAAGTAGTGCAGGGAGCATTTTCAAAGTCGGACCGACTTGTGCCTGACCAGTTAAGACGGCTATCATAGGGAAACATTGATTTTCACACGTCATGCGACATGTTGGAGCGTTTGTCGTACCAGTGTGAACCCGGCCTCAAGCAGCCAGGTTGTCACATTCATTGAACACATTCTAAAAGAGTTGCTTCCACTCTGTGGAGGGGTCATATATTGTGCCAATGAGTAGTCTCAGAACCACCTCAGGCAAATTAACCCATGTCAGCTTCTTCCCAAGAAGAGGTGAATGAACATGTGATTCCTACTTTGTTCAGGCAGACTGTGAGTAAGATGATGGTGACCAAGTTGTCATAATTAAGCATATGGTCAAGACACTCTAAAGGAATTGCTGAATTCATCTTCTGCAAGGGCCATCTATTCTGGCAATGTCCAGTCTTCTATTTAGGGCCTTCTCAAGCCAATCAATCCTCTTCAGTCTCTTCTGAACAGGAAGATGAGGACGACCTTTATCCAGATTGGTAAGGTTGGTGAAAGGCCTATAAAATAGAAGTGAAGCCTTGGAAGTATTTTAAGTACCTCCAGAGGACTGCTTGACAATTCCCTTATGTTGGGTAGATCAAGTGCTCGTTCTACAAGGTTGGAACATGCTGTCACAGCAGAATGTCAAAGTTATGCCTTTTTTAACTGAAAAATGTCCTAAGGTTGGGATCACCCCTCTGGTCAGTGTGTCCCTTGTGGGATTGACCAGATACATGACCTTACCATCAGAAGATTTGATGGCCTTCAAGAACAAATGCAATCACTGCTTTTTTCTTGATCGTAGAAGGTCAAGCCTAAATTTAATATTGGTCAGTTTTGCTTCCTGCTTCAAGATGAATGTCTGCTGAGTTAAAGGAGACCGAAAAGCTCAAGAGTCAGTTTCCACACTCACTCTTACTCCAGAGAGGTTAGCTTCTGCATTTCTGGCTGGGAGTCCAGGAAAAACTGGGAAACCAACGCATAAGCCAAGAAGTCAGTAAAGAGTTCCATGTCAGGATGCTTTCTGGTATTTTGGGATTGCCACTCATACATGCCTTATGGGCACTTTGTGGCTCCTCTGTTGACATAGGTACGGCTCTGGTGATTGACACGTGGTCCCTTAGGGCAAACATTTTAGGCCATATTTGGAGATCTTTCATTCTTCACGTCTCAGATTGAGCCACAGAAATCGCTCCAGCAGCTCAAATGTACCCCTACCATTTCACAAAAACAGTATCAAAAAGATTAAAAAACACAAGAGATGGTTTTTGACAAGTCCTCTATTAATTTCTTCTTCTTTCATCTTTTTTCTTCTGGTCTTCCTTCGGTGTTCTTCTTCTTTCTCCATCTTCTTCTTCTCCATCTTCTTCTTCCTTCTCTCCTCTCGCCCCGCATCTTCCTCCGGCTTTTTCTCCTCTCTGTCCGCATGATCCGCCTCAGTGGGAGTCTTCCGCCATGTGACGCTTCGGTTCTTCTGACACTTTTATATAACGGAGGGCGGGGTCACCAAGTGGCTCTGAAGCACGGGGACTTCACGGGGACTTCCCTGTGGCTTTTCCCATGTTGTCAGAGGGGGCGGGGTCACTCGTTTACGTAACGGGGTGACCCCACCCCTTCTGACAACACAGGGAAATCCACAGGGAAGTCCCCTGCGTCAGAGGAGGGCGGGTCACTTGGCGAAGTGTCAGAAGAACCGAAGTGTCACATGGCGAAAGACTCCCACTGAGGCGAATCATGCGGACAGAGCGGAGAAGAAGCCGGAGGAAGATGCGGGACGAGAAGAACGGAGGAAGAAGATGAAGAAGAAGAAGATGGAGGAAGAAGAAGAACACCGAAGGAAGACCAGAAGAAAGAAGATGGAGAAGAAGATGGAGGAAGAAGAACACAGAAGGAAGACCAGAAGAAAGATGATGGAAGAAGAAGCGGAAAGAAGAAGAAATTAATAAAGGACTTGTCAAAAACCATCTCTTGTGTTTTTTAACCTTTTTGACACTTTTTTGTGAAATGGTAGGGGTACATTTGTACCCCATTACCAATTCACTCAGGGGGATCTGGGGGTCCCCTTGTTAAAGGGGGCTTCCAGATTCCAATAAGCCCCCCACCCGCAGACCCTCACAACCACCAAGCAAGGGTTGTGGGGATGAGGCCCTTCTCCCCATCAACATGGGGACAAGGTGCTTTGGAGGGCTACCCCAAAGCACCCTCCCAATGTTGAGGGCATGTGGCCTGGTACGGTTCAGGAGGGGGGGCACTCTCTCGTCCCCCCCTCTTTTCCTGCGGCCTGCCAGGTTGCATGCTCGGGTAAGGGTCTGGTATGGAATTTAGGGGGAGCCCCCATTGATACATGTCCCCTGGGGCAGGGCCCAGGTCCCCAAACACTTTTTATGACAATACCATGCATATAAACCTTTAAAATTAGCACTTTTGATTTCTCCCATAGACTTTTAAAGGGTGTTCCGAGGCTTTCGAATTTGCTGCGAACACCCCAAATTGTTCGCTGTTCGGCGAACGGGCGAACAGCCAATGTTCTAGTCGAACTCATGTTCGTCCCGAACATAAAGCCCATCCCTAGTCTCGACCTTGAGAGTGGCCTACAAGTTGAGAGGGTTGGCCGTGCCAGTAGAATCACGGTACTCTTCACTAGAAGGGTCTCGACCTTGAGAGTGGCAGCAGGCCGAGTGTCTGAAACTATCTGCAAGGCAGCTACGTGGGCACCAAAATATTCATATTCATGGCTTAATGAGAGTTGAGTTTGGCAAAGGCATCCTGGCTTCTGTTTATTTAGTCAGAAATGAGGCATGTGTAGCATTATCCCTCCCCTGTTTTGGCTAGTTAGTTCCCAGCTGTGCTGACATGGAGCCGTCAGGAAAACGGAAAATTGAATTCAAATACTTACTGTAATTTTCCATTCCTGACAAGCTCCATGCCAGCACAGATCCCACCTAGCTTGGTAGGACTAGTTACAGAACGCCAAAGTTGTAGGTGTGCTCAAATTTATATGAGTTAGGTCCTGGAGGCATGGGGGGGGGAGTCTATACCTAGCTGTGCTGCGATGGAGCTCGTCAGGAAAGGAAAATTACAGGACGTTTTTTAATTCAATTTTCTTTTTTTTTTCAAAGTACTATTTACATGTATCAATTAAATCTATAACTGTATTCGTTAACACAGTTGTTCCTGATTAAAACCAATCGGCAGAGCAACACACTCAGATACTTCCAATCACTCAGCCTTTTGTTATTTTTATAGTGTTGTGTCAAACGACTAGAAATCTGCCTATTATAATGGTGCTGCCAGCCCTACAAAGCTCTTTCTGAAGGAAATATGAATAAAATGACCGTGAAAAGCTGACTCATTATATCTGCTCTGATTCCTCTTATTATTCAGTTTCTGCATCCAGGAGAACAAGTAACCCGTGAATTCACCCAAAATGTTCCTCTGCCCTAGTTAGGACTTTCTGTTAAGTGTGCTCAGGTGCTCTGAAGAGGCAGCATTCATAATTCAAGTGAATTATATGGGAAAAAATGTTCATTGTGCATTTCCTTATCCAAGATTTTATTATCTGTAATATATTTTTTGGGGGAGAAGACTTTAAAGTTATTCTCTTGTAATGCATTAACAGTTTTGATTCTTAACAAAATTTAACTTCCTGACTTCCCTTTATTTATTTTTTTATATTTCGGTACTTTGCTCCCACTGTCTCCCTCTTTGGGTTTGATAAGTCATTCTCAGCAAGGCTTTTGTGCAGTGCTAAGGTTGCTCCATAAGTTGCTAATAGTTAATGGTGTCTTCAAAGTTCCAGGGTCCAGTGGCGGAACTACCGCCATAGCGACCCACGCATGCGCTATGGGGCCCGCAGCCGTGTAGGGCCCGGCAGAGGCGGCTCTCTAATTCGGCAATTAGGCTAGTTGAAGAGCCGCCTCTGCTGAAAAACGTCACCACGGGCACAGCGTTAAGCTCCGACCAGCAGCGGGTTGCCTGTGAGCTCCAAGCACGACCAAGCAGTGGAGAGAGGGGTCGGAGCATAGCCGACTTGGGGAGGAGGCGGGGCCAGCGCTGTGTTGTCTTAAGGAGGAGAAGGGGGAGGAGATTCCAGCAGCCTGAGCAGTGAGCACAATTCCCTCTGCTCGGGAGACACAGATCGCGCCCCCCCCCCAGCCGTCACCCCCACCACCACTGGAGTGCTCAGCGGTGCGGCGGTTTCCGCACACCCTGGAGGAGGCATCTGGCTGACCAGGAGAGGAAGGCACCGCGGAGGAGGCCTCACGAGCACTGTATGGAGCCGATCCGACGGAAAGGAAGGTAGGAGAGAAGAAGTGTCTGGGCTGCCCCTCTCTGGGGCTGTCAATCAGTGGTGGGGGGGGGGGGTTATCAGGGGCTCCAGCTGCAGGGAGAGGCAAAGTTACCACCATGCCACAACCTTTTCTGCAGCCAGCGACCAACAACATTTTTTTTTTATGAGAGAGAGCCACCCCACCATTCATGTTCCTGCAGCATCCCTCAGCCACAGCCAGAGACTGGTCTTTATATCCACCCCTGCCCCCATCCCCCCACTCCATTCTTCCTGATCATGTGTCACTAACAGTAAGGACAGCTCAGTCCTGTGCCAGTGTCCCAGTGTGTCCACCTGTGATTGGCAGGCCCTGACCCCTCCCTCCACCCTGCCCTTACCCCTGCCTATGCAGGGCTCCACTGAGGGGGGAGTTGCGAGGTCCCAGTCCAGGGCTGATCCTCTGCCATGGTGGGCCAGGTGCTCCGCATCCTGAGCTGGCACTGCCTGCTGATTGGCTTCACCACTGCTACCTCCCTCACTGACACCAGCACCGAGATAGAAAGCACCGACCGACACCAGCACCGAGATAGAGAGCACCGACACCAGCACTAAGATAGCACTGACACCATCACTGAGATAGAAAGCACTGACATCAGCACTGAGATAGCACTGACACCAGCACCGAGATAGAGAGCACCAACACCAGCACTGAGATAGAGAACACTGACACCTGCATCGAGATAGAGAGCACTGACACCAGCACAGAGATAGAGAGCACTGACACCAGCACCGAGATAGAGAGCACTGACACCAGCACCGAGATAGAGAGCACTGACACCAGCACCAGGATAGAGAGCACTGACACCAGCACTAAGATAAGAGAGCACTGACACCAGCACTGAGATAAGAGCACTGACACCAGCACAGAGATAAGGGAACACTGACACCAGCACTAAGATAAGAGAGCACTGACACCAGCACTGAGATAAGAGCACTGACACCAGCACAGAGATAAGGGAACACTGACACCAGCACTGAGATAAGGGAGCACCGACAGCAGCACTTTAAAGCTCTTAATATATGTGAGTGTGGTAATCTGTTTTTCAATGGCATTAGTTCATTTTTTTTTGGGGGGGGGGGGCCATACAACATTTTGCTATGGGGCCCTGTGATTTCTAGTTACGCCCCTGCCAGGGTCAATGTAATTTAGCAGAGCCAGTTGCATGACACCAATTCTTTCTTTTAGACTATATTTAAAAGTGGCATTCTATCCACTGCCCACCAATGTAAATGGTATTCATCCTACTGCCCACCAATGTAAATAGTATTCATCCTACTGCCCACCAATGTAAGTGGAATTCTACTCAATTTCCTAAAATGAATTGGTTTTAGTAGAAGTTCCCTGAGACCTAAAAATTATTTCAAGGGATAAAAAGTTTGAGAAAGGACGGGTTAGCTAATCCTACACAGAAGGTAGACCAATAGACCACCCAAGCCTCACATGATGATCCATTACCGACATGCCTATAGCTCAGGAGGTTTACTGACAAATAAATAACCACCAATTACTACATTTGTAACTGTATAAATCTGAGCAGCCGCTGTGCCAGAATAGAGCCAGATGATTTCTGTCCATCTTAGCCTGTACTGTTGAGTATTTTGAATCTTATTGTTCATATTGTAAAATACAAAAAATACAAAAAATTTTAAAATGTAAAAAAATGGAGCATCTAAATTGCAGCTCCACTTACAGTATATATGTTGCAATGACTTTTAGGGCTTGTTTACGCTTCAAAATGTAGCTTTGGATGTGCTTTTTTAAAGCGCTCTAAATGCCAACCAAAGCACCTGTTACTAAATAAAATGGTTAGCTTACAGTCCTGTTTACACATTACTTTTGCTTTGCTTCACTTCAAAAATTGTACCCATGTTGCTTTCTTGGTGCTTCAAAGTGTCTCTGAAGCCCCCATAGATGCCTATGACAATGCTCGCTTGAAGCACCTGCAGCTTTTGAGAGGCTTTTATTTAGCTTTAGCCTAGGTTCACACTGAGTGCAGGAATGAAATTGTGCGAGTTCAGCTGATTTTATTCCCGCATGTCAGTTACGATTTCGGGGATGATTTCAGAGACATCTGTGTGGGCTTCTGCACAGATATTAATGGAAATCGCATCCCAAAATCGCCAAATTAATGCATTTTTGTGCCTCTGCGTTTTTTGCAAAGGGTCGGGGACTTTTTTCCCGCAAAATGCAGCATTTTGCATGTAATAGAATTCAATGGACCCGCATCCAAAACGCAAGTACTGCGTTTTTACCGCAATTTTACCATGATTTTGCTGTGATTTGCGTTTTTTATTTCTTTTTTTTACACCATATATAGCTGGTTTCTAAGGAGGGGGTCGGGAAGCCGGCCACCGCGTCCTTAACAACCGATGAATCATCAGCTGTCAGCTGGCTTTGCTCAATGTAAAAAAAAAATGCCAGCTTAAAAAAAAAATCGTGAAAAAAAACAGTGTGGGCCCCCCCTCCTGAATCATACCAGGCCACATGCCCTCAACATGGGGGGATGGGTGCTTTGGGGCAGGGGGGGATCTGCGCCCTCCACCCCAAAGCACCTTGCCCCCATGTTGATGGGGACAAGGGCCTCTTCCCGACAACCTTGCCCGGTGGTTGTCGGGGTCTGCAGGCGGGGGGCTTATCATAATTTGGAAGCCCCCATTAACAAGGGGCCCCCAGATCCCGGCCCCCCCTATGTGAATGAGTATGGGGTACATTGTAGCCCTACCCATTCACTAAAAAAAAGTAGTGTAGTGTTAAAAAATACAGTAGACAGTTTTTGACAAGTCTTTTATTAAAAATCTTCTTCTTCTTCTCTGCTTCTTCCTCCGGTCTTCCTCCATCTTCTTTCGCTTCTTCATCCTCCGGTCTTCTCCTTCTTCCCTTGCTTCTTCTTCCGCTCTTTCTCTGTCTTCTTTGGCCAGTGTTCTTCTTCCTCTGCCGCCGCTCCCGCCGATGACCCTCCTCCGTTGCTGCGTCCTGCTGATGCCGATGTCCTGAATTTTTAAAATAATGATGGGGGCGTGGCAATCGGAATACATTATCCGGCGGCCATGCCCCCTTGTGGCGTCACCGCCCGGGGCATGCTGGGTCCGTGATGGCAGGATGGCAAAAGGGGGGATTAAATTTATGGCAGGATTTATTTTTCAACCTGCCATAAATTTAATTTCACCTTCTTCTAAGGAATACATTTCTACCTTGGAGTAATAAGGTCCTAACATCTCATGTAGCATTTTTTCTACACACTTCTTTTTGGCTCACTAAAATAACTTTTTATATTGCTTTTCTTTCCTCTCCCCCTTCTCATGCTGGCTAAAAACAGGTGTAGTCACTAACCACTTGAGTAATTGGTGGTATCAATTAAATATGTTATTTTTCTGTGACACTAACCTGGTAGGCCAATTATGTAGAGATGGAGTTCGCATATGTGTATGTGGGTATATATATATATTTTTCCATATCTGTTTCAAACTAGCTACGACTAAGGCTATTGCCGAAACGCATCAGCTTATTGTTTTATTGTCACTCTGGTGTACCAATAAACGACACTTCAAGGATTACAGTTTTGCCGGCTCTTCTTACTACTAGAAATGCAACATTCAACTTACTTCCTTTGATCCCAAACTAAGACTGCATAAAGCAGGAGTGGGCAATTAATTTTCCTAAGGGGCCACATGAAAAACTAGGACTGTTGTGGAGGGCTGAACCTAATTCTGCTGAGTATTAATTTTGGACCTGGGAAGGCCCATAAGTACATACACATATAGAAAACAAACACCTGGTGCTAGGAATAATAGGTACGAAATAGGTCATGAAATAGGTCTCTTTAAGACAGGTGGTTTGGGGTTGGTAAAAATGGGTGGCTGAGCCAGATTGAGATCAGGCTCAGGTATGTATTGCGGGGGGGGGGGAGCTGCATGCAAAAGGTTTTTTTTTAACCTTACTACATAGAATGCAGTAAGGTAAAAAAAAAACTTCTGCCTTCACAACCACTTTAAATGCAATTTAGCAAGTCTAAAGTGATACTGCAGCATAATTAATCAGGGCCTTAGTGTTTACTTTTATAATTAGCTCTGATGCTTTGCCATGAGAAACTGCTGTTGTAAAATTTCTTAGTGCTCACTGCTCATGATGATTCTGCCTGTGAGAGTTATGTGTCAGCACCAGTGGTTGGTAGTCCTGATGCACTGAAGTGCACAGCAGAGCGGATAAGGTAGAAGATTCCCAAGAGAACATCACAGCACCATACACCAGTGGCCAAAATTGTGGACGTGTTTGAAAAATGTAGGATTTGTCTAATTTGGAATGATACCAGTCAGATGATTTCCCCTCACTTCCTGCTCCAGTGACAACTCAAATCTTTAAATTTCCCAACACGTTCTGTACCAGGGATAATGGTCACCAGAACCAATAGGGAGGATGAGTATCTTCAGTGGGGATGCAAACAGCAATAAAAACATGAATTTGTATAAATGAAGATCAAACAAATTCATATGGGCCTAATGGCTACGGTGAAGTTGCCCTAAAGCACAAACAGGGTGCCTCTTAAATGGGGGACCCAAAAATTTTATTATACATATACAAAGCCTAAATAAGGTGTCAGACCAATGAACAGGGAGTCCAAAAATGTTTAATATTTGTGTTCGTTTAGCAAGACAATGCGATGGTCAACGTGTTTCAGGGGTTCAAAGATATCTCCCTTCCTCAGGGCTATAAAACAAACATAGAATTGACACACATTTGTACTGAACTCTAAAATTTAAATGTGTGAACACCAATATTACATTGTTTTGGATTTCCATTTCATTGGTCTGGTGTTTTTTGGACTTTGTATACAGAACATAGCAATAGCACATAACAGGGGTTTAACCCTTCTAAATTCTATATAAAAGTGGAGAAAGCATTTTGGATGGGGGTTTATTCGGCTGCATTTAGACACTTCTATAATAATACAGTGTAGACACCAGCGATGTTCAGTAGGTGTTTGGTAATCCAGGAAACAACCACAACAGGCACCGTATTCATGTGTGTGCTTCTGTATGGTGACCAATGGCTGCCAAAATAATGTTCCTCCATTCTGTGGGTATAGACGATGGTGCTAAGAAACCAATACTGTTGTCACAGGTATGACCAGACTTGTAACGAAATTCAGAGTATGGAACAGGTGCAATATAAGTGCTCTTTCTAAAAAAGTGAAAGACACACAACAGTGTAACCTAAAATGAAACATGCAAATTAAACACAAATAAGCAAACAGGAACATAATGACAACCGTATTCATGAGCAGGGGACATGCAAAAACAGCAAGAAATAACTACATACAAACCATATATAATATAAACAGGGTCAATAACAAGAAAATAAAGGGGCAAGGGGCAAGCAGAGCTGGGTAAGGCAAGGCTAGGAACAGGCTGTACAGGGCAGTCCAGATTTTTAAGGGCCTCCCCTCTACACAAAAATATAATTCTCACATTAGCTTCTTTTATTAAAATGCATCTGGGGAAGCATTATTTTGTCTGTAATCAACTGTAAAATGTTTTACTTTGGTGCTGTGTATCAATTTTAAACAAATGTTGGTGGCTCAAGCAAACAATGCATTGAACACTTACACTCTTATGTCGCACATTCCAACAACAAAATCCATGTTTTTTTTCCGACAGATGTTGGCTCAAACTTGTCTTGCATACACACGGTCACACAAATCTTGTCGGAAATTCTGAATGTCAAGAACACGGTGACGTACAAGACGTACGACGAGCCGAGAAAAATGAAGTTCAATAGCCAGTGCGGCTCTTCTGCTTGATTCCGAGCATGCGTTGAACTTTGTGCGTCGGAATTGTGTACACACGATCAGAATTTACGACAATGGATTTTGTTGTCGGAAAATTTGAGATCCAGATCTCAAATTTTGTTTGTCGGAAATTTCGACGGAAAATGTCCGATGGAGCCTACACACGGTCGGAGTTTCCAACAACAAGCTCCCATCGAACATTTCCCGTTGGAAAATCCGATTGTGTGTATGCGACATTAATGTGGTTGTAAACCCTCCCTAACAACTTTTTCTCTTTGTAATCTATATAGCACAGGCAGCTGATCGCTGCCAATGAAAGTTCACTCACTGTTTTTGTTGCTATATAAATCGTCCTTCTATGTGCAGTGACATCAGCCGCGATTGCACATTGCATACATCGTTTAACGGCACACAATGTGTGCCGTTTCTGTCTCCTCTGCATGCCAGGTCATTATGTTACACTGAGGATGCACAGAGGGAAGTGTCCTGATGCTGCACTATGATGCTATGGCACATGTGCAAGATTGGGACAGGAAAATGAAGTAAGGGCGGAAATGACGTCCACAAACTATTCAACATACAGGAGTATGAATGGTGCGGCCAATACCCAGAAGACACAAAATAATAAAACTGATAAAAAAGGTATTTGTAAGCCTTGTTTTTGAGAATTTTATATGTGTGTGGCTTGCAATCATTTACACTATTTATATATATTTTTTAAAAAGTTAAATTTTACGGGGTTTACTTCCTCTTTAAAGTAGAACCATAGGAAAAACTTTTTTGTTTCATTTTGAATAGAGCAAGTAAGGATTATAACCCCTGTCAGATTTTTTTTTTTTTTTTAGCCGTGTCCCATTGGGGAGATGTCCCTTCACTTCCTGTCCCATAGCCAAGCAGGAAGTAAGGAAATACCTGCAAACTAAGGGAATTCCTTGGGGGCCCCCCAAGTCTCCAGAACTAGTGTCCCCATCAGAAGATTTCCCTTCTGTTACTTTTCTGGGGACAACCCAGTATTTGTGATTTCTTTTACTTTCTTTTCTAATGATAAACAGGACAAATAGAGAGGGTGAATCTCCCTAATGGGGGCACAAAACAATAACATCTTGACAGTTGCTATAATCCCTCTTCAACTAAAAAAAAAAGTTTTGCCTTTAGTTTACTTTAAGGAAGGTAGCCTACAATTGCTTATGTGCATGCTCATGCAACCTCATAATGAAATTGTGTCATGCATACCTCACAACTTTTTTAAATGGGAATGAGTGACACCAATTAGCAAAAGTATGTAGGCATAGGACACACGCCCCCTTAAAGGAGAATTATACAAAAAAAGAATTAGTTAAATCCACAAGTGCTTACCATTACTATTCCTTTATACTGGCCTTTGAAAATGCAGCAATTTAGAAATTGGATGAAAAGTTTAACACTGGGAAACAGTTTTTGAAAGATAAGAAGTGCATTTTATATACAACTATATAGATCAGACCAAAATGAGGGACAAATGAGGAGGAAAGAGGGACAGAGGAACTTTGTTCCAAATCAAGGACAATCCCTTGAAATCATTCAGTAAATTAACGCCATAGTTATCAGTTTGTTAGTAAAAAGTGTCAATTTTAATTCCGGTGTATGATGGGCCCTCCAAACCTGAAGTGCCCCAGGCACCCCCAACGGATAAATTCAAACATGAGGCAGGGTAGTGGAATAATAGGCAAAATGCCTAGGCACGTGAAAATTGGCATTAGGGCCATTCACATTAAGACTTACGTTATGACCCCTATCATGTTACTACAAAGCACAGTAATGCCCTGTACACACGATAGGATTTTCCGACGGAAAATGTGCGATAGGACCTTGTTGTCGGAAATTCCGACCATGTGTGAGCTCCATCACACATTTTCCATAGGAATTTCCGACACACAAAGTTTGAGAGCAGGCTATAAAATTTTCCGACAACAAAATCCGTTGTCGAAAATTCCGATCGTGTGTACACAAATCCGACGCACAAAGTGCCACGCATGCTCAGAATAAATAAAGAGACGAAAGTTATTGGCTACTGCCCCCTTTATAGTCCCGACATACGTGTTTTACGTCACCGCGTTCAGAATGATCGGATTTTCCGACAACTTTGTGTGACCGTGTGTATGCAAGACAAGTTTGAGCCAACATCCATCGGAAAAAATTCATGGATTTTGTTGTCAGAATGTCCGATCAATGTCCGACCGTGTGTACAGGGCATTACACTCTGTAAATGTGTGCTGCTTGCATTGCAATGCAAAGTTAATTGCACTTCAACTCACATCTATACTTCAATGCAGGGCATGCGTGAGTTTTAATTTCACCAATAGACATGAGCTTCAGTTTCATACTATTTTACATGTTTAGAGTTCAGACAAACATTTGAGAACACTCAGTCACGTCTCATAATACAATGTCCAGTGGTAGTGGGGAGTGAAACATTTGGCTACTGCTGCTAAATGTGACAGCTTCCCACTCAGGCTGGTTGTTAGGAAGCAGGTGGCTGTCAGCTTCCTATCATTCAGTGAAAAATCCCCGCCAGCTGTTCAGCTGTCAGCCAGAGATTCCAGAACTTGACTGGCCTCTATGAGGCAGTGAGCAAAACCTATACCTGGGAGTTTCATAACAGCTGGCTTAGGTCGGGAGTGGGTGGTGATGACAGCAACCCCAATAGTGGAATGGTCAGGCAGGTTCAATGGCCATAATTGCTAGGATATCCAAGCTACTATTATGTGTCCTCCTGTATCCTATTGGTCCTCACACATGGCACAGGGCTTGCCTTTGGACTGGACCTGGAACCTCCAGGAAGGTGGGACCTTGGAAAGTGTGAAGCGAAGTGTACTCCTGATCAGGCCTATTGGCTGGGGAAGTGTTGGAACACTGCACATGAAAAAGAGCTGGTGGGATGGGTTGATCCACGCCACTCCATCCCTGCAAAGCTGACGTTTTTTGTCACCAGGGTCGGGAGCTGGCTAAACAACCCAACCCCTGGGTAGCCCATCCTTTAGGCTGCCAGGTTAAGGTGATGACTAATGGCAAAATTCCTTTGGATGCAGAGAGACACCCAGTGGGGCCAGTATTCCAGTGTCACCGGAATCACAGTAAAACCTTTTGGCCAAACAAGGAGATGACAGGTTCCTGGTATTGCTTTATTCAGCAGGTTATGAGTTATGGGTCTCTCTCCCATTTCCCAAAGCCTCAAACTTTTTTTTCTAAAGTGTGGTGGGTGGGGCCAGAGATCATCCAGCCATAACAAAGTAGAAATTTTTTAGTGTTGCCTCACAATCAGTAGAGCTCACAGGTGCCCGATCAGCAGTCTCACAGCTGTATAATATATCCATAAAAGTGATCTACACCACCGTTGCTGCTTTTAAAATCCTGTTTATTGTAGAAACCTCAGTGTACAAGTCAGGGATTGTCAGGAACCATGAATCAGACTGAGACAAAAAACGCAGTAAAAATCACACCTTTAATGTAATGGTAAAAATGGTACAGATCAGTAAACGTAGTCAAAACATAAGCCTGGGATCGGAAGCCAAAGGGGGTAATCATACAAGCCAGTAATCAGGAAACCAGAAATCAGCATAGTCGGAGGCAGAAGAACAGGATCAGGAACCAATGGAACAAGGAATCCCGCCGCTCGAGGTGAGACCAGGAAGCCTAATGATCCAGTAGGTGCTTGCCTCGGCTCGCCTCCGCACACAATGAGAATAGAAGAAATGGCCGCACACCACTGTAGATCAAAATCCTTTTTATTTGGATATCCCAAAACTACAGGAATCAGAATGCTGAGTAGATGCGTTTCACGCACTTCATGTGTGCTTAGTCATTACACAGGTATGTCAGCAAAACAATTCTTATATAGCCCCACCTATAACAGGTGTCACCAGGTACTAATTGCAGACTTCCTGTTACATAGACTTCACATGTGAAAGAGAAACCCATGAATATATAATTATATATATCACATATAAACAAAAGAAAAGCAAACAAACCAAAAATGTGTATGTGCTCCAACAAGAGAAAGTATTGCTCTATAAAGACTAAATATAAAAACATTGTCATAAAACACCATATAGCCTTGTGTTAACCCGTATCCTTATACTCTAAAAAAAATTGCCAATAACCCTGATATAAACAACAATCAATACATATACGCACATACATATCAATAGATGGGGGAATCTCCTAAAATAGGAAGGGAAAAGACAAACAGCACAAGACACAAGGAGATAAAAAAGACAATTGACACACAAGTATAATGTATATTGCAAAACCCATTCATATGCGATGCAGCTCAGACCTGTGAGAAACGGACAGGGCACCATCGCATATAGCACGCCATGAAAATGGTAGGATAAATAGCCAAAAACTGGCAATGGAAATGGGCGGCACAATTTGGGTAAAACACACAGTAAACCACGATATTACCGCCCATCCATCTGTCCCATTATCTACAACCTAATGGCAAGTGAATATCTGAGTGTGTCAAAGATGAATGGAAGAGGAATGTGTATCCAGATGCATACCTGAACATTATCTTCATACTCAGAGACATCAGATGGTTACACTACACATCACAATATAGCACAATCATAGTGAATAAAAGATATTAATAAAAATGAATATGTGAGTGTAATGTATCATCAACCATCCTCTGGACAGGTATAGACCTCACCATATCAATGTGTATCGATTGTTGCCAGAGGGAGGAAATCCACTGTACTACTCATAAAAATGACTCACATCCCGCTCAAAATTAAACCCCTGCGGGATGCGAGTCTGAAGCTGGAAAATCCAGAATACCTCCCTCCGGCAGAGCAATTGAAACACATCACCACCTCTCCTGGGGGCCTTCACTTTTTCAATGACCTGTACATGCATGGCTGAAATATTCCCATTGTGGCACAAATTAAAATGTATAGCCACATTTGTTGATTGGTTTTTAGCCACACTGTATATATGCTCATTGAAGCAATCCCAGAGACGTCTCGTCGTCTTACCTACATATTGAATGTGACATATGTCACAAGTAAGCAGGTACACAACATAATTGGTGTTGCAATTATGGAATCAATGTCATATTTCTTCTGTGTAACTGATGAGCAGAATTTGTTGCCACCCTTGATATGACCACAGCATGGACACCCTGTAGCTCCACACTTAAAGTTGCCCTTAAAGTGTAGCCATGTAACTGATTTCATGGTCTTACTAGCAAAAAAACTGGGGGATAAAGAGCGACCTAATGTGGGGGCCCTTTGGGATATTATATTGACACCTCCCTGCAATAATTGCCCAGATATCGTCTGCAAACAAAACAGGGAGCTGTCTATTTATGATATCCTTAATCTCTCCAAACTCAATGCTGAACGGAGTCTATAGGGTCATTTTGTTTTGATGAGGACTGCCATTGTCCTGTACCCTTCTACCAACAAAAGTTTTCCTATCTTTGCTTCGTGCAATTGCCAAGGCCCTATTAATCATCCACCTCGGATATCCTCTCTGTAGAAAGCGACTATACAAAGCAGCTGCCTCACGCTCAAAATCGGAATCTTCCCTACATATTCGTCTTACCCGTAGGTATGCCTTGGATGTCCTGACTGTGCCAACATGAGGGAATTTCCAGATAAAGGTTTTCTGTATAGGGTGGTATTAACCCTCCGTTCGACACCTGTCAGGAGAACATCCAGAAAATTAATCTCTCTATCATTTGCCTCACCAGTGAAAGTAAGATTCTTATTGTTACAATTAAAATATTCCAAGAATGGAGTCAAGTTAGATGTCCCATCCTCCATGACAAATATCAAATCATCTAAAAACCTGAAAAATAACTTAATGTATGACCTAAAGGGGTTCTCCACTCCAAGTATGCGGGAAAGCTCCCACCAACCCATATAGAGGTTGGCTAAAGAGGGCGAAAACTTAGCCCCCGTAGCAGCCCCGCACCTCTGGAGGTAGAACTCTCCATCAAAACAAAATAATTGTGGGACAACAAGTACTCCAAAACTTCCAGGATATAATCTTGCTGTTAAATGGGTAAATCTGTGCATGTCTCTATGTAAAAAGAGACAAATAACACAGCAAGGTCATGGGGAATTGTTGAATATAAGCTTGCAATGTCACATGTGACCCACGAGTAACTGCGATTTCATTCAAAATCCTCCACGACCTTAAGAATGTGATTGGTATCCTTCAGATACCCAGGGAGTTGCTGGACCAGGAGCTGTAATTGTTTGTCCAGCCATTGCCCCAGCCTCTCATTAAGGGAATTAATACCTGATATGATGGGCCGCCCATACAGGGGGTTTAATTCCTTATGTGTTTTGGGCAAGTGATAAAATGTAGGGATGGTGGGACACTCTGGTATCATTTTTATGACTTCTTTTTGGTTAAAGACACCCACCTTAATCCCTCTCCCCACAAGCCCTGCAAGAACCGCTCTATATTGCTTAGTAGGATCTCCCCTAAGCCTAATGTAGGTGCGGGTATCGGATAGCCTCTTCTCTATAGGAGTCTGTGTTCATAACAACTATAAGGCCTCCCTTATCAGAGTTACGAATGATAATGGAGTCATCTTCCTCTAGGTCTTTTAAAGATTTCCTTTCCTCTCTAGTCAGGTTATCATGCCATTCTGTAGTGCCTTCCATTGCCTGTTGGGCTAGTGCCATCAGATCCCGCTCCACTGATTTTTGAAATTTAGTCATATCAGGGGTGCGGGAATTGGCAGGATAGAGATCTGATTTGGTATTGAAAATAACCGGTCTAACGGCACCAGCGTCAGTAGCTGGTGCAGTGGGTGGATTATTAAGAGATAATAGATCTTCGATATCTCTAACTGCACATAATTCCCTGAAACAAAAATCTGCACCCTCCAATTTGCCGTTAGAAGGCCCAAACAAAGATGACAATTATCAACACCTCCTGGTGCAAAATAATGTTTTTTAATAGTAAGATTTCTAATAAATCTATTAACATCAAGAATAGTGTCAAATAGATTCAAATGTCTCTGTGGACAAAAATTAAGTCCCTTAGATAATAGAAAGGATCAGGAACCAGAAGGGACGTCAGCCAGCCAAAGACTTTCACGGGAACACAGCAGAGATAGTCCAGATATGTTGACCAGGTGAAGGCATGAATGGAATAAACAAGGCAGTTTAAATAGCCAGCAGGGGCTGGCTGTAGGACAGGACTGACGAGCAGGTAATTATAACCAGGTGAGCCACTGTGGAAACAATGAGTGCTGACAATTATCCAACAGCTGAGCAGCCTGAGCAAAGAGAAGAGAGCTGCTAAGAGCCCAGCCCTGACATAGATACAGTGAGTTAATGCGTTTCAGCCTACACGGCTTTAGTCACATCATGACTAAAGCTGTGTAGGCTGAAATGCATCAATTCACTGTATCTCTGACTTGTACACTGTGGTTTCTACAATTAACAAAGATTTTAAGAGCAGCAACGGTGGTGTGGATCACTTTTATGGATATCATCCAGCCATACCTGTGAGCAAGTGTAGACAAGGTGTTCTTTATTGACAGCAGGTATTGTCATAATGCCACTTCATACATATGTCTGTAATTTCGCTTTAACCTAACCTTCAGCTGTCATTGATTTAGAGGGTTTTTTTTGTCACAGACTCCTGCTTTGGTACTAAGGGAGCCTGGAATATATAAATTTCATTGGAAGAATAAAAGATAGGACCACCCAGGATCTGAAGAGTAAAACATAAAACAATGACTTTTATTCTAAAAGAATATTACATTAAACATTGTAAATGTTCTCAAACTACAGCTTACAGAACCACAATTTACTGTGTTAAAATAAAATCAGATCCTTCATCATAGCCATTGCGGGTTGGATGTCAACCTGAGCCTTGTGGAAAGCTGTATGTTTCCACCTGAGGGACTGAAATGGAAACTAGAGATTTGGTTACATATTTGGTGATTTACTTGTGTGGGTACAGAAGGCTTTGTAAAAACATTACAGTGTAAAGTTAAACCAAAACTATAATTTTACATATGTATATGGATTTTTACAGTTTTTCTACTGGAAATTTTGAAATGCCACCTTTTCACCCCATGGATTCTTCCCCCATGCTCATACTAAATACCACAAACATTTATTATTGAACATGGATATGGATCTACCCTTTTTTCTGATTCTAGTGTTAAAGCCTATGTAAACCCATTCACTAAAATCTCATATAGGCTTTAACATGTTAAAATCAGTTTAAAAGTAATTTTCAATTTGTTTAAGCTGAACTCAAGGCAAACAGTTAAATACATCTGCTTTACCTGCAAAGGATTTTTATTCCTGAGGTTTACACAGCTCTGACAGGCATTTAAACTAACCCGGAGACCCATAATTTTTCTACTGCAACTGAATAATACAACTAGGTCTTGACATGCTTCTGGCCTGTGATTGGACAGTGAAGGAGAAGCGTGTAGGGTAGGGGTCATGTTGTGGTAGTCATATCCTTCATGTTTCCCTCCTCGATGAGTGCCAAGCAAGAGTCACATAAGAGGCCTACCTCGGGGTGGGTTCTTCTGGGCTACGCTAGGCATTTTGGATAGGGTCACTGCCTTAGACATTGGGTACCTTTATTTGAACAGATGACTGAACTTTAGTAAGCTCTCTCGATGTATTATACACCACCATGGTCACTGATACATTTAGACGGGACACACAGAGCCAATGCCCTCTCCACCTGTTCAGCGTATCACCGCTACATCACTCACAGTAACAGTATGGAGCCCCGCCATGCACCCATGCTTGCACATCACCTAACTCTTCCTCTTCCATACCTGTGTACAGGTTGCCAACCTCTGCATTGCTGATCTGCTGCTGCAAAGGGAGATGGACCTGCTCACGGAGAGAGTGCCGACAACTACTCCTGCTAGAAGCTATCTCACCTGCAACCTGTACATACTTACGATAGGCTGCTAGAGAATCCTTTGTTACCCTTGGTAACCACTTGTATCTTCACACTGTATTAGCTCTTACACTGATATCTTCATACCCCAATGTGCTTATTTATAGACTTGGCTGTAGACTATGTGTGCCGGTTACTTGCATTACACCCCTTGAGTAACTTCAGACCAGGCAAATGCAAAGTTTTTGAAAGCTTTACATAAATAACATGACATGACAGTAACACAAAAGGCAACAGTCTTCTCCTAAACTAGTCCTTAATTTGTGGCTGCCCCAGTGTACCTGCACAGGAAAGAGTCCATGATGGCAGTATCCAGGACTGACATCTTGTGGGTGGACTGCAGGGCACAGCAATCCCTCTAGGCTGTAGAAGTATCCTGAGGATGGAGGTGGGATTCCAGTCCCAGCATATCCAACAGGCTAACAAGATGGAGTCCGGTAATGATAACAGCAGCAAACTTAAGCTCTCAGCCCCCGAGCGTTGGTTCTCACACCGTAAGCGGCTGGAGATAACATGCTGTGGCTTGTCAATGTCTTACCTTCCCATGCAGACTGAGAGAGTCTGGGCAGAGCCCTCCCCCCTTTTTTATTAACAGCACAGGCAGAGAGGCAGAGCTCAGCAAAAACTGCGGGAAACAGGTTAACAGTTTCCCCCTGGTTGGGGCAGCATAACATTCTACCTGCCTACATGCAGCAGACTGATGAGCTCATCTTTCTGTCAGTCTGTCAGTAAGTCGCTTCCTATTAGCACCTATCCTGCTTTTTACTCTGCCAGTCCTAGTTTTCCTTATAGTGACCGCAAGATTTTGACACCAAGTTAGGAATATACATAGAAGGATTGTAATACCTGATAAAGGATACTGTTAGGAATATACATAAAAGGACTGTAATACCTGAAAAAGGATTCCCAAAAACACTGTACGTTAGCTAAAGGTACAACGCAGTATTTTTTTTATTGAAACCTCTGACTAAGGCTTCTTAAGGGAAGAGTTATTCACTTCCACTTGTGTATGTAAGCAAATTGCATGTACAGAATAAATAACGAGCTTTTTTTTTTTCGTTTTCAACAGCCATGAATGAAACCAGTCTACCAAAAAAAATCCACACAAACACAATGAGAATGTTGAAACTTTTAATAGGTAGGTAAACATGTGCGGTTTGGAGGCCGGCACCGATTTCTGCTTAAAGCGGAGTTCCACACTTTTAAAAGTCAGCCGCTACAAAAAGTGTAGCGGCTGACTTTTAATAATCAGACATACACCTGTCCCACGGTCCAGCGATGCGGGTGCAGGAAGCCTCACTCCTCTTCACAGCCGGGCACGCACAGTGACGTGTCCCAGAAGATTGCAGGGAGGGAGGGGGGAGAGGTGATCTTCCTTTCGGCGCCGCGGAGCCAGGGGAGGAAGTGGAAGCTGGGTGCCTGTAAAACAGGGTACCCGCTCCTCACCCAAGTGAGTGTAGCATATTTAGGGAATTCTAAAGGCTTTTTTGTTGTGCGTTTTGCACATTTTTTGCGTGCTCCAGGACAAGAGCCTCTTTAGGGGCAGGATCATGGGTTTTTGGCCAATTTGAGTTTTATTTTAGGAGCATCTGAAAAAAGCACATAACATGTATTTTCACATGTTTTTTCAGGTGCTTCCATTGCAGTCTATAGAGCCAAAAATGCCCAAAATTTGCCTGAAAAGAAGAGCCTGTACTTTTTTGAATGATGAAGATCTAGTCACAGGCGCCTGAGCATTAGGATGTGAACAGGCACCATTTAAAACATTGGGATTTGTTGCATGTTTGTTACTTCAAGCTACAAAATGCTCTGGTATGAATGGGGCTTGAAGGACGTTAAAATATACCTAGAATTACTTTCCATCTGTTAGTAAGCAAATAAGGTGTTAAAGTAACGCTGCACATTTGTGTTACATTAGATATAAACTCCACGCTAAAGGTTAAATAATTGCTTGTAGCTGCCTGCCTGAAAAAGGATTATCCCTATGTGGGGAAAACCTTAATCAAGTTCTAAATGCAGCGCTACTACATATATATATATATATATATATATATATATATATATATACATATATATATACATATATATATGTGTCATGGTTATGCAATAGAGTTTCTCGGTCAGCCTACCTGTCTCCATGTGTTCATCTCTAAAGACCAGCTGCCTCTCACCTGACTGGTTTTATAACCTCTCCTCTAAGCATGGCCCCGCCCCAGGCCCTATCAGGGAACCCTATATTAGCCTTTGCACTGCAAGCCAGCAGTGCTGATCATCCATTGTGTGTTAGCTTTCGTGTGTACTTGCTGTGTTTCCTACATCTGATTCCAGTTACCGACTTTGGCCTGTTCTTTACTATTCCTGTCTGCTCGTGACCCTGACCTTTGGCGTGTCCCCGACCATCCCTGTTTGCCTGTAACCCTGATCCTTGGCGTGAACTCTGTTGTCCTTGTCTGCTTGTGGCTCTGACCTTGGCTTGTCCCTTACTTTCCTTGTTGTTCCAGCCTGCTGCCTCCTTCCTCTTCTCCTGTAGTCTACCGTGAGTGTGAGCTGTGAGACCCTGGGGGCCGTGACCTGGAGCCAGACTGCAGCGCAGTCCATCCTTACCACTAAAGGCTCTGGTGAACACCTGCTGGCTCTTAGACTCCGCGCCCTGGGGAATCTATGCTCTAGCTCCCAGTGGGATCTGTGTCAGTGATCCAGTAGACCTGCTTCCTGAACCTCCTAGAGTTCAATCCGCAGCAGTCAGTCCTAGGGTCCACTACCTAGCGGTGCACTTCTGACGCCTACAGAGTGCATCTGTCACCTAGCCTCAAGGTGACCTGACAGTTTGATCAGCCGCAGATGATCCGTTGCCGGGCTTAGTTCGCAGACTTGAGACCCAAGAAACGCATCAGACCCAAGTGATGCGATTCCTTCAGGATTTGGCATCCCATTTTGAACAGGTTCAGGCCTCATTAGGACCCCCGGTTCAACAACCTCAACCGCTATCTGCTGCTGCACCTATCGCACCAGTCGCAGCCACACATTCACTACAACTGCAAGCTCCGGCCCGTTTCTCTGGGGACTCCTAGGCTTGCAGGGAGTTCCTTAGCCAGTGCACGATTCATTTTGAACTTCAGCCCCAAAACTTCTTGTCCGATCGGGCGAAAGTAGCCTGTATTATATCCCTTCTGTCCAATGAGGCGCTAGCTTGGGCTGCCCCTCTGTGGGAACTGAATCATCCAGTGGTTTCTAGCCTGTCTGATTTCTTGAAACTTTTTCGGAATATCTTTGAGGAACCGGGTCGTGTCTCCTCAGTGGCTAGCGCTCTTTTACGTCTCCGTCAAGAGCCCGCTTCTGTGGGACAGTATGCTCTTCAGTTCCGTATCCTCACAGCTGAATTGAGCTGGAATAATGAGGCCCTAGTTGCAACCTTTTTACATGGCCTCTCTGATAGAGTGAAGGATGAATTAGCAGGAAGATCCCTTCCTGCTGATCTGGACAGTGTCATCACCTTGTGTAACCAGATCGATATTTGCTTTCAGGAGAGGGCCCTGGAAAAAAGACGCCAGCACTCACCCGTTCCTTAGGCAGCTTGAGCTCCCAGTCCCTTCTCTTCGATCCGAGGAGCACCCCCTGCCCGCTGAGGAACCTATGCAGCTGGGCTGGACCAAGTTGTCTCCTGAAGAACGCACTAGGCGCAGAACTCTGGGCCTGTACCTCTATTGTGGGGCCAAAGGTCATTTTCGTGACACTTGTTCTCTTCGTCCGGAAAAACGATCGGGGCTAATACATCTGGAAGGTGGAGTATTAGACCCTGAAGTATCACCTTCACCTTCTCATCTTCTTCTTTCTGTGTTCCTTCATGCGCTTCCTCTCGTTCGGTCTCGGCACATCTGGATTCCGGAGCCGCTGGCAATTTCATGGATTGGTAAGCCGCATCTTCCATGAGACTTACCCTTTTGCCCCTTTCAACGCCATTGGTGGTCTTGGCGATTGATGGCACTGTTCTCCCAGGGGGTCCTATCCGCTTCCAGACCCTTCCTGTTAAGATGTCGGTAGGGACACTCCACCAGGAGTGGATATCCTTCCTTGTCTTGCCTAAAGCTTCATCTCCTATCATATTAGGTCTTCCTTGGTTACGGTTCCATTCTCCACACATTGACTGGACTGTTGGACGGATCCTGGCTTGGGGTTCCTCCTGTTCCTCTTCCTGCCTACTCAAGGTTACCGCAAAAGAGAAACTTCCTGTTGCCACCATCCCAGTATCTTCTGCTCTTCCCGCTGCATTTAGCGATTTCTGGAATGTCTCCAGCAATAGTCGGGCTAAGGCACTCTCAGGGTCATGTGGCACTCTGGATGAGGAGCCCACCTGTAAACTTGAGCCGATCATTCACTCCAGTCTGCATGGTCATTTACCTTTGCCTGTTCCTGGACCCCCTTGGACGCACACCCAGGCTGACTCGTCTACCAGTTCCACAGTCGCTACGCCCTGTGATGCGATTCTGGTGGTCGCTGCACCTGGCAATGCTGTTCAGTCGGCCTCTGCACCAGTTCAGCCTATGCCCAGTGAAGCTATCCAGCTTGACTTCTGTGGCACATCACTTTCTAACCAACCTGGTCTCAGGGATCCATTGACTTCTGCCCGGTCTGATGATCCTGTGCTGGATGTCCAGCTCATCTTTAAGGGTCTGGGGGACCCTGCTCAGACTCCTGATGGTCTTTTTATGCCTTTAACCACTCCTAAGAAGCCTTTAGCCCTCAATAAGTCCTCTCGTCCTCTCCCTACCTCGGTTTCGGTCTCTGAGGATAATCTTAAGTACGAGGTTAGTCAAGTTCTGGATTCCTGGCGCCGTAGAGGCATTCTTCAGTACCTCGTACATTGGGAAGGGTTTGGTCCTGAGAAGAGGTCTTGGATCACTGCATCTGAGATCTTTGCGCCTCGTCTGTTGAGGAGGTTTCATCTCTAGTTTACCTTTAAGCCAGGGCCCAGGCAGGGGAGGGGGAGGGCGCATAAGAGGGGGGTACTGTCATGGTTATGCAGTAACCTTTCTCTGTCAGCTTACCTTCTCCTCATGTGTTCAGACTAAGAGGCCAGCCACTCACACCTGGCTGGTTTTATAACCTCTCCTCTAAGCATGGCCCCACCCCAGGCCCTATCAGGGAACCCTATATTAACCTTTGCACTGCAAGCCAGCAGTGCTGATCAACCATTGTGTGTTAGCTTTCGTGTGTAGTTGCTGTATTTCCTACCTCTGATTCCAGTTACTGACTTTGGCCTGTTCTCAACTATTCCTGTCTGCTCGTGACCCTGACCTTTGGCGTGTCCCCGACCATCCCTGTTTGCCTATGACCCTGAACCTTGGCGTGAACTCTGTTGCCCTTGTCTGCTTGTGGCCCCGACCTTGGCTTGTCCCTTACTTTCCTTGTTGCTCCAGCCTGCTGCCTCCTTCCTCTTCTCCTGTAGTCTACCGTAAGCGTGAGCTGTGAGATCCTGGGGGCCGCGACCTGGAGCCAGACTGCAGCGCAGTCCATCCTTACCACTAAAGGCTCTGGTGAACACCTGCTGGCTCTTAGACTCCGCGCCCTGGGGAATCTATGCTCTAGCTCCCAGGGGGATCTGTGTCAGTGATCCAGTAGACCTGCTTCCTGAACCTCCCAGGGTTCAATCCGCAGCAGTCAGTCCTAGGGTCCACTACCTAGCGGTGAACTTCTGACGCCTACAGAGTGCATCTGTCACCTAGCCTCAAGGTGACCTGACAAAATATATATATATATATATATATATATATATATATATATATATACCAATATGGGTATATACACCAATAAAGTGTATAGTGCTCAATTCAGTGTTACTGATCATTACAAACAAAAAAATCTATTCATAATGGAAAGTGCTCCATATCTGTGAGTCAATACATATGTAAAAATCATATATAAAAGTTCATATATGCAAAAGTGCTCCGTGCCTATAAATAAAGAAATTTCAGCATTGATGTCCCAGTAATACTATATAATGAAGTTCAAAAACATAATTAGTCCGTGGTGCTTAAAAAAATGCCCAGTAATTCAAGTTTCATAACATCCAGCGATCTGTGTGAAAAACTCTCCATGCTCCCCTCCTTTGTCTCCAAACTCACCAGAACTCACACAAACTCTTTACATGCAAAACCAACAGCCTTTCTTATGCTGTACCCACTTCTCTCATTTGGAATGGATAGATGCTCTTCTCTGTTACTCCATCATGTGTGCATGTATGGGAAGATAAAAACCAAGCAGTCCTCCATAGCTTGATACAGTTTTATTCAAAAATGCTCACATTACACAAGCAATAAACACATGCAATGGTGTCTCCGGCAAATGACATTCATCTGCATTCCATTAAACGGAAGTAGGTAAGCGGAAGTGATGCCAGCAAGCCCCGTCCTACGCGTTTCATCACAATAACATCATCAGGAGAGGCCGCTCTCTCCAGAGTGTTTCTCAACTAAGTTTGAAGCCCAACTCTGGGCTCACCCTGGCTGCCCTCAAGTGCGTCTGCCTTCCTCGCTGCAGTTCCCTCACAGATGTTTGCTATTTTTTTATATTTCAATGCTTTTATTGAAAAGATCTGGTAACAATAGAAATAACACTGGAACAAAGCCAATTCTCAGGTTGTCATCATATCAAGACACAGATAAATAAGGTATGAACAGTAAGGATAAGTAAAATCCAACATCAGAAGTAAAAGGCATACAAAAGGCAAAAAAATGGTCTCAGGTTATTATCCAAAGGGTTAAATGTACTATCCATCGCCGTCAAGAAATAAAACAAAAAGACGTAGTCCTGAGCAATAATGGGTCAGAGTAAACATTTCTTATTGGTAACAAGGAATACAGCTATGTATGATGGAGGACGGAATCAAAGGCATGGTATGGGGGAACAGATGCAGGGTGGGGACGGGTGGGAGGAAAATAATGGGTAAGGAGTAGTGGGGAGACTCCCGACACTAATCCGTGAGACTATCGTTGGGCACACAACCGTATAAGACCCTAAAGACACCCAAATATACATTAAATGTAAATAACAGAGAAAGGGGGAAAGAAAGAAAAGAAGCAGAGAAAAAAAGGGGGGGGGGAATAGAGAAGGAGAAGAAGAAGAGGGTCAACGCGCAGCTCATTGGGGAGCCGGGATATAACAAATCCACAGGTGCCATATCTTATCAAACTTTTTAGAATCGTTATGAAGCATATGAGTGAGCTTGTCATTAACCATGATCCAATTTAGTTTACTCTTGGCGTAATCAAAGGGAATAACCGACTGCTTCCAATGCCTAACAATTGTGATCGTTGATGCCAGCAATATATAAATGATCAATTTCACTGACTTCCTGGGCACTTCATCAGGCAGTTTGTGAAAAAGGGCTGCTTCTGGGGATCTGCGAATGTTCACCCCTTTCACCGAATTTATAAGATTAAATATCCTGATCCAGAACCTAGTTACAAGGGGGCATTGCCACCATTTGCTATTTTTTTATACTTTTTTTTGTAGATCTTCAGGCTGCGGGGAGTCATTAAACCTGATAGGCTAAAGCCATCTGGTGCTGGAATGAAACTACTGCAGGGAGCAGTTCTAGAGAGGAGGTGAATATTGCAGCTAGAGCATTTTTTTAAAAAATGCCTCCTTGCTGGGGGGCTAATTAAATAAATGCTTGGAGTCATAGGGCAGCTGCCAATGTTTCGTTATGTTGCTCTGGTGCACATAAAAAAAAAGTATTTAGCTGCCATGTCATGCAGCGTTCACATATATTTGGAAATGTATAGACAAAGACCACTATTCCGAAAACCAGGTAAGACAGGTCTGCATTACTAATGTCCTGTTATTTGGAAACATATTCAAAATTCTGGTTTATTTCATTGTATATCATCAAATAACATTGCAGCACAGCTGTTTTAAATGTAAAATATTACAGTGAAAAATTGGTTTATGGAAACGTGAATCAAAATATACAGATGGAGATACATAAAAAGCCTTATCTCCGTATAAGCTCTACCTTACATTTGTTCCTGGTTAGCGGAATGGTGAGATATGATCTTTGCACGAGTAAAGACAAATACTGCGACTTGTTTTGCTGCTATAGTCAGAATTAATTTTGTCCACAATGGAGATTTTGTTCATTGCAGAGTACAGGAGTTATAGCTTGTACATTTTTCTTCAGCTAATCTGCAATTTTTCAATGTTCTCTTAAGATGAGTTGTGTTTTCTCCTGAGCTAGGGAAGAAATAGATTGGAGTTATATACTTTCAGTTACATTGCAGAGAAATACTTCAGAAATAGACCACAGATCTAAGATTGCCCTATTTTTATGCATTGTAGACTCAAGTTGGCTATAGATCTGTCCCAGAGAATATTGGAAGTGAGAAGGCTGCCTCTCGAATTGCCTGACACCCAAACCTTCTGCAATCTAGTCTCCACTCCAGTGTGTTTTATATGCAAATGTGGTGCTTAAAACTAAAAGAACCATTCCCTTTTCTCTTGAGAAAACAGAGCTTCTAAGGCTAGCCATTCGCGGCTCACCTTGTCAACTCAAATTCAAGCCATTGGTGGCCCTGTTGGCACCATTGGCTCAACAAACTTTGATTGGAAAATGAAAGGAGCTCGGTTGAAAATTGTTTGCCAAACAATGACTGCAGTCTTTAAAGTGATTGTAAAGTTTTGCTTTTTTTTTCAATAAAAATAATAAACGTGTTATACTTACCTGCTCTGTGTAGTGGTTTTGCACAGAGTAGCCCGGATCCCCCTCTTCTCGGGTCCCTCTTTGGCTCTCCTGGCCCCTCTCTCCTGTTGAGTGCCCCCACAGCAAGCAGTTTGATATGGGGGCCCAGACCTGAGTCACAGCTCCCTGTGTCCATTCAGACACGGAGCTGTGGCCCGGCCCCGCCCCCTCTCTCTCGTAATTGGCCGGCTGACTTTGATTGACAGCAGCGGGAGCCAATGGTGCCGCTGCTGTGTCTCAGCCAATCAGGAGGGAGAGTCTTGGACGGCCGAGGCATTCCTGGACATCACTGGACAGAGAGGGGCTCAGGTGAGTATTAGGGGGTGCTACAGTGGCTGCTGCACACAGAAGGTTTTTCATCTTAATGCATAGAATGCATTAAGATAAAAAAACCTTATGACTTTACAACTCCTTTGCAGTCATGATTTGGACCAGTGCACAAAGAAAGGTCCATAAAGACATGGTTTGGGGTGGAGGAACATGACTGGCCTGCGCAGAGTCCTGACCTCAACTCAACAGAACACCTTTGGGATGAATTAGTGCGGAGACTGCGAGCCAGGCCTTCTCGCCCAACATCAGTGCCTAACCTCACAAACTTGCTTCTGGAAGAATGGTCAAACATTCCCATAGATACACTCCTAAACCTTGTGGACAGCCTTCCCAGAAGAGTTGAAGCTGTTGTAGCTGCAAAGGGTGGACCAACTTAATACTGAACCCTACAGACTAAGACTAGGATACCATTAACCTCCCTGGCGGTTTTCCCGAGTGTGGCTCAGGGTTAAATTTCAGTACCTTTAGCGGTAATCCCGAGCCACAAGATTGCATTGCATTGCAGGATCCTGGTGCAGTGTATTTACCTTGTCCCCAGGATCCTGCGATGTCCCCCCGATGTGTCTGTGGGCTGTGTCCTCCGCCCCAATGCCTCTGTGTGCCGGGCTCCGTTCCCTGCGAGCGCCGTAATGCACGGGGGCGCAGCCCGGCGGCAAATTCAAAAAATTGAAAATTCATAACACATACAGTACACTCTAATCTTACAGATTACAGTACTGTATGAAATTATTTCACCTCCCTTTTGTCCCCAGTGCTTTGTCCAGTGCCCTGTATGCAGTTTTATATTATATATACTGTTCTTTCTGCCTGGAAACTTGAGATTGTCCATAGCAACTAAAAAGTGTCCCTTTACGTCAAAAGTGGTTTTAGACCAGCTAGAAAACAGCGATAGCAAATTAGAACACTTGCAGAATTTAGCGATAGTGAATCGTGGGGGAATTCATTTTATTATTATTATATTATTATTTTTTATAATTATTTATAGTTATTTATTATATTATAATTTATGATTTTGTGTTTCAAACTTTATCATACACGGGATATCTACTAGACTCTTGTTTGGACAGATTTAAGTGTGTTATTAGGAATTACAGGCCTGCAATATAGAATGCCAAATTTCTATGCAAAACAATTGTACCGCTTTGAGACGCAAAAATCTGACATAATCATACCGCCAGGGAGGCTACAGTTCATGTGCGTGTAAAGGCAGGCATCCGAATACTTTAAGCAATATAGTGTATTTTTATATATATATTTATTTATATATACTGTTTATATTAATAATTTGTATGCATGTAGGAGAAGTTTCAATCAGACAAGCCACAGTCTCAAATCTTGCATCTTCCATTGTCCTGTCTAACCTACTGTGCTCTGGAAATCTTTTACCATGCATTAAATTTCATCTGAAAAACAAAGATTACATATAGATTGTAAAAAAGTAGTAGATAAAAAACCTATAAACTTGAAAAAAATCAAAAAAAAATGGACACAAACCATTTTAAACAACACAGGGCACTACAACACACAGTGCATTTGCATGCTATTATAAACATATGGCACCACAATGCTTGCATGGTATGTACTAATGCATGTGTACAGATTATGGCAGTGCATAGGCTTGACTGTGAATGGGCCTTTAAAGGTTTCCCTGTTACCCCAGCATCAGATAGCACTATAAATGCAGAATAATAAACAGACTCGCATTTATAAAAGTATGGCATACATTTAAAATATCTTATACTATAGATCTTACTGAAATGTTTAAGCAAGGCGGGAGCATTCATTTCTTATTTTTATCATTTGGAATAAAAAAAAAAGTTTACTTTAAACGCAGGCATCTTGAATCCAGCTAGACTCTGAGTGTCTTTATTTGATGCAGGTAGAGAAGTAGTAAAAAAATCTATTTACCCTGTAAGTAAGTTTACCGGCAGGAAGGCCTGCCAGGGACGTTGTTTACGAGAGTGAGACAACCTCCTGCTTAATTTTATGTCGGTAATCAGACTTTTTTTTAGGGGCAAAAGTCATGCTGACTGGGAGAGAAATTTTAGTGTCTCGGAATACGGCTATTCAAATAAATTTGTTCTCCAAGTAATTCTAGTCTGATGATGGGATGCCCAAATGATTGTAGTTTACTGCTACAGAAATTGGAAGCGTGTCTTGCCTTTATACTTCAGACTGTATTTTATTTTGGCTGCGGCTTGAACTTGAGTCTACACTTTGTTCTGGACACGTTTTAAGGTGAGGTTGTCACCCATGCATAAAATCACAATGGCTGCAGAAATGACACAAACACTCCAGTCAAAGCACCTTGTTTTACAATCAAACTGACTCAGATGATTTAGCTCAACTGCTGATTAGCTCAAGGTATCATGCAGCCATTTATGATCAGAACCTGGGTACCCTGCCAAATCTCCATAGACTCTTTAATCACTTGCCTACCAGGCACTAACACCCCCTTCCTGCCCAGGCCATTTTTCCGATGTCAGCGCTGTCGCACTTTGAATGACAATTGCGCGGTCATGCTACACTGTACCCATACACATTTTTTATCATTTTTTTGGACACAAATAGAGCTTTCTTTTGGTGGTATTTAATCACTGCTGGGTTTTTCATTTTTTACCAAAAAACAAACAAAAAAAAAGACCAAAAATTTTGGAAAAAAAATGTTTTTTACTTTTTTCTGTCGGTAAATTTTGTAACTAAGTAATTTTTCGCCTTCACAGATATGCGCTGATGAGGCGGCACCGATGGGCACTGATAGGCTGAACTGGTGAGCATTGATGAGGTGGCACTTATGGACACTGATGAGATGGCACTTATGGGCACTGATGAGGTGGCACTGATGAGGAGGCACTAATATGCTGCACTTATGGGCACTGATGTGTGGCACTGATGAGCACTGATAGGCGGCACTGATGAGCACTGTTAGGTGGCACTGATGGGCACTAATAGGCAGCACTGGTGGGCACTGATAGGCGACAGTGGTGGGCACTGATAGGTGGCACTGGTGGGCACAGATAGGGCTCTGTGGGGGCCAAACCATCACTTCCAGAACTCCTTGTTCTTTACGCTGAAGATAGTCCTTAATGAGATTGGCTGTTTGTTTGGGGTCGTTGTCCTGCTGCAGAATAAATTTGGGACCAATCAAACGCCTCCCTGGTGACATGGCATCATGCCTGTATTTCTCAGCATTGAGGACACCATTGATCCTGACCAAATCTCCAACTCCATTTGTAGAAATGCAGCCCCAAACTTGCAAGGAACCGCCACCATGCTTTACTGTTGCCTGCAGACACTCATTATTGTAACGCTCTCCAGCCCTTTGCCGAAAAAAACTGCCTCCTGCTACAGCCAAATATTTCAAATTTTGACTCATCAGTCCAGAGCATTTTCTGCACCCCAGTCCCTAATTTTTGTGCACAGTTGAGTCGCTTAGCCCTGTTTCCAGACTTCTCTGGAATCTGGATAGTTGGTGGATGTACCTGGGTCCCACTGGTTTCTGTCAGCTGTGTGCTAATGGCACTGCTGGACATTTCCATTGCAAGCATGATGTATCTTTCATCTGCTGCATTCTTTCCTTGGCCAACCACTGCGTCTACAGTCGTCAACATTTCCCTTTTCTTTGTGCTTCTTCAAAAGAGTTTGAACAGCACATCTTGAAACCCCAGTCTGCTCTGAAATCTTTGCCTGGGAGAGACCTTGCTAATGCAGTTTAACTACCTTGTGTCTTGTTGCTGTGCTTAGTCTTGCCATGGTGTATAACCTGTGACATGAAACTGTCTTCCACAACCTCACTCTAGTAGCAGAGTTTAGCTGTTCCTCACCCAGTTTTAAGCCTCCTACACAGCTGTTTCTATTTCAGTTAATGACTGTTTCAGCCTACATATGAAAATTGATGATCATTAGCACCTGCAGACCATTTGCACAGCTACCGTTGTCTCTTCAGTTGTGGCTGCTGAGGGAGAAAAGCATAGAAAATAAGCTTCCCTTGCAGTGAGAAAAGAATTAAAGGGGCCTGAGTCTGCATCTGAGCCAGCCAATAAATGAGCACTCCGCTCTAGAACTACTAGAGGAAGAATCTGCAAAATTAAATAAAATGAAAAATATCAATAAAATTTGACCTTGTATATGTGTGAAATAAAAAAAGTATAGTGTAGCATTGCCACCACAGTAGTGTTCTTTGCATCAACCTCCAAAACTAAGTGTCAAAAAGAAATAAAAACACACACACAGTTTTTGACAGTTCCTTTTTTTAAAATAAAAAAAACAATGTCCACCGATGCAGATCCATCGTGAATCATGGTGCTCACCCCACCAGGTGCGACGTTCGCTAGCCACCAACAGCTTGCTCTGCCGTATGACAGTTTTTAAATAGATAAGGGGCGGAGCCACCTGGTGACGTCACCTGGTGGCACCGCCCCATGTGACATCACCGACCCAGTAAATTATATGGGGAGTTAGAGAGGAGATTTTTTGGCACCCCCTTACCAGATCAAAGAATGTTAGCCCCTTGTGCTGGAAAGTTAGGGGTTTGTTCTTTCTGGAGAGAAAGGGCACGAGACGGGTGTGTGCAAAACTCACAGCATGCAATTTTTGGAACACTTCAGCACTTTATTTATGAATTATTGAGCAAGGAGCACTTTTATGAAGAAGGTGCATTATGGAATGAACTGTCTTTGTTTTGCAACATTTAATATTTTTGGAGCACTTCAGCACTTTATTCATGAATTATTGAGCATGGAGCACTTTTATGAAGAAGGTTTACTATGGAACGAACTGTCTTTTGTTTTTGGAACAGTTTTTTGGGAACTGATTGATTTTTCACCTTATATATTTATATATTTCTTAGTCTTATTTGATATTTATGGGACTTACACTGTATGCACTGTGGTATAAGATGCATATGTTTGTATAAGTGTTTCACACCTTCTGAACAGTGGCTACAGGTCCCCGCTGAGCAGGTGGATGAAAGGCCCGACTCCGCCCCGCTCTCCTCTATGGGTAAATTCGGTGAAAACAGACCCCTGTACATTTTCATTCGATAATATCCAATCTGATCCGCCAGACGGATTGAAAATAGGACCACTCGTCTGGATCTTGCAGACAGGATCGGATAGCGGCGGATGTCAGCGGACATGTCAGCAGACATGTCAGCGCTGACATCTGCTGTTCCATAGGGGAGACTGGAGGGTCCGATTAGGTCCGCCTGAAAAACTGACAGGCAGACCTGTTCAAACAGCCCGTGTGAAAGGGCCCTAAGCGATCTACCTGCCACAAGGGTGAGATTGATTTATTAGCAGCAGTCCATGCAGTGCCACTCCGGTGTCAAAGATATCAGGCCTCAAGCTCCAGTGCCCACCAGTTTGGTCTCCTGCAGAGATGCGTGCATGCAGGCTGATGTTCTAACATGGACTCCTGCGCTACCAAGAGGAAGAAGTTTTCAGTGCAGTCCGGTTAAAGCTATTCAACCACTCCCTCCACTACTGTAGTGTTAGGCTCTATGGGTCGGACTCTATGGTAGATGTCAATCCTCATGATCTTCAGCGTTCTGCATAGAATTCTATAGGCTTTCCTGGCTATATCTCTCCCCCTGCTAACTGGACGAGTGCAACAAAACATTCAGGATAACAGTAGGAAGTGAAAGCAAAACTGCCTGTAAAGGGGGCAATGTTCTCCTTCTCCATGTTTCTGTAGTCCAGCACCTGGCTACGTCAGGATACAGCTTATGCAATAATAATTAAAAATAAGTACCGAAAATATGTTTGCTTCCCTTTAAAGTAAGACAACCAGGTATATTCGTATTTGCAAAGCATACTTGGTGAAAATTCACCAGCTAGATGGCTTGAGAATGCCCATGGTTGATGTAAACCACATAGCTCCTGTCACACAGAAATTGCTCAATAATTCCTTTCTTTACTCATGAATAATCTGGAGCATTTCCAGCAGCGCGTTTGATTTATTTATATATTTATTATTGCATTTCCCATAATTTATATTATTTAAGACTTTAATGTAATGACTCGAGATGATGAATGCAATCTTCCCTGCTCTACAAATGACATTATCAAAAGTGTAATGACCATAAAGAAAATACAAAAAGGCTTACTTGGTTTAATAAAAGAAAAATCAAGAGATCACAGAAAGGAACCTATTTAACCTTCATCTAATATAGGGGCTCATAAATGATGCATCTCGTCAGAAGTAAGGCTGTATTTACCATAATGGCATTTGTGGGCAAGTGACTAGGGTGGCAGGGTAAGAGGGGACAGAACCAAGTCCTGAAATGTTACAGTTTTCCCCAGATCGGTAACAGAGGGGAAATCTTTCAGTCGGGAAACTGCTTCCAGTGTTTAAGAGGGGTGTGTTTTTGGGCAGAATTTGAAGGAAAATCTTCCCAAGAAATACTGTACAGTAGATAGAAAATAAATGAGAAGGGCTTTAACCATTCTTTATTTCATCCAAAAATAATAAAAAAAAAAGTTTTGGCTGTGTTACATATACAGTACTAGTAAAAAGTTTGGTTAAACAGGATGAGAGTTCCATCAATGAAAAGTTATATTGAAACTGGATACTTTTCTTTCTAAAAATATATAAAATTATATTTATACATTTATGTGTAAAAAAAAAAATCTTAATTTTACAGCAGTACTTAAAAATAACTAAAGCTGTTGGATAACTAGAACAGCCAAAATTTGATTATTTTCAGAAGTCTCTATACTGTATTTCCTTATCACAGGTTTTCTTTTTAAAAAGAAGGGCCCCACCCTAAACATATTTTGAGAGGAGTGGAGTATGAGTATATCACCCACACCATCCTCACTGATTTTCAGAAGCCCGTGGGGCCAGATAATGGTTAAAGCTGAACTCCCGGCATAAAAACTGTCATTTAAATGTATTTCTCAATAGCCACAAATAATTTAAATCCACATTTACCAAATTTTTTTGCAAACCCAGATATTACCTGTGCTTTACGCAAGGAGCAAAGCTGTGGGAGGCACCTGGAAGCTCCATCCACTACACACTGATTGCATAAAACTACAGGAGGGGGTGAAGACAAGACCAGTCACCCTGCAGAAGAAGCAGTGACCGGTCTTTATTACAAGAAGCTCCTGCACAGTGGTAAAGTTTCGTACTGGATTACTGCACAGATCTGGAGAAAATACACTGAGAACACTAAGATTCAAGTAAAAATACACCTGACTCTTGTATTTAGAAAATACTTGCCTATTGGGGAGTTCAGCTGAAACTTGAACGTATACGCCATATTTTACTGACCATGGGCCTGGGTCAATGGGCTTTTGTTCACTTCAGAACTGCTTCTCTCCCTATACAAGTCTATTGGGACACAAAAACAGCTTGAAGCTGGCCAAATGCAGTTCAGAAGGCAGTGAACTACAGGTCAAATCTACCTGTCAATGACATCTGAATGATCTAAAAATTGTCTCAAACTTAAGCTAAAAAGAATACTCATACTCAAAGCCCAAAACTCATTGATACTGGCCCTAATAGTTTCTCTTTGTATGTCTTGGTAAAACCAACTAGATCAGCCACTCTCAACTAGGGTTCTGCAAAAGGTTGCGAGGGACTCCTTAAGCTGTGGCAAATTGACTTGCCTTTTGATGGTGCCTGCATAGTTCCAGGTTCCAACAACAGCTAATTGATTCCAATTATCATTTTTGCTGTCTAGGTATAAGGGTAACATTCTGATCATCACTGTAAAGGGTGCATTTTTCCTTCTAGCCATCAATGTTAGATGGATTTTTTTCCACTGACCCCCAATGAATGTGATTTAGCAGGGTATTTCCATGACATGCAAAGTTTCAAGGGTTCGTTTCGGATAAAAAGTTTGAGAAAGGCTGTGCTAGAGCAACCTTTCTCAACCAGGGTTCCATGGAACCTCCTAGGGTTCCTCCAGAAGTTGCTAGGGGTTCCTTGAGATGTGGCTGATTGACCTCCTATATGATGGTGCCTGCATAATTCTGAGGTTAATGCCACTTGGCAGAGCCAGTGGCATGAGTGTTGGCATGGTGGACTAGCTGCTGGTTCTCACCAAGCTGACCAGGAGCTTCGCCAAGCTTCTTCTTCAGGTTATACACATACATGTTCTGGGAAGGTTACTCCATCATTTTGTGTCTCACTTACTTTGGGTCTGAAACCTATTCTCGTCACTACACTTACAGTTTTCTGGCACAAAGCCCACCTTCTTAAATAAAGAATGTCCACACAGGGTGCTGCTTCAAGGATTTACTTTAAATCTTCAGGTTAATACCTTGACACACAACTTCACAGTTACAGTGTAGAACACTTCAGTGTCACCAACATGAAATCTTAAAGTCCGTCCATCTTTCCAAATGCTCTTTCGTGAGTCCCCCAGCAATGTGTCCTCACATGGAGTCTCTTCCCTGGGTCTAGGCCCAGCAGGCTCAAGGGTTGGGATGAAAGATTAAGAAAGGCCGAACTAGAGGGTGCCCACTGTGTTCTGTGACCTCTAGCAGATACTCCACAACACACCTGACTTTTTGATCATGCTGTCAGGGTCACCCATCCCAGAAGACCCATGTGAATAAATTCAATCTCACCCAACTTCACCCAAAACAGAGGCATACATTTTGGTTGCCATTGTCTTTTAAATAAACTGATGAATTGGCATTATTGCCTGTTTTTGTCTCTCCTGCATAAGCAGGCTTTAATACACATAATTTACATTAGTAGCATTCAGTACTTATTCAATCAACTTAATTAGATAAATGACTGGCTGTATGAAATAGTAGTGGAACCGATCAGATATAATTCCTCTGTTTATGTCAGGCGATGGCATTAATTTACCAATATCGCCGACCTCATGATTTAAACAGCACAACTGATCAATAATTATGTTTTCCTAAGGCAATAATTTAAACTGTTTGGAGAAGATTCATCTTCTTGCCGTCGATGGCTCTTGAAATAATTAGTGAAAATTTCCCAGAGCCTAAATGAATACTAGTTGAGAATATATTCAATAATGGAAAGTAGACAATTATATTTTTTATCTGTTGTTTTCATAACATAGATTAAAGAGATGTCTTATTATATTGGACGTTTTCCTGTCTACATTATAAAACAATTATTGTTTATAAATAAACTGGGAAATGTAGCAATTTATTATTATTTTCTAAATGAACACTAAGTATTCTGATCTAATTAAAAGTGGAGGTTTATTTTAATTGGTCATATTTGCTAATCTAATGCCGCGTACACACGAACGGAGTGTCCGACAGAAAAAGTCCGACGGGAGCTTTTCATCGTATATTCCGATTGTGTGTGTGCCCCATCGGACTTATTACGTCGAAAATTCTGACGGACCTAGAAAGAGAACATGTTCGAAATTTTTCCAACTGAACCAATTCCTATCGGGAAAACCGCTCGTCTGTATGCTGTTCCAACGTACCAAAAACGACGCATGCTCTGAAGCAAGTACGAGACGGAAGCTATTGGCTGCTGGCTATTGAACTTCCGTTTCCTAGTCCCGTCCTACGTGTTGTACGTCACCGCGTTCTGGACGGTCGGAATTCGGTGTGACCACGTGTATGCAAGACAGCTTGAGCGGAAATCCGTCGTAACTCCGTCGGAAAAACCTTCAGAGTTTATTCTGACGGGAAAACCGGTCGTGTGTACAGGGCATAAGTCTTGCCAAATCCTTCTGTGCATGGCCAATTTAGGGCTTGTTTACATTAGCGCTGACTTCTGAAGAGTGATCTGTGGTGAATTGCTTTTTAAAGGCTGCTGGAAGGGATTATGTCACCACCTCATTGCCTATTTTAACCCTTTAAAGCGCACACCACTGTGCTGCATCCACATGCATTGCACACAGTTGCAGGGTGATTGTGGCACAGCTTCAATCTCTTCAATGGGTCATGTTCGACGGGCGGTACTGCCCATCAAATGCAGCAGGAGGGAATATACCCTTTGCAGCTTATGGGGGGGGATTGAGGGTCAGTAAAAAAGCACCTTAACCACCTTTTTTACCCCTAACCGCATGTGTAAACCTTAAAGCAGAGCTCTTTCTATGTTGTACTGCAGGCAGAAGAACCGCTTTTATATTGATGGCTGTACCTCTGTTGGGGTGATTTACTCTGATTTCTTGACGTGATGTGTTGCCACCAGGACAGAAAGTACAGACAATTTAAAATTTGGAGGGGAAACCAGGGCATTGGCTATATATTCTATATATAACTTTCCATGCGTCCGTGCCTCCTATGATTCTAAATTAAACTAGTACTGTATATACAGTATATGTATGTATATATATATATATATATTATATACACACTTTATTGTCAAAAGTATTGGGACACCTGCCTTTACATGCACATGAACTTTAATGGCATCCCAGTTTTAGTCCATGTCTTTATGGACCTTGCTTTGTGCACTGATGCGCAGTCATGTTGGAACACGAAGGGGCCATCCCCAAACTTGGGAGCATGAAATTGTGCGAAATGTCTTAGTATGCTGAAGCCTTAAAGTGTTACTAAACCCAGGACCCTGCATTCACTATATCTCCTCTCCTATCTATCGGCTTGAGGTCAGGACTCATGTGCAGGACAGTCAAGTTCCATCCACCCCAAACTCGCTCATCCACACCATAGTGCCAAAAGTATGGTGTGGGGTTGTTTTTCAGGGGTTGGAGTTAGGTCCAGTGAAGGGAACTCTTAAAGTGTTACTAAACCCACAGCAGTAAAATCAGTCTGTATATGCAGTAAAGCATGCGTGTTATACTCACTGTGGAACCTAAGAGGTTAATCCTCCGCATTGTGTACAAAAGGCTGTGTGATCGTGTCTCTCTGATCCTACTCTTCTTCCACTGAATCCATTCTATCTCCTGATAGAACAGAGCATTGGGGGACAGGCTGTACATGCTCAGTTTGTTGTGTATTGCTAGAGAGTTTATTTTTTCTTGGGAGAGTGCATGTGATCAGCACAGGGCCAATCAGCACTGTCCAGACAGAGGGTCAGGGGTCCTGCAGCCTTGTAGGACAATAAGGGGAAAATGAAAACTCCTCCAACATGCTTTAACCAGACACTGATAGAAATCACAAGACTGCTATATACTGCTAATGAAAAAAAGTATTTAGCTGTTAACATTTACTAAAACTATTGCATTTCCATGTTCTGTGTACTGTGGGAGAGCAGATATGGTGAATGCAGGCTCCTGGGTTTAGTAACAATTTAGGGCATCAGCATACTAAGACATTTTGGACAATTTCATGCTCCTAAGTTTGGGGATGGCCCCTTCCTGTTCCAACATGCACACCAGTGCACGAAACAAAGTCCATAAAGACATGGATGAGTGAGTTTGGGGGGGGGAGGAACTGGACTGGCCTGCACAAAGTCCTGACCTCAACCCGATTGAACACCTTTGGGATGAATTATGCCGCGTACACACGATCGGAAATTCAGCCAGCAAAAGACCGATGAGAGCTTTTGGTCGGAAAATGCGACCGTGTGTACGCTCCATCGGACTTTTGCTGGCGGAATTCCCGCCAGCAAAAGATTGAGAGCAGGTTCTCAATTTTTCGGTCGGAAAAAGTTCCTATCCGAAAATGCGATTGTCTGTACAAATTCTGACGCGCAAAAGTCCTACGCATGCTCAGAAACAATTCGACGCATGCTCGGAAGCATTGAACTTAATTTTCTCGGCTCGTCGTAGTGTTGTGACGGTCCAGAGTTGAGAGAACTTTTGTGTGAACGTGTGTATGCAAGGCAAGCTTGAGCGGAAATCCGCTTGTGTGTACGCGGCATTAGAGCGGAGACTGCGAGCCAGGCCTTCTCATCCAACATCAGTGCCTGACCTCACAAATGTACTTCTGGAAGAATGGTCAAACATTCCCATAGACACACTCCTAAACCTTGTGGACAGCCTTCCCAGAAGAGTTGAAGCTGTTATAGCTGCAAAGGATGAGCCAACTCAATATTGAACCCTACGGACTAATGCCCCGTACACACGGTCGGACTTTGTTCGGACATTCCGACAACAAAATCCTAGGATTTTTTCCGTCGGATGTTGGCTCAAACTTGTCTTGCATACACACGGTCACACAAAGTTGTCGGAAAATCCGATCGTTCTAAACGCGGTGACGTAAAACACGTACGTCGGGACTATAAACGGGGCAGTGGCCAATAGCTTTCATCTCTTTATTTATTCTGAGCATGCGTGGCACTTTGTGCGTCGGATTTGTGTACACACGATCGGAATTTCCGACAACGAATTTTGTTGTCGGAAAATTTTATCTCCTGCTGTCCAACTTTGTGTGTCGGAAAATCCGATGGAAAATGTCCGATGGAGCCCACACATGGTCGGAATTTCCGACAACACGCTCCGATCGGACATTTTCCATCGGAAAATCCGACCGTGTGTACGGGGCATAAGACTGGGATGCCATTAAAGTTCATGTGTGTGTAAAGGCAGGCGTCTCAATACATATACATACACATCTAGCTAATCAGTTATATATTTCCCTATGCGTCCATACCTTCCATCATTCTATGAGCCAGTAAGTACAAAGGCTGGAAAATTCCTTGTGTCCATTATAGTGTCATAACAATATCCTGTAATTTTATTTTTCCATTGCTAAGAGGATAACATTGGGAGGACCTGTTACTTTCTCACCAGCCTAATGAATGAAAGTTTCCACTCCTGGGGATCCTTCATTACATTTTAAACAGGTAGGGTGTGTTTGTGCATTTGATGAAGGCATTTACAGCGCTGGGCAGATTAAAGCAGTGGGGTTTTTCTGTAGTTCTCCAGCTGGGCTGACAAATATTTTCCAGCAGTGTTCAGAAATTATAGTATGAAGATTCTGAAGCCTGGGGCAAAGCATTGATAGGATAGTCTCATGTGCATAATGCTCCATCAGCACAGTTTTCATTCATGGGCTGTTCTCTTTGTGTTCATAGTTGGAAGAACAGAATTATGGATTGAAGAATACAGTACAAAGGGTAAGTCCTAGGCATGAGTGGTCAGGAGCAGTGGGTTTTTCAGAATGCACCAACAGTCTTCTGTAACCTGCTCAGTTCTCCTGGCCCTAATACATAAGCCTTGCTTTTTAACCTCTTGCCGACCGTATAACTTACATATACAGCAGCAAGGCGGTTCTCCTGCGCAGGATCACATACCTAATATATGATCCTGCACTTTGCACACGCGCACCACCGACGACCTGCTCTGGTTGTGATTATACACAGTGGGAGCTGATCTGCGGGTACCCCGGACTCGATGTCCGCCAGCAAGAAAAAAGGGGGAAAAAACTGCGCTAAGTATTAGTTGGAAAAATAAAATAAAATTAAATAAAGTGAAGTGAATCAATTATGGTGAAAACAGCAGCAATTCTAAGAATATGACACCCATATAGCACTAGAAATTAGAAATAAAAAGAATTGCGCTAATAAGTAACAAAAATGCATATACCTTTGAAAACAGTGACAACTCTAAATAAGCAAGATTTAAATGCACTCAAAAAGGTAATATTAACGAAAGTTGAACACTTTATATGATCTTAAAAGTCCAAAGAGTGAACTAAAATAGCTAAATATCTAAATAAAGATCCAAGTGAACATCAAATGTTCTTCCGTGAAAAAACAGTCCACCACCAAGAAATGGAAGGGGTCAATCCTTACCGGAAAGCCACGATCCCCCACTACAGAGGCTCATAGCTCGCAAACACAACTGAAACTGGCAGCTGGAACTTGCATCGGTGTCCACTACAGGGTCATCAAAACATCAGCGGTTGCGGACCAACTTGTGGAAAAGGCGTACGTTTCTTGTATTGGTTGTGAGCCACAGAGCTTCCATCACATCAAAGGGCGAGTAGGAATTGGAATCTGGGTTACTCTTCCTGGCTGATGGGTGACTCTTCCTGGCTGTTGGTGTCGGAAGGGGTCCCTTGTAATAATGGATCGTGTATTGTCCCGGCCAATCGCTTCCACCCGATGTCTAGGTATTCATTCACCTTGCTTGTTCTGGGTCACAAAGCATCCAATCACATGCCTTGGCATTTCTGTGTTGCACCACACATGAGCACACCTCCCAACTTTTTGAGTTGATGTCCGCCAGCACCCGCTGATCATTAGGCAGAGAGCCAAGACGGCAATCTGCCCATGTAAACGAGGCAGATCACCATTTTGTCAGTAGAGAAGGCATTAAACCTGTTTTCTGCAAAATTCAAGGCATGGGTGGTCATGAGTAGCAGGTTTTCACCAACACTCTCCTATAACCTGCCCAGTTCCCTGGGCCCTACTACACAGGGCCGGTGCTACCACTAGGCAAACTAGGCAGCCGCCTAGGGCGCACTGCTGCCTAGGGGCGACGGGCTGCTGGTTTCCCTCCATGTCTGCATGCTATGCAGGCTGCAGCATGTAACTAACTCATTCTCAGCCAGCTGCTCCGTCCGACAGGTAGTGTAATTAGAGGCGCAGCACTGGAGCCAGCGTTAGAGGAAGCAGAGCCGATGCTTCCTGTATAGCGCCTCCTCCTGTCACATGGGCAGGGCATAGGGGGTGGGGTCAGGGGTGGAGCCAATGGGGGCGGCAAAATTAGGTTTTGCCTAGGGTGTCAAAAATCCTTGCCCCAGCCCTGCTACTACATAAGCGTTTCTTTTTTAACTGAATCCTAAACACTAGTTTTTTGGGAATGTACAGTATAGTCTTTTTGATATATGTTTTTGTTTTTATATTCAGACTACAAATTCTTTTACATGTGAATATTTCAGATTTACAACTTTCCTATCATGGTTTCTATCAGGGAGGTATCTATGCTGATGTCAACTATTAGCTACACTGTACAAGATCGTAGAAGGTATACCTTAAAGATATAAGTTGACAGGTGGTTCATGAGCGTGCAAAGAACTTTTAAACAGAAAGGAACAGGTAGTTGGAACTGTGGAACATGGCCCACACTGTACATGCCTCTGCTTATGTACCCAATAATGGTCCCACATGAGAGCAGATGATGCAGGATTCCCCAAGGCAAGGAGTGCAAGGGCCAACCGGTTTTCACCAGGGATCTTTTCACAGGGGTTTGGACTGTATGCTGACCCCAGGTCACGATCTCTGTGTTCACCCTGCTCTAAACATGATGAGCCACAGAGAATATGGATAACCAGGATACAACTTGGAAGTCAGGGCAGGCAGTGGATATGGATAACTTGGACACAGGCCAGAGGTCAGAGCAGGAAGTAGTCATGAATAATCCAGATATATACCAGAGGTCAGGATAGGCAGCCGATATGGATAGCTAGGATGCAAGTCAAAAGTCAGGACAGGCAGCAGACCTAGATAACCAGGATACAAGCCAGAGGTCAGAGGAGGCCACAATTAATGAAGATACAAGTCAGACTCCAGGGCAGGCAGTTGACACAGATAACCATGAAGCAAGTTGGCTCAGTGCACACAAGTTAGAAAGAGTATGTTACAGGCAAGGGTTAACTGTCAGGAGTATTTTTTCAAAGAGGTACACTAGTGAGCTTTAGTAAGCTTTCCTCAAGCAGTAATCTAGGAACTGCACCAAGTTTGCATAGCCTGGTCAGGGAGGGGAAGGATGTGCTGAAGTGCACATAGCCATGCATTGCAGAGGCACATTCGGTGCTAGAGAATGGGTGGTAGGCAGTTTTGACGGTTTCTTTGAAAGAGTATAGATCTACTTTATATTTTCCACAATACCTAAAAACCAGAGCAATGGCAACGAAAATTAACATCGTACTAGAAGCAAAATTGCAATTTTTAATTTATAAACAAAAAAAAAGAGAAGCAAATAAATATTAAATATAAGCATTTCCTTTACAGACCCAACAAAAACTCACCAAATCCATACAATTATAATGGGGGACGATACTTGTAGTTGTGACCATTAACATATGTTTATTTGGTCTAAATAATTATGGATAGCTTGCTGGGTGGTCTGTTTAAATAGTAAGTAAGAGAAATGATTCTTTGGTTATGTTTCACTGCAAAATTGCAGTTAAGAGCCGTACTTATACTTGAACGTTAACACGTCATGACCAATACAAACACAGCGATGTGTGAAAATAATTACCAACAACCTAAACAGAAAAACAAACCAGAAGATTGCACCAGGCAAGTCTGACAAAGGAAGCTAGACCATCTGGTGTGGGCAGCTATATATTTTTGGAAATGTAACATTCTAAAGTAGAATGGCAAAATAAATACATATTCTCTTTCCTTGTTTTAGTACCGAACCTTCACATGCCCAATGTTCCATATGATAAAAATCTGATTTTGCTGCCATGGCATGAATATAAACACATGCATCTCCGATTAATTGTATATCACATGTCAGCTTTGTGATTTGAAAGTACAAGGATTCAATAACAGGACATGCTAACAAGAAGAGTTAGATAGGGAAACCTTAGTGTGCCTAAATACACCAGCAGTCATATAGTCTTCACGTTCTATAGCGTTTTTTTTTTTTTTTTTTTTTTGGCTCCAGCCTTTTACCTTTTTTGCTCCATTGCAATTTGGTTCATACAAGTCTAACTTTACTACATCAGCCACACTGTGGCACAAGGTAAATTATTATACTATACATATACCCTTACTACTCTAATATTACAACACTACACTCATACTCCTATTCCTATAATCAGTTTAGATCTTCCACACATGTTTTTGATTGTTTTATTTGGTTTTATTCATTCACACACTCTCCTTTTGACTTGTTTTTCACTTTTATTCCACCATGTGTTGGCTGACACCATACACTCATTTCATTCACCTGGACATGGCACTGCAGTCAGCATTGTGCTGGCCATCCATTTAATTTTATTTTATCACTCAAAGGGTTTTTCATATTCCTAGTACCACATATCACTTCCCACTCACCTGTGTTTACACACCACACCACTCAAACAACCCTACAACTACACAACCATTTCTTTTATGGTTGTGCCACTTTCTATGTAATTACAATCATGAAACCTTAGGACACCAGATCAATATATATTGATCACTAGGATTGCAGTTAGCCCATACACTTCATACTTTTGCCAATGTGCTGAGAATTATTTTGACTTATTGGGTATTTGTCGCAGGTGCTGACTTCTCCTTCCCCTGGAGGGCGTCTATGTGGCTCCTTGTAAGCCCCTTGGGCTGGACTCATGCGCTCTGGGGAGACAGGGGCGAATATGGGGGCCCCCCGGATCCATTTACGGCTTTTACTGGCCAAAGGATTATTCCCTCTACTCTTCAGCGGTAAATATACTACCACTTTTAACCTTATAATGAGATTTATGATGACATGTTCTTAAATTTTGAAGATATTCAATGTATTTTATAGAACCAACTATCCCCCTGATGATGACCGTACACAGGTCGAAACGCGTCGGGGATTTATACCGTCAACAGCCCGGAAATGTATGACTGTATATAGTTTTGTGTAAAGATGTGTCGACTTTATATTGTGGAATATGTATTGTACTACTTGGCCAGCGCTCTATGTTGTAATGCCAATTGAAATATAACATTACAATTGTTTATGGTTCAATAAAAGCACCTACTGGTTATACATTTTTTATTATTTCTGAATATCAAGATATTGCTGTCTAAAGCCCCACCGGGGAAACTGTCCATTTTTTAACATTATTGCTTCGGGGTGTGCAGCGCATGCGTCTCTCCCACATGTGTTTTTCTCTTTATTACTGAATTTTGGGTGGTTAAACACCCCTTCCCCCCTATGACACATGAGAGACATGGCAGGAGCTTTGTGTTGCTCACACGGCCCTTCAAACCCTCACATGTCTAAAACCTCTTTTGATACGATACGCATTTTGGGGGTGACACTTTGTTTGCCTCTTGCGGAGGAAACGCCCCCCAAAATGGGGGAGTAGATCGTAACTGTATCTTTCCCCACCTCATGCATCAGGATAGATCTATTTTAGACTCCTGTATTGCAGTAGATCAGTTGTTTAACTAACACCTGCTCTGTAAATATACATGTTAGGATCTAGGGTCAGTGAGCTATCACTCAGCTCCTGCATAATTCAATGATTACCTCATCATCTACAATTTAGTGCCTACTGCATTTACATATGCACTTTAGATTATGGCCGTCATGGATCATGTTGGACCTCTGCCGCCCCTGTCGGCTTCATGGAGGTGAGTCCTGGTCCAATTGAAGGCTTCCCGGCAGGGTGAGAATGTGGGGGTGATGCAGGATCTGAGCACTCCCCCCCATGCTCTGATTGACGGACGTTTGTATTCATCGTCCGCCGACGTGAGCTTCACTCTGCCGGCGGCATCCCTTGATCACCTCCGGATGAGCCGCGGCGAGGTGCGCATGTGCGAGTTACTTCGGCGTGTGCACGGCGCCGCGACATCTCGCGGTTTGCGGCGGAGTTGACGGCAGCTGCCGGGGTTTTTTTTTTTTTTGTTTTTTTTTTGCCTACAGGGATGCCGGGGGAGCCACATGTGGGCTGCTCACTCTGGGGGGGAGGAGATCAGCACCTGTGCTTACTCAATTAATTGCCTACTTTAGGCATATATCCATGATCGGCTGCCTGTGAGTCTTACCATGACTCCATGCAGACCGTAATGCAGTGGTTCTCAACTCCAGTCCTCAGGACCCACCAACAGGTCAGATTTTAAGTATTACCTTGGGGAGTTGCAGACTAGAATACTGCAATCACTGAGCAGCAAGTGATATCACCTGTGATGTATTTCAGCTATCTTGCAAACCTGGCCTGTTGGTGGGTCCTGAGGACTGGAGTTGAGAACCACTGCCGTAATGGATGGCACTGCACAAATCCTTTTTTTTTTTTTTTTTTTTGGCTCCAGCCTTTTACCTTTTTTGCTCCATTGCAATTTGGTTCATACAAGTCTAACTTTACTACATCAGCCACACTGTGGCACAAGGTAAATTATTATACTATACATATACCCTTACTACTCTAATATTACAACACTACACTCATACTCCTATTCCTATAATCAGTTTAGATCTTCCACACATGTTTTTGATTGTTTTATTTGGTTTTATTCATTCACACACTCTCCTTTTGACTTGTTTTTCACTTTTATTCCACCATGTGTTGGCTGACACCATACACTCATTTCATTCACCTGGACATGGCACTGCAGTCAGCATTGTGCTGGCCATCCATTTAATTTTATTTTATCACTCAAAGGGTTTTTCATATTCCTAGTACCACATATCACTTCCCACTCACCTGTGTTTACACACCACACCACTCAAACAACCCTACAACTACACAACCATTTCTTTTATGGTTGTGCCACTTTCTATGTAATTACAATCATGAAACCTTAGGACACCAGATCAATATATATTGATCACTAGGATTGCAGTTAGCCCATACACTTCATACTTTTGCCAATGTGCTGAGAATTATTTTGACTTATTGGGTATTTGTCGCAGGTGCTGACTTCTCCTTCCCCTGGAGGGCGTCTATGTGGCTCCTTGTAAGCCCCTTGGGCTGGACTCATGCGCTCTGGGGAGACAGGGGCGAATATGGGGGCCCCCCGGATCCATTTACGGCTTTTACTGGCCAAAGGATTATTCCCTCTACTCTTCAGCGGTAAATATACTACCACTTTTAACCTTATAATGAGATTTATGATGACATGTTCTTAAATTTTGAAGATATTCAATGTATTTTATAGAACCAACTATCCCCCTGATGATGACCGTACACAGGTCGAAACGCGTCGGGGATTTATACCGTCAACAGCCCGGAAATGTATGACTGTATATAGTTTTGTGTAAAGATGTGTCGACTTTATATTGTGGAATATGTATTGTACTACTTGGCCAGCGCTCTATGTTGTAATGCCAATTGAAATATAACATTACAATTGTTTATGGTTCAATAAAAGCACCTACTGGTTATACATTTTTTATTATTTCTGAATATCAAGATATTGCTGTCTAAAGCCCCACCGGGGAAACTGTCCATTTTTTAACATTATTGCTTCGGGGTGTGCAGCGCATGCGTCTCTCCCACATGTGTTTTTCTCTTTATTACTGAATTTTGGGTGGTTAAACACCCCTTCCCCCCTATGACACATGAGAGACATGGCAGGAGCTTTGTGTTGCTCACACGGCCCTTCAAACCCTCACATGTCTAAAACCTCTTTTGATACGATACGCATTTTGGGGGTGACACTTTGTTTGCCTCTTGCGGAGGAAACGCCCCCCAAAATGGGGGAGTAGATCGTAACTGTATCTTTCCCCACCTCATGCATCAGGATAGATCTATTTTAGACTCCTGTATTGCAGTAGATCAGTTGTTTAACTAACACCTGCTCTGTAAATATACATGTTAGGATCTAGGGTCAGTGAGCTATCACTCAGCTCCTGCATAATTCAATGATTACCTCATCATCTACAATTTAGTGCCTACTGCATTTACATATGCACTTTAGATTATGGCCGTCATGGATCATGTTGGACCTCTGCCGCCCCTGTCGGCTTCATGGAGGTGAGTCCTGGTCCAATTGAAGGCTTCCCGGCAGGGTGAGAATGTGGGGGTGATGCAGGATCTGAGCACTCCCCCCCATGCTCTGATTGACGGACGTTTGTATTCATCGTCCGCCGACGTGAGCTTCACTCTGCCGGCGGCATCCCTTGATCACCTCCGGATGAGCCGCGGCGAGGTGCGCATGTGCGAGTTACTTTGGCGTGTGCACGGCGCCGCGACATCTCGCGGTTTGCGGCGGAGTTGACGGCAGCTGCCGGGGTTTTTTTTTTTTTTTTTTTTTTTTTGCCTACAGGGATGCCGGGGGAGCCACATGTGGGCTGCTCACTCTGGGGGGGAGGAGATCAGCACCTGTGCTTACTCAATTAATTGCCTACTTTAGGCATATATCCATGATCGGCTGCCTGTGAGTCTTACCATGACTCCATGCAGACCGTAATGGATGGCACTGCACAAATCCTTTTTTTTTTTTTTTTTTTTGGCTCCAGCCTTTTACCTTTTTTGCTCCATTGCAATTTGGTTCATACAAGTCTAACTTTACTACATCAGCCACACTGTGGCACAAGGTAAATTATTATACTATACATATACCCTTACTACTCTAATATTACAACACTACACTCATACTCCTATTCCTATAATCAGTTTAGATCTTCCACACATGTTTTTGATTGTTTTATTTGGTTTTATTCATTCACACACTCTCCTTTTGACTTGTTTTTCACTTTTATTCCACCATGTGTTGGCTGACACCATACACTCATTTCATTCACCTGGACATGGCACTGCAGTCAGCATTGTGCTGGCCATCCATTTAATTTTATTTTATCACTCAAAGGGTTTTTCATATTCCTAGTACCACATATCACTTCCCACTCACCTGTGTTTACACACCACACCACTCAAACAACCCTACAACTACACAACCATTTCTTTTATGGTTGTGCCACTTTCTATGTAATTACAATCATGAAACCTTAGGACACCAGATCAATATATATTGATCACTAGGATTGCAGTTAGCCCATACACTTCATACTTTTGCCAATGTGCTGAGAATTATTTTGACTTATTGGGTATTTGTCGCAGGTGCTGACTTCTCCTTCCCCTGGAGGGCGTCTATGTGGCTCCTTGTAAGCCCCTTGGGCTGGACTCATGCGCTCTGGGGAGACAGGGGCGAATATGGGGGCCCCCCGGATCCATTTACGGCTTTTACTGGCCAAAGGATTATTCCCTCTACTCTTCAGCGGTAAATATACTACCACTTTTAACCTTATAATGAGATTTATGATGACATGTTCTTAAATTTTGAAGATATTCAATGTATTTTATAGAACCAACTATCCCCCTGATGATGACCGTACACAGGTCGAAACGCGTCGGGGATTTATACCGTCAACAGCCCGGAAATGTATGACTGTATATAGTTTTGTGTAAAGATGTGTCGACTTTATATTGTGGAATATGTATTGTACTACTTGGCCAGCGCTCTATGTTGTAATGCCAATTGAAATATAACATTACAATTGTTTATGGTTCAATAAAAGCACCTACTGGTTATACATTTTTTATTATTTCTGAATATCAAGATATTGCTGTCTAAAGCCCCACCGGGGAAACTGTCCATTTTTTAACATTATTGCTTCGGGGTGTGCAGCGCATGCGTCTCTCCCACATGTGTTTTTCTCTTTATTACTGAATTTTGGGTGGTTAAACACCCCTTCCCCCCTATGACACATGAGAGACATGGCAGGAGCTTTGTGTTGCTCACACGGCCCTTCAAACCCTCACATGTCTAAAACCTCTTTTGATACGATACGCATTTTGGGGGTGACACTTTGTTTGCCTCTTGCGGAGGAAACGCCCCCCAAAATGGGGGAGTAGATCGTAACTGTATCTTTCCCCACCTCATGCATCAGGATAGATCTATTTTAGACTCCTGTATTGCAGTAGATCAGTTGTTTAACTAACACCTGCTCTGTAAATATACATGTTAGGATCTAGGGTCAGTGAGCTATCACTCAGCTCCTGCATAATTCAATGATTACCTCATCATCTACAATTTAGTGCCTACTGCATTTACATATGCACTTTAGATTATGGCCGTCATGGATCATGTTGGACCTCTGCCGCCCCTGTCGGCTTCATGGAGGTGAGTCCTGGTCCAATTGAAGGCTTCCCGGCAGGGTGAGAATGTGGGGGTGATGCAGGATCTGAGCACTCCCCCCCATGCTCTGATTGACGGACGTTTGTATTCATCGTCCGCCGACGTGAGCTTCACTCTGCCGGCGGCATCCCTTGATCACCTCCGGATGAGCCGCGGCGAGGTGCGCATGTGCGAGTTACTTTGGCGTGTGCACGGCGCCGCGACATCTCGCGGTTTGCGGCGGAGTTGACGGCAGCTGCCGGGGTTTTTTTTTTTTTTTTTTTTGCCTACAGGGATGCCGGGGGAGCCACATGTGGGCTGCTCACTCTGGGGGGGAGGAGATCAGCACCTGTGCTTACTCAATTAATTGCCTACTTTAGGCATATATCCATGATCGGCTGCCTGTGAGTCTTACCATGACTCCATGCAGACCGTAATGGATGGCACTGCACAAATCCTTTTTTTTTTTTTTTTTTTTTGGCTCCAGCCTTTTACCTTTTTTGCTCCATTGCAATTTGGTTCATACAAGTCTAACTTTACTACATCAGCCACACTGTGGCACAAGGTAAATTATTATACTATACATATACCCTTACTACTCTAATATTACAACACTACACTCATACTCCTATTCCTATAATCAGTTTAGATCTTCCACACATGTTTTTGATTGTTTTATTTGGTTTTATTCATTCACACACTCTCCTTTTGACTTGTTTTTCACTTTTATTCCACCATGTGTTGGCTGACACCATACACTCATTTCATTCACCTGGACATGGCACTGCAGTCAGCATTGTGCTGGCCATCCATTTAATTTTATTTTATCACTCAAAGGGTTTTTCATATTCCTAGTACCACATATCACTTCCCACTCACCTGTGTTTACACACCACACCACTCAAACAACCCTACAACTACACAACCATTTCTTTTATGGTTGTGCCACTTTCTATGTAATTACAATCATGAAACCTTAGGACACCAGATCAATATATATTGATCACTAGGATTGCAGTTAGCCCATACACTTCATACTTTTGCCAATGTGCTGAGAATTATTTTGACTTATTGGGTATTTGTCGCAGGTGCTGACTTCTCCTTCCCCTGGAGGGCGTCTATGTGGCTCCTTGTAAGCCCCTTGGGCTGGACTCATGCGCTCTGGGGAGACAGGGGCGAATATGGGGGCCCCCCGGATCCATTTACGGCTTTTACTGGCCAAAGGATTATTCCCTCTACTCTTCAGCGGTAAATATACTACCACTTTTAACCTTATAATGAGATTTATGATGACATGTTCTTAAATTTTGAAGATATTCAATGTATTTTATAGAACCAACTATCCCCCTGATGATGACCGTACACAGGTCGAAACGCGTCGGGGATTTATACCGTCAACAGCCCGGAAATGTATGACTGTATATAGTTTTGTGTAAAGATGTGTCGACTTTATATTGTGGAATATGTATTGTACTACTTGGCCAGCGCTCTATGTTGTAATGCCAATTGAAATATAACATTACAATTGTTTATGGTTCAATAAAAGCACCTACTGGTTATACATTTTTTATTATTTCTGAATATCAAGATATTGCTGTCTAAAGCCCCACCGGGGAAACTGTCCATTTTTTAACATTATTGCTTCGGGGTGTGCAGCGCATGCGTCTCTCCCACATGTGTTTTTCTCTTTATCACGTTCTATAGCAGCCTTTCCTAACCAGGATTCCAAGGAATTCTAGGGTTCATCCAGAGGTAGGCAGGGGTTCCTTAAGAAATCAACAATCTCTGCCCCTAAGATACACTAAATTACCAAAAGTATGAATATGAAATTTAATGGCATCCCAGTCTTAGTCCTTAGGGTTCAATATTGAGTTGGCCCACCCTTTGCAGCTATAACAGCTTAAACTCTTCTGTGAAGGCTGTCCACAAGGTTTAGGAGTGTGTCTATGGGAGTGTTTGACCATTCTTCCAGGTTAGGCACTGATGTTGGACGAGAAGACCTGGCTCGCAGTCTTCACTCTAATTCATCCCAAAGGTCTTCTATCGGGTTAAGGGCAGGACTCTGTGCAGGCCAGTCAAGTTCCACCACCCCAAAACTCGCTCACTCATGTCTTTATGAACCTTGCTTTGTGCACTGGTGCTCAGTCAAGTTGGAACAGGAAGGGGCCATCCCCAAACTGTTTCCACAAAGTTAGCAGGATGAAATCGTCCAAAATGTCTTGGTATGCTGATACCTTAAGAGTTCAATTTACTGGAACTAAGGGGCAAAGCCCAACCCCTGAAAACAACCCCATACCATAATCCCCCCCTCCACAAAATGATTTGGATCAGTTCACAAAGCAAGGTCCATAAAGACTCGTGGATGGGCGAGTTTGGGGTTGAGGAACTTGACTGGCATGCACCGAGTCCTGACCTGAACCCGATAAAACATCTTTGGGATGAATTAGAGTGGAGACTGCGAGCCAGGCCTTCTCGTCCACATCAGCACCTAACCTCACTAATGTGCTTCTGGAAGAATGGTAAAACATTCCCATAGACACACTCCTAAACCTTGTGGTCAGCCTTTCCAGAAGAGTTGAAGCTGTTATAGCTGCAAAGGGTGGGCCAACTCAATATTGAACCCTACGGATTAAGACTGGGATGCTAATAAATTTCATGTGCGTGTAAAGGCAGGCATCCCAGTGCTTTGGTAATATAGTCTAAGTAGCCACTGATGCCGATTATCTTTTCTAGCCATCTGAAAGTTGCATTTTTTCCACAAACCATCAATGTATGGGGCATTCTTCTCATTGATCACTAATGTAAGGGCATTTTTCCCTGTGACCACTAATGTAAAGGCTTTCTTCCCGCTGATCACCAATGTATTGGGATCCTTCTTCCATTGACCACTAGTGTAAAGTGGTCCTTCCCCCACTTACCACCAATCTAAATGAACCCTTCTCTACTGACCACCAATGTAAGGGAGTTCTTGACTGAACTCCGATGTTGAGGACACTTTTCCACAAACCTCCAATGTAAGGGAACACAATTTTTGCTATCTGTGTTTTAATCTGACGATTATTATTTGTTTTATTATTATGAAAACTAACACTCCCAAATTAATAAGGCATGATATCACAGGCGATTTGGGTACAACAGTTTTTAGCAACGTTGACAGTACTTTAACACAGTCCAAGCACTTGAGGTGTCATTTAATAATTCTTATGTTACCGGAGCAGTATCTGAGTGTAGGAGGTGGCTGATAGGCAGAGCAGGAGCACTTAATAGACCGATAAAAAGATTTTGGTCCCAGCTCTACAGTCCCCAGATAGTGGAGCCAGTTGTGGTATCCCTGTTCTGTCCTTCTCGACAGGGACTTCTTCCTATACACCATCCCTAACCAGCGGCGACCTTGTCCCTTCTCTATCCACTTCACAGCTGCAGTGGGACAGTACTATTTATTACCATCGCCCTCACTAAAGATAGCCACGGAGGCCATCCAGTGTTGCAGCCAGATGGCAGCTGGTGGTATATTTGGGGCTTTAATAGTCTAAATTTACTCTTTCTTGGAAACATTTTTTTTTTTAAACGGCAGTCATTTAAAGGTCTCGACCATGCTGCCTTTCTATGAGTAGCTTACTCAGCCAGGGATTGTTTGCAGGCACTTTTTTGGAAACATTTTTTTAAAGTGACAAATTCATTTTAAGGTGTTGACAATACCGCCTTTGTATGAATTGCTTACTCATCCGCAGAGAAATTTGAGTGTATAACATTCAATCCTGCTGACCAGAAGAAACAAACTAAAAACTACAGTACAAGAATAAAATAATTTTAGCTTTTCCAGCACAACACGCTATAAATCCAGCTCTTTGCCGAATCGTAATATATATAGAGAGCTGTAGCCGGCACAAATGTCTGATTTATGTGTTTTGCGTCTGTTTCATATAAAGAGCATTGACTAGAACAGGGAATGCATTCTAGCAGAGACTTCTCATTTATCAGGAACTCTCTGCCTTCTAGTGAGAAACTTGTAATGATGATTAACTCACATGGAGCCTGTCTGACAGTGGTACAATGCTTAAAAAGATGGTGTCCTTAAAAATCCTCTGTAAGAAGGAACCATTTATGGACCACGCGCTCATTTCTGTGCAAGAATCATGCTTTTTAGGTTAAATTGCATAAGATTGGCTTCTTTGCTGTCAACCTTTTAGATATCATGCCAACAACCATGATGTCTTTAGATCCCTCACAAGCAACTGTGCAACCTCAAGCCCCCTGCAACTGACTGCACTTCCCTCAAGCTCTTTCACCACTACCTTTGTGTTTGTCAAGCTCTTCAGCATTTAACTGTGCACTTTTCAAGGTCCCTCACAACCAACTGTGCACCCCTCAAGCCCCCCTACAAACTACTGTGCAAACCTCAAGCTCTCTCACCACTAACTGTGCATGTCCTCAAAATCATGCACTCCTTAAGCTGCTCTGCAACCAAATGTAAACCTCTCAAGCTGCCAAACCACCAGGCCTCTAGCTCCTTTAATATCAATTGGATATCCCTAAATTGTCCTCGCCACCAACTTTGCACCTATCAGACTGCTCTACAACCAAATTTTTATACCTCAAGCTCTGTCCCCACCAACTGTTTACTCCTGTAGCTCCCCTATAACCAATTGTAGCAAGGTCCCAGGCTCTCTATTGGTCTGATGAGAACCTCTAGGGCCAGGGATAGCTGGCATCCTTCTGGATGTGGTGGGTTGTGAGGCATAGTGGGTGTAAGATGGTTAAAGTTATTGGGCACCAGACACTTCTTGGATGCAAAAGAGGTTTTTTTCTCTTAACAGTCCTTTTTGTATTTTTGAGGGGAGAGAGGGTTAGGGCCAGGACACCCTTAGGTAGTTGCAAGATTAATTGGCAGACTCCGAGACTCAACAGGAGGACAGCCATGTAGGGAAAGGCATCCAGCAAGAAGCCACATCTACATGTGCAGGAATGCTGTCTCCTATGGCAACAGTCTTTAACAGTACCTAACACAAAGCGTAACCGTTCTTTCACCAACACTACAACTTCTCCTTGCAGTTATTCAATACACTGAGCTCCTGGTCTCTCACTAGACCCACTGATTCACTGCCACTGAATCCCTTGAGCTCCTCCAATCTTCACGGTGGTATCTTCCTCGAGCGTCACCCCCGCCTCTCTGCTGGGTCCCTAGCTTGGCACTTTAGATACCTCTCAAACTTCACCCACGCTGGCCTTCCCTGGCTTGATTCCCACTGAAGTTTCATGATTCTTCACCTTCCCGGTTGGTGAGAATACTGCTCCGGTACTTGCTTCAGTTACTCACTGTGATCCCTGGTGGTAAGGCGGATAGTCCCTTACTGGTGACAGCTTCCCCTCTACCTCCGACCACGACAGGTTCTCCATTTGACAGAACCGTCCATTTGACAGAACCAGCCAGATGCCCCCGGGATAGGCCCTATCTCTGCCCTAGCACACAACACACATCCACCCAGACAGCCATCCAGGTGGCACAGAACATAGATCACCTGACCTCACCCGAATATTTAGGCTCTCCCAGCAGGCCAAGGGATTCAAGAAAACCCCTACCCATTGGCTGAGATACCCCATATGCCCATAACCTGACCTTGGGTTGCCCTTCTTTTATCTAGTACCACAAAGTACCCGGCCACCTAGTGGTAGAAGAGAAAAGTGCAACAAGGCCAAACTTAGGGAGAAATCAACAGATCTCTAACAATCAACCAGGATAACTACTCCTGGCAAGTCAATTTGTGAGGAGCATCCCTGCCTAAACTCCAGGGTGCTACACAACTGTGCAGCACTTAAGCTCCCTTATCACCAACTAAACACTGCTCAAGCTCCTTCACATCAATGGCTCTCTATAGACATAGTATGATCAGCAAGGTCTCTCACTGTGTCTCATGACCAAACCTACATCCTTCCAAATTAGTACCTCTGCTACCTGGTTGTTACTGACTCTTGCTTGTCTTGACTGTGACTTTATTCCCTGCATCTGTGAGTTCTTTTTCTCAATCTATGTGTCAACATTCTGTACAAGTATCAATCTGAGCATTCACAGCATCCCAGCAGTATCCAGTTGTCTGACCGTCAACTGTTTTGAGACCTACCACAGGCATCCATGCCACTCCATTGTCCTGCTACTCTCTGTTACCCACTCTAGGGGTATTGGACAGGAGCTGTAAGAGAAGCCCTCTCATCAGCTCACCCTATGTCAGGTACATGACAGCCTGCAGCCGATTGGATGCCGGCGATGTTCAGCTGACAATTATCTGCCAGGTTCTGCCAGGCTCCTTCAACAAAATGTACTAAAAAATTAACTTTTGTTGAATTAAGTGGTGCCGGCAGACCCATACACTGCTTGAATTTCAGCCATCTGCAGGAATTGGCTGACATTTGAGCAGTGTATGGCCAGCTCAATAAAACCACCACATCTAAGAACAGGTAAGCTGTAATGTAATATGTTTTTCTTCTTAGGTTTAAATACACTTTAACAAAGATTCTATGCAGTTATGAAAAAAGCAGTCTGGAAAATTCTGTCCGTTTTGTCTCAAATCTTATACATGCCCTACAGTCATTTTTAGTACAGCTTCTAAATCTGTCCAGAGATAGATATTCTTTTACGATGTTTCACTAAATATTCAAAGCTGATTTCAATTATCTACAAAGTCATATTTAATTCACACTCTGACCATGAAGACTTGAAATGTTATATGTTTCAGCAAAACCTACTCTAGTGTAAGAATTTCACAAAATGGATATAATTGCCTAGAATTAAGCTATGAGTAAGCTGACTTCATTGAGAGCTAGGATACAGGATTTTTGAACATTTAATAGTTTCCATATGAGGTTAAGAAAATAAATAAAGAAACTTTTTTTTTTTAACTGACCAGCGCTAGAATTATTTCAGGTTATATATGGTTTCATATTAGTTTAACTAGTTCAAACCCGTAGTACATTACACAGTCTGAACCCACAATTTTTTCTGAAATAACTTTGAAAATAATGGGACCATTAATCTAATATTTTGTTGCTCTTGCTTTAGAGGCAGTCACTGCAAAAAGTGATTTCTGAAGCTTTGAGTGAGATGTGTGCACCTACCAACAGGTAGTTTGCCCCATCAGCCAGTTGCACCATCTGTGTCAGATTTCAGGGGTACCTTCTCCAGACTTCATGCTTCAGCTCATTCCATAGATGTTCAATTGGATTCAGATCAGGGTTCATAGAAGGCCACTTCCTACAGTTTGTTCTTAGGCATTTGGGTGCTTTCAGCTGTGTGTTTTGGGTCATTATCCTGTTGTGGGGCCTATAACCTTCAATTGAGACAGAGTTTTCTGACACCTAGTATGTTTTGCTCCAGAATTTTGGTAGTATTGTGATCTCATTGGGCCAGATTCAAGGCACCCCATGCCAGATGCAGCAAAGCTGTCCCAAAACATATCCTAGCCCCTGATTTTTTTGGGTTATATTTTCTATTTACAGTCTTCCTCCTAGGTCTTCTTCCGTGGAGGCACACTGCCATTAAAAAAAAGTCAGATGGTGCGATCAGACACTGATGTACTTTGACCTTGGAGTTCAGCTTCTATCTTTTTGGAAGTTTTCCTTGGCTCTTTGTCTACCATTGGCACTATCCTTTTGTTCAATCCGGGGTCAATTTCTTCTTGTGGCCAGGTCCGGGGAGGTGGGATAAATTCCTATGGACTTTAAACTTTCTAATAATACCTGCGACTGTAGTCACAGGAACTTCAAACTGCTTGGAGATGGTCATATAGCCTATACCTTTGACAAGCTGGCCTATAATTCTCTTACTGAGCTCTCCTTAGACAACTTTTTCCTTTGCTTTCTCAGATCCATGTTGCTCTGCCATCCAGTGGAATAGGATGACTGCTCCTTCCACTTCTCTGTAAGCTGCCCCTGATAAAACATCCTACCATGTTGATGTTTTGCCTCTCCCTCACTTTCCCCCACTGTTATATCTGGCACCCAAGTACAGTTGGAAACCTTAACATTAATCCACTCATCACTGGAACCAACTCCGCAATGGGCTGCAGCTGCAGAAATATCTATGTTAATATGTTCTCCATTGTCACCTCTCTCTATGCTTACATTGCTCTCCTCCCAGACATGATGTTGTTAAGATGGGGCTTATGCCATACGTTTTTAGCAGCTATGGAAAAAGCTGCATTTTGGGGATGTAGTGCTTGTGTGCACATGAAGCTGTTGTGCTTTTGTGGACTAAAATGCACCAAAATAATATGTATAAATAATATGTGGTGCACAGCTGCAAACAATAGTCAGTTTCTGTGGTGTCACCAACCAGCGCTGCTCCTGTTGCTGCTGCTGACCCTGTAAAAAAAAAATGATAATTAAAGAAAGTGGAAAAATCATGCTGAACCTGTAGGGTTATCTCACTGGTATTGCTGTCTTAAATTATTAATGTAAAAGATCTGGTTCCTGGGCAGGCAGCTTCTACACCTCAGAGGATCTCCACAGTCTCCTTAGCTTGTAGTGTAATGTAACAAAAATGGAAATTGAATTACAACACCACTTTTATTAGGTCCAGATACAACTTTATTCCACTAAAAGTCAGGGGGACAATCCAAAAAGCAGCCAATGCATTTTGCAGGTCCATGAATTCCCTCTTTATTAGGGCTAGAATTAACATAAGGACGTCTCAATCGGATATCAATACAGTATCCCTTCTTCTGGGTCAAAGTTAAAGCCAAATACCCAATGACCATCAGTATTGGAAGTATGAAAATAATGTCAGGTAACATTAAACAGAAAATCAATATACAAGAACAACAGACAAATGTGAGTATATGAAAAATAGACTATACCATTAAAGGGGTTGTAAACCCTTGAGGTTTTTCACCTTAATGCATTCTATGCATTAAGGTGAAAAACCTTCTGTAGTGCAACAGCCCCCCAGAGCCCCACTTTTATTTACTTGAACCCGTTCTTTCCAGCGACGAGAACGAACACAGCAGCTACAGCCGTTGTCTCCAGTCCTCATTGGATAGATTGATAGCAGTGGGAGCCATTGGCTCCCACTGCTGTCAATCAAATCCAGTGACGCGGGAGATAGGCGCGGGGCAGAGTCCTGCCGTCAGTGTCAATGGACGCAGCAGCAGGACTCGGGAGCTTGCCCGCATGAGTGCCCCCATGGAATGCGGCTCTCCATGGGGGCACTCGATGCAGGGAGGAGCCAGGGGGGGACCCCAGAAGAGGAAGATCGGGGCCGCTCTGTGCAAAACCCTTCCACAGGGCAGGTAAGTATAACATGCTTGTTATTTAAAAAAAGACAAAAACGAACCTTACAACCCCTTTGAGTTCATCAATTAGGTAATTCAAATTTTCTTTATTTATAATTACTGTTTTCTATCTAGTTGATAAACTGAGTGAAGAGTTATGTTTACAATGCAATTCATATTTAAAGGGAAATTGCATGATTTGTGTTTTTTTTATATTCTAAATATTATAGATGTTGTATTTATTTGTTTTAATGTAGCACACCCCACGTAGGAGCTGCAGATGAAGGGGGATTCCCCATTCCTGAACAGCCAGGCACACCAAATCTTCACAGGCACTCAAAGTCAGAAAACAGTATATAGCTTTGTTTTTGTTGTTTATTAGGGGGTCAACAACTTGGATGGGGATAGGGAGTTTATGGGATGCCCACTTGACGGTAACAACAACTTCAGGGACAACTTCCTATATACAGACTCCTCTTCAGCTTTCCTCCAGCACACACTTCTGCTGATCCACTCCTTTTGGAACTGAGGACAGACTCCTTGTCAGTTCAGTACCAGTCCCTTATAGGCAGGAACTCACAGTCCTTTGAAATAGCACTTGAGGAGAGAAACAGTGTTTAACCTTTCATTTTGCATCCTCTGTGGCCACTGAACCCACCACCACTTCTTCAGGCAATGCCAGCCTATCTGGCTGCAGCTGCTTCTTCCACCACCCCTCCCGGCTGTCTCTCTCTACACCAGTCTGCCTGACTGACTCTTCACTAGCCCACCCGGCTGGCTCTCTGGAGATCTCTCACAGGAAAGGTAGAAGACTTATTCCCACCGCTGTCTTCAAGGGAGATTGGCTACATGTGGCAGTCTCCCATCTTTGTTGGTCCCCACCAGTGTTGAACTACTCACACTGTCCTCTCTCTCCCTTCAGGAAAGCTTCCTCTCTTGTGTCTTTGGCAGGATCCTTCCAGCACCTGAGCCCTGGCCCAAGTCAGGACACCCCTTCCAAACTAGGGGGTGCCCCAAGGGGGGCCCCAGATCTCTACCGCCCACCCTATGTGAATGAATATGGGGTACATTGTACCCCTACCCATTCACCTAAAAAAAGTGTCAAAAATAAAACACATTACACATGTTTTTAAAGTAATTTATTAAGGCAGCTCTGTCGTCTCTTCTGATCCATTGTCCCCTCTCCGGCTCTTCTGCCTCTGCCAGTTCTCCTCCCCTCCCTGGGTCTTCTCCGCTCTCTATCTCAGGTTCTTGTCCCTCTGTCCACTGTCTTCTGCCAGGTCTCCTCCGCTATCTTCTCGCTCTTTTGCTTGCTCTTTTGCCCAGTCTTCTTCGCTGTCTTCTCCCCTGCCCCAAAGGACCCCCCATGTTGAAGGCATGTGGCCTGGTATCATTCAGGAGGGGGGGTGCTCGCTCGTCCCCACCCTCTTTCCTGACCTGCCAGGCTGTGTGCTCGGATAAGGGTCTGGTATAGATTTTGGGGGGACCCCCATGTTGTTTTTTCGGTGTGGGGGTTCCCCTTAAATCCATACCAGACCAAAGGGCCTGGTATGCTCTTGGAGGGGAAACCCATGCCGTTTTTTTTTTTTATGTGGTGTGGAGTTCCCCTTCAAGATCATCAGAGCACAAGTCGCATGCCAAAGTTGGATCAGTCAAGACAGTGATCCGACTTTGATCCAACTTAAGTGATATTCAATGGGCTGAAGTATGATCAATATCGGACCAAAGTAGTGCAGGGAGCATTTTCAAATCGGACTGACTTGTGTCAGACCAGTTATAACGGCTCTCATGTGATTTTCATCATGTGTGATTTTCACACGTCATGCGACATGAGCTCCCAATATCGGAGCGTTTGTCGTACCAGTGTGAACCCGGCCTTATATACACACACACTAATTACAAGTAAACAGATCGCAGGTGAGGATGTTACCTTTAATAGCCATTCAAACCCCTTTGTGTCCATACTCTCAGTTCAACCCTAATCTACATGTGTGTATAATGCCAAGAAATACCAGAACTCTTTGAAGAGTTAAAATCAAAAATGCATTAACGTACATAAACAATAACTATAATTTAGGCCTGAATTATAAGATTTTTCCTATCCCCAAACATGATTGGTCTTCTGTAGCACAATATCCAAATTCATTCAAATATACACCTTACCTTGAATTCAGTCAGGGTTGTAAAATCTCAATGGATTTAGGAAAACTTGCAGAAGATGTGCATTTTAAGTAGCAGCATATTGTTTGCTCAGAACGCAAATGTTTCCCACGCAAAAAACAATAAACTCAAAACCTCCATCTTGACATCACATTTGGCCAGGGATTTGCTAAATTTCCATAAACAGAAGAAGTCAATCAATCAAGTTGACTTGGTCAGTAATTATTCCACCTCACCCAACAGAGAAAAATCTATGGTACCTGACCTGCTAAAAATAGATAAGGAATGGAGCTGAGGACATCTACCATGAAATATGTTTTCTTTATGTGGAAAAACAGAGTATAAACCCTTAAAACTGAATATATTCTATGGCTTGAAACAGATTTATAATATGTTTTTTTCTGGGATTTATAGAATTTTAACACCAATGCAAGCCCAATCAATGGCTCTTGGATAGAATATGATAGATTGACCATTCACAGTCAGACCCTTTGTCCTATATGATAAAGACCCAGCATTTCCCTGTTCTCTAAGAGTATTACCAAGCATTTTGTATTGTGTCTTCCTTCTTTTTCATTTTATAACGCGCAGACTTTGTAAGATATCTTGTTTTTTTTGTTTTTGTTTGATTTTTTACAATTTAAGCTGACTCCAGACTCCAGAATGCAGAAAGATGACATAATCAGTCTCTTGCTGCTTCTTCGGCCATCCAATCACAAAAAAGACGCCTATACTTACCTATTCTGAAGTCGCTCCAGTCAGCTTCAGTGTAGAGGAAGAACAGTCAATGGATGCCCTATGGTAAGCCAGTGGGTGATATCATTGCTTGGCTAGGCTAGTGATGGCGAACCTTGGCACCCCAGATGTTTTGGAACTACATTTCCCATGATGCTCAACTACACTGCATCAATGGCCTAGGCTTTGCAGCTATTGTTGGCCATCTCTCCTCTAAACTTCAGAATAGGTAAGTATAGACAGCTTTCCTTTTACAGGGTAGATAAAATAGGCTTAAAAAGGGGGTGGGGATAGATTTAGGCTTAGTTAGGTTTTGAATTGCCTTCCACTTTAATAGGCTGCCAATGTACACAAATGTACCAAAAATCAGACATGCACCATTTTTGTCAGTGCAATGCACCACAAAGTATTAAACAGGTGCGGAGTCCTAGTGTGTTGGAATGTCATTCAAAATAAATGGCACTGCAAGGCTGCAACTTATGCAATGTGTGCATACATTATCAAAAACACAATAGTGTAAATGAGCCTTCATGCAAAGGAAAAACATTGCAAGTAGAAAATGAATACACTTTTTTCTGTTCTTTTAATTTTAGTTAAATCTCTTTTATTGATTTTTATAAAAAAGAATACGGGTAAACACTTTATAACATTACTTGTATCATGAAAGGAGGGGACCTATGAAGGAGAGAGGGAATACCTGCAAATTTGTTTAAACATTTTATTAGGTAAAATACCTACCATCAGCTACAAATGAACGTCAATAAAAGGCATCGAAAGTCTGCATGCAGGGAGAATTGTAGAAAAAAACCACAGTTAACAGTGTGGATCAAAATACTAGCCCCTCCAAAGATGATGGTATTAACAACATTTAAAACACTGTAGGGATGATGGGGACGAAAGAGACGGCAATTGAATGGTCCACCCCAGCCATAGCTCAGGGAGTAAAAAGGACCAAACAGTGTTGGAAAAGTATACAGTAAGAATCAGGAAGCTTAAAGAAAGTAGAGAGGGGAAAGGAGGGGAGTGGTTCTGAAGTTTGCACTGGCAAAGGTCCAGGGGTTTAATCAGGTGACAGGGTTTCGGGGGTTGATTAAGGCTTCAAAAGGGAGGCATCAAAATCAGGAGGTAAGTACTTATCGGTCCAAGATTAACCATTTTTTGTGTACTATTTCACCTTATCCTGGAGTGTTGCCTCAATCTTGGTGGGTATCATCTCCTGGGTGACTCGATTTCTCTTGGTTATAGTGCAAAATGCCAGCCGTGTACAATAGGAGGCGACATTGGTTCCAGGTCAGCTCCGAGGCTACAACATTCAAGGGGGCTATTTGTGGGTCAGGTTGAATGTGCTTATCGAATACATGAGACAGAAGAGGAAAGATTTTTACCCAATAGGACTGCACACTATGGGAGAAGCCCACCATGCGTATAGGAATACAGGCTTGTGGGTTTGTATATGACACATTTTGCTATCCTATGTGGCACTAGATACCATCTTGATAATACCCTACAGCAGGGGTAGGTGACCTTGGCACACCAGCTGTGGTGAAACTACAAATTCCATCATGCCTCTGCCTCTAGGAGTCATGCCTATAATTGTCAGGGTCTTGCAATGTCTCATGGGACTTGTAGTTTCAAAACAGCGGAGGGGGCCGAGGTTGCCTACTCCTGCCTTACAGGATGTTTCTAAAGTCGCAATATTTTGGGATGCCTTTTGTGTTGCTTGCCAAATATCCATTCAGCTTAATAAGCTGTGGGGAAGGTTGTGGGGTAGATAACAGTGTTGTGTAAACTGTGGATATAAATCCTTTTGCATGTCAGGCTGATGCACATAGTCGTTCGTACATGGACATCACGCTAAGATCTGTACGTTTGGTGGTATAGAAATGCTTTATTTGGCGATACCTAAAGATCTCAGGTCTGGGGAGCTTGTATTGTGTTTGTAAGGTTGGAAAATATTTAAAATTTTGAGATGTCACTAGGTGGTATAGTTGGGTTAGCCATAGACATGTCCAGTGATGAAATGTGGAAGGTGAGATTGCCACCAATACCTGCAAATTTTTAAGTTGATGTCAGGGTCTTTTTAAACAACATATTTTTTTTTGGATTCCAAAGGTGTTTCCATTTGTTCGTTGGCCCTTTGTAAATGAACATTGAAATAGAACACTAAATATGTGTTGCTGACAATCACTGGATGCTTCCAGACACCCAAGACAGAAAGAGATTATTGATCCAGGTGGATTAACATAAATCTGTCAAACATTTGGACAATTTGAGTTGACCTTATGATGAACAAAGACACAACCAGAGGTTATCTTTAATGAAAGCTACATGTCAAAACAATCAATGGATCCAGAGATGTAGGCAGCTGAAGCGTAAAATGTACATCTTCCAAACTGCCTTTGCCCCATTTATGGCCAACCTATTTATCTATAAGTAAAAGTTCTTTTAACTGCACTATTACTGCATATGGACTTATTCAATTTACAGCTGTTTATCTCCCCACACACAAGTCAAATTTCCACTTTCCTGAATTACAATCTTGGAGCATGCTATGAAGCAATTACAATGCAGCCTTCCTGTTTGACTGACGATTACTCCCTTGTGTGCTTTCCTTTACACTGGAGCTGTCATAGAAACAATGGGAAACCGATAAGGGCAGAAGAACATTCATAGTAGTGAACACCAAAACCTCTGCTGAGGTCTCTGTTTTATTTTAAAATGTAAAATATGAAACTTTCTGAGTTGATCACTTGTGGAACAATATTCAGTGCTGGAAAATCAATAGAGGTTCTAGAGCAAATAATCAGGTTTAGCCTTTAGTTTGTGTTCATTGTCATTTGAAATGGTGAAACTCTTGAAGAAAATCCAAGAAAATGTTGGAAAAGTGGATTTTTTTTTCCATTCAGTCACTTCTTTATTTACTTCCAATGAGTTCTCCTTGTAGGGGTCCTGGTACAAGCAGGCTGAATAGCTTGTTCAAGGCTACTCATAGCCTTGTTATGGAATGTTTTCCTGAAAATACTGGGGTGTTCCTAAGTACGCTGAGAAAAATAATCCCACTAAGTGAGCCTTTTATCAGTTAGAGGTGCCATGTATAGGCCTTGAGGGAACTGACCAGGGTGCTCTTATATAAGATGACCAAACCACCACTATTTTTTTGTCTTTATTTAAAGAAGTAGAAGCTATCCGCCATTTTGTTCAGGTGCCTTCACACCCTTCATTCTGTCACAACAATAGAGCAGAGAAATCTCATCCCATCTTGGCATTCATCTTTATATCATCCTATAATTAGGATGTGAGAGTGCTACCTCCACCCTACTTCTCACAAGAATATAATATGCACAATATACAAGAACATATTTGGGGGGCACACCATACAATGCGTTTAAATTCAAGATGGTGCTGCTATAAGACCTACAAACAGTAGTGTGACCAAACCCCCGTATTTTTTGAATATGTTCAGGTGTTTTTAACTAGCCCTGCAGGAAATGTCATTCTTGTATGTGTGCGCTGTAAAATATTTTGTACTGTTTGTAGGTCTTATAGCAGCTCCATCTTGAATTTAAACGCATTGTATGGTGTGCCCCCCAAATATGTTCTTGTATATTGTAATAGGCCCTGACCAGGTTTTTTGGGCTGGAGCACCCCTCCCCCTCCTCATTACCTCCTATTTAGTGGCCACCAGTGTTTAGGATGTATCCCCTTCAATTCTCCCTCATAGAGGAGTTCAGCTCCCATGGTTGAGACAAAGGATCTTCCATTCTAGTACTAGTGTAGGACCCACTAATTCGGGGTACTTTGTAAGTGGGCTTAGCACTATATGACCATATAGTGTGACCAAACCCCCGTATTTTTTGAATATGTTCAGGTGTTTTTAACTAGCCCTGCAGGAAATGTCATTCTTGTATGTGTGCGCTGTAAAATATTTTGTCCTAGCACATACCTGTCGGCCAGGAGGGCCAGCAGGTGGAAAGAAAAGACCAAGAAATATGGCGTCTGTCCCTTAAATACCCCTTCCCAGAATGCACCGCAGGGGACAACCTCTGCCTAGTTACTTCTGAGAAAGAAGAGCACTCAATACACCTCAGTCTGTCGCTTTCCAGCTCTGGTCTGTAGTGACACCGACATCTACAGGCGACGGAGTGGAACTGCACGCAACACAACCAAGGCTGGAACAGAAGCTAATTTAGCCATAGATTAAATCTGAACTATGTACAGAACAGATGACCCAATATATTTACATATAAGCGGTAGATTAAAAATCTACTAGTGCTGCATGCAAAAGAGACAAGTCGTAGCTCTCGGATTTTGACGTCCAATGGGGCGTCTGGATTTTTTATGGTCCAGTTTGTTTGTCATCTTTGCTGTCCATGGAACGTGCAGGGGCCTTCTACAGCACCATAGTTTAAAGTTGTTGATTTTCCTTCTATCTACTTTTTTCATTGGCCAACTTTCACAATTACACAATAACATGCACTAGTCTGTAATTAGTTGCCAGATAAACATTCTTGCTTTTCAATATTCAATTCATACTCATCCTCACTCTGTGACCCAATGCACTTTTTTCTGTACTACAATCACCACTTTGAACAATCTTCAATCACAGGAATATGAAATCCTGCATGCATTCACTCACCTCATTTTGACATATTCGTTCCTTGCAGTGGTCATAATCTTGGCCTTTTTGATGTGCAAGTAGAGGCCAAATTTCTCCCCTTCTTCTGTGATCCTTTTCATCAGATGTTTCAGGCCTTTTCAGTTTCTAAAAGGAGGTCTGTGTCCCTGCATCAGTGTACTAAAGATTATTATTGTCCTTTCCGCCAATCTGGGACATGTCACTGACATCTCTGACACTCTGGGTTCTAACATTTCTTTTGTAAACAAAGAATTTAAAGGCCCACACTCATGTAAAGTGAACCTGGTAGATTTGTTTACTGGCAAATTAATAGTAGCAAATTTGGTAACAAAGAGTTTGTAACATGCCATGGATAAGACACAGTCAGTAAACTCGGTGACAAAGCCAACCTCGAAATAGGTAATTATAATACTTAAAAAAAGATTTTTCAGCAGAATTTACCGATATATAGAAGCTATGGCTACAAGCCAAAAAGGGTAAAGGAGCTACTTTAATCCCCTGACACCACAGTCCCAGTAATGTGCAAACTCTAAATTCACATTATTAAACACATTAGTTCTTAAACCTAATTTCTAACAAAGAGCCTTTGGTTATTGTATGGGCCAGAATAGGCACCAAATGTTCTTATCCCTAGTGGGGGGAGGATGTCCTGTAGTACTTTAAAGAGGAAGGCTTGGAAGAAGGCTTGAGTCTTCAGCTAGCTCTTCAAAGTGTGCACAGTGTGTCCTGTTGCAAAACAATATGTACACTGGATTAAAGGGTAACAAGGGTCCCCTTACAAGCTTGGTGGAATGAACAAAGCAACAGTATCTGCATGCAGTGTCCTTTGGTATACAGAGACTGGGCAGGTGCCCGCTCACCATTCCCAGCAACCTTCATTGTTGAAGAGATGGCTCCACTGCAGGCCTCGGCAGATTCTGGCTCAAGGGACAGCGCTCGACCCACCATTGCACCGCGCTACTGTCCAGCTGGATCTGGCATGGATGTGATGAGGGCGGACTCCACGATCGAAGTGGCTGGCAGTGTATGCACCCGCACTGGCTCGCGATTACTCTCTCTCTCTATCCATGTAGCATAGTCCTTGACTCAGCTGCGGCACAGTCCAGCACCGAGTCACTGCTTGCAGGTCCAGGCCGTGGTCCCAAGAAAGCGATTCTGTCCCCACCCAGGCTTTTTATTATCTCTCCCAGAATTCTCTTTTCCTCTCCTCTCTGACTTGCACAGACATCTCAAGTCTCCCTCGACTCGCGGGATACTCCTGCATTTGACGACGGGCTCACGGACACCCACGAGTGCGGTACGATCTCCCGGCTGAGCCTACACTGCCACTCAGCCTGGAGTAATCACAAACAGCGGGTGTCTCCCACTGTTTCATGCAGCTGCAGTCTTCACTGTTCGGCGGGCGTCCACTGAAACACAGCCCGCCTCCTCATCCATGATAGACAAAACACTGATTCAAATTCCCAGCATTGTATCAGTTTTCAGTTGACCGTCTATCATGGATGAGGAGGCGGGGGTTTGTTACAGTGGACGGCCGCCGAACAGTTAAGACTGCAGCTGCATGACACAGCGGGAGACACCTGCTGTGTGTAATCAAGGTACTGGCGAGGCTGCAGATGGGCACTGATGAGGATACAGATGGGCACAGTGAGGCTGCATTGTTGGCACAGTGGGGCTGCAGATGGGCACAGTGAGGCTGCAGATGGGCACTGATGAGGATACAGATGGGCACAGTGAGGCTGCATTGTTGGCACAGTGAAGCTGCAGATGGGCACAGGGAAGCTGGATTGATGGGCTCTGACAAGGCTGCAGATGGGCACAGTGAGGGTGCAGATTGGCACAGTGAGGTTGCAGATTGGCACAGTGAGGTTGCAGATTGGCACAGTGAAGCTGCATTTTTGGCACTGATGAGGCTGCAAATGGGCACAGTGAGGGTGCATTGTTGGTGAGTGTGACACAACATTATCTTTTAAAGTATTATTTTACTATGGCATTATATTGTTTATTATCTTTAAAGTATTATTTTATTATAGTATTTTATTATGAACAGTCTGACTTGAATGCAAAACCTGGCTCTTTGGACTATATGTCCCATGATGCTTTGCTATACTCTTAGGTCTCAGTCACTTTGCTTTCAGGATGTGATGACATAGAGTCCAGGCTAAGCACTAACAGAGAACAGTCTCACTGCACAAGAGCTGAAAAGTGTCTCCTGACAATGCTGGCAAAACTAGCCAGCTCCTGGCTACATCTATATTTTTATCCTATTAAAAAAAAAAAATCGAAATTATAGGCAAAAAACAGTAGGAATACTAGTTATGTCAGTGATAAACCAGTGCTTGTAATTATATTCCAATTACACACATAAGCAATCACCCCTATCTTTCCAAGCAGAATATAGCCATATGTTGTTGGGTTTAAAGAAATCCAGCCTAATTAAAAAAACAGAACATTATTTAAAATTAAAGGCTGGCTGAAATCACTAATTATACCAATTAGCAATGTTATATACTGATCTTAACCTTGCCAGAAACTGGTAGATGTCTCAGGGGAAACAATAGCTAGTGAGACAGATCCTTATTCTTGGTCACAATGCTTTACCTCTTGAACCTGTCAAAATATTATTTCCAGCTGGACTGATGGGTAAATGTGGTATGCACTCAATAAAGTGCTCATTTTCTTTGCTCCATAGAAAAGGGTATGACCTTTGGTTGCCTGCATAGTGATTTTCTAACTAGCACGTATGACAGTTCTCTAATGTATTGGCTGTCTTAAGGCCCAAGTACAGGCACATGTTTTTATTTTAAGGGTGCCCCAGGAGACATGAAATTAAAAAAAGCTGCTCAGGCTGCAATACTCACCTTCTCTCTAGCTCTGCACCATGCAGTGAATCCTTTTCGCCACTATATATCCTCAATCTTCTGAGTTAAATAAAAGCCAACTTCAAAAAATAAATTGTCACATGCATGCCTAAAAAAAAAAAATAGAAGACTATAGTTTACCTTTAAAAGCTTTCATAAATGATGTCACTCTCCAGCACCAGGTCTTTCCATCTGTGTGGGGTTGCAGGCTTCCTGCTTCCTCAAGGCACTGCAGCCAATTAAGGAGGGGGCACTATCTTGAAGGACTAGCATGCGGGTAGCTCAGTGTTCAAGCAAAAAACTCACACATTAGCATTTGGATGCCTTGTGTTCGCAAGCAACTTGTCAAGTGTTCCTTAGTGAAAAAAAGATGTCCTTGATGACACCCTGGAGGAGGGGTGAAACGCGTTGACGTACTTCCGGTTCGTGTTAACCATTGATGCAAATTTCCGTCTCCGTGGAACACACGCCATTCAGCGGTTTTTCTACTGATTACTGTTTTTGCCATAAATCTTGTAAGTTGCGCATTGAATGCGCTTGATAATTGATGCCAAACGTTATTTCACTATGAGTTCTCTCTCTGTTTCCCCATCTATGGAGTGTGGTATATCCTTCCTGTCTTAAAACGTCTCCCTGCAAGACTGAGGAACCATCCAGCATATCTCCAGATCATTTGATCAATGCCTTTTTTGATCCCAGACCGCGAAGCTGAGGATCCAATAATTTGGATCCTCAGAGGACACCAAAGGGGGAGCCGCTTCACCAATTTAAAAGTTTTGGAGCACCGTTGCACTTTAAACTGAAGCACATGAGCACTTTTAGATTTTATGTTTTTGTTTTCTCTTAACATTGATACATTAGGCACTGTTTATTAGGATGTATATTGCTTGATATAGGCTGCTAGCGCTGTTTTATATATTTGTCATTGCTTTAAGGTTGTAGCACCTTTGTGCAGCAGCTGTGGTCTTCCTATTAATTTTCATAAATTTTTGTTTATTCATATTTTACTATTTGAGTTAACTCTCCAGCGCAAGTTTTAGAATTAGATAAAATGTTCCCTAGTGCCTCCCAGTATTGTGTCCATGACCTCTAGTGTTCCCAGTGTCTGTCCAGCCTGGCCTGTACCCAATCATTCCAACCTTGTGATTCCTGTTTAGTCCAGCCTGTTACCCCAAGCGTGCTCATGTGATCCTCGTGTTTCCCAGTCTGTATCCTGCTACAGTGATCCCATGCACTCTGACAATCATCCAGTCTTCCTTCATCTCCATGTCTCCTTTTTTTCTGATTTTAAATAAAGTAAGGGAGAGTCAGTTCTTTTTTTTTTGCCATCTGTGTCTCATTGAGGAGACGCCTGCTTGGGTGAGTCAAAGGACTGCAACCTGAGAATTGACTGTGGTGTAACATCTCCACCTCTGGAAGTTCTGGTGTAGACCAGGTGGTTCCTTAGATTCTGTGCCTCAGTCCTTCTCAGGGCTCTAACCATCTCTAATCGGCACGCCAGACCTATTGCATCTTCTCTGTAGCTTCTGCCACCATCTGCCCAGTTCCAACAACAAAGTCCTGGTCAGCCATCCTTCCCCTAGTTGGAGCAGATTCACAACCTGTGACAAATGGGCACAGACCAGTCAAAAGGTGTAAGAAGCAGGAAGAGGTGGAGCAAAAATGCTGACTTCCAGGTTGGAGCTGGCATTTGAATATTATATCATTCTTGATTGTGGGGCTTCCAAGGTGCTCTATAAGGTAACTGGAGAAAAGGTAAATGACATTCTGATGGCAACAAGTAGAGGTATACATTTAAAATGTGGTAAAGCTGCAGTTTAATTAGCTTATACTTTCACTTTCCTGGTTATTCCTTCCCCCATCATCAACATACTAAGAACATTTTTAAATAAAACCTTTCTGTTTTTACTACATTCTTTATTTTGGACCCAGTGAGATCATAGCACTCAGCTTCAGTACTCCTCTCAAGATCCCTGATGCAAGCAGAAGACTGGCTCTTGATGGGAGTTAAGCTGATATCAAATGCCTTGATGGGTGGATGTCAGTCAAAAGCTGGGGCCCCCAAACTCCACATCCGGCCCACTGCAAGAGGGACTCTGAATGGGGCTAGCATAGGCGTGCGCACAGGGTGTGCCAGATGTGCCTGAGCACACCCTAATAACCCTGTTTTGTGCAGATTCCCCCTGCTGCTTGGCTGCAGAAAAAGGGACTGAGGAATCTCTGTCCCCAGTCCCTTTCTCTGTCTCAAAAGTGAGACATCAGGGGTCTGTTTAGACCATTGATATTTCACCAAAGCCCCCCAATGGGGCTCCTAAAAAACTGTAAAAAAATATAAGAAAAAAAATTATTGTAAAAAATATGGTAAAAATGAAAAAAAAAAGGTAAGTAATAATAAAATAAAAAATTACTAAATAAATAAAAAATACTATCACCAATCTCTGCCCTACTGACACCGTCCCCTGCCCAGTATGTGTGTGTTTGAGCTTTGGGGTGCACACCCTAATGCAATAGGCTGCGCACACCTATGGGGGCTAGGATGTAAGGTCTGACCCTAAGGGGAACTCTCATGTAAGGGGAACTGGAATAAATTGGAATATAAGGGGGACTTCAATGTATAGAGGACTTTGATGGGGTTTTTCTGTTTTAAATCAAAGCATGCTGATTACATAATATTGTCAAATTTGATTGTTTATAAGACTGATTTTTTTCGGCCCACAACTATTTGTAAAATATATGATGTACCTTGTACTGAAAAGTTTGGAGACCCCTAGTCTGGAGGATGATACTGAGCCTCCATGGTTGAAAGAACTAAAATCCATGGAATGTAAGGGGTGGGCCAGAAACGGTCAGGCTGGGCAGGAAAGTTCTAGATGATGCTGGACATCTTCCAGCCAGAAAATGAGTCAAGCTCTATCTGACTTACTGCAGATTCTAATGCACACTGTGAGAAGCTCACAGTGCGCAAATAAATCAGTGTAAGCCGTTTCAGTACAGGAGAGGAGCCTGTGCAACTGTGTAAGACTGAAAATACGGCTGGAGATTTGCTTTAACCTAGAATATATATAAAGCCATTTTGCCTTTCAACAGGAAACATGACACTAAAACTGTCAAGTTTCTAATTTTTTTAAGAGACAAATACTCATGAAAACAAGTACAGTAAAAGTCTTTGAACTGAAAGTTTTCCTGTTCCCTGTGCTGTAAAAATAACGCCATCTCACAGACACAGATAAAAGTTCAGGATTATGTCTTCACTTCCAGAAACGTGGATGGAGACATGCAAATCACTCTTTATGCATCCCCTCGGCCAAGTTCAGCATCCGGAATAGCAGGTTTAATGGCCGGGACCCAGCCAGATGTTTAGGACCATAAATTTAAGTTTAGTGGTAAATGCTGAAATTGGACATTTTCTTTTCTCCAGTGAACTGATGGCTGTAAACTGACATAACCTGCTGAACGCTGAGGATAAAACATAATAATACTGAAAATTATTGTGGAACCTCACTCTCTCAATCAACTTTAACTATTTTTAATCCTTATGCTACTTGCATTAGTAAATAGGTGTAATCTATGTATATGTTTAGTTGCTTTCTAGTTTTTGGCCTAGGCCAAAATTATGTCATACATCCTAGGCGTCTTCAAGGGGAGGAGGGACTTTCAGCTAAGCACACCCTGTTGCATTAGTTAAGGGCAGTGGATTCCAGGAAGTAAATGTTTGTAGACAAGGGTCACTCTGTTGCCCATTTAAGAAGGGTTCTTCTTTAAATCCTTCCATGAAGGTAAATGACTTAATTTCCTTCCTGGCAGGATCATATATAAGCTTGAGATGGAGTTTAGGAGAGAGAAAATGTAGCTGACTGATGGGAAGTGCAGAGCCAAGGGAGAGAACCGTGCCATAGAAGATAGGACCTTTACTCTTTGCTACACCTTGGATGGGCACCCCTGCTATTGGCCACACTAAGGTACACTGCCACAGCAAATGGAACTGCTGACTACAAACAGAAGAGTTATTAACTTGAACTTGTGCTGAGAACTGTTGCCATAAGATTGAGTTGGATTGAGCCTGCGGCTGCTTCATGTGTCTGAATTGGACCCTTAGTCTCTTTGCTGTTGTGAAGTGTGATTGTACCCAGTTAAGCCTATGCTAGTGTCAGGGCTCTAGGACTCAACATCTCTCAGGACACCAACAGTAGGAGAAGGGCTCTAGGACTCAGCATCTTACCAGCACTACAAATGGGCCTATATAAGGAAGGCTGTCAGTGATTTCATTTGCTGGTTGATCTTCAGCTCCTCCAGTGCGTTATCTCTGTGATATTCCTGTTCCTCTGTCTCCTATTACCGAGCCGGCTTGTCCTTGACCTGTCTCCTGCTTGCTTCCTGTGTTCGACCTCAGCTATCCATCTGACCACATCTGCTCTGATACCCATCTGGCTCCTGACCTAGGCTTCCTTCTGAATACACCAATCTCAGCATTATCAGAGTCCTGCAACCCCTCACAGGCGCCACCTAGCCAAGGGCGAGTTGGCTAGGATTGAGGCTCTATCCAACTAAACCGACGGCTGTGAGAGCAATGGTCTGAACGCATTCAGACCTTTCAGCCCACATGGGTAATGCCAAAGGTTCTAGGTCCAACAACCCCAGGCTCTGTTCCCCAGTCCAACAATATTTCTGACAAGGAACCCATGCCAATTGGCCTACTTTGCCCATCTTTAACACCTGAAGAGAGAGCATGCAGAAGACAAGGTAACTTGTGTCTCTACTGTGGAGCTTCGGGCCACTTCCTTTGCAGTTGTCCTGTTCGCCCAAGTAAGTCCAGCCTTCCACAACCCTCATACCTCCTGTTATCCAGGACTGTATCCACTCATGTAATTCTCCCCTGCCCTCTGCAGGTGGCTGGAAAGGAAGTCAAGCTGCGGGCGATCGTTGACTCTGGAGCCTGTAGTTGCTTCTTGGACATCAACCTCATCGAGAACTTGTGCATATCCCTGAAACTGAAGGAACAAAGACTTGACATACATTTAGCAGATGGCACTGCTCCCTGCTCTGGACCTGTCACTCAGGAGACTATCCCTGTCCTTGTCACCACGGATGCCGGCCATCAGGAATTATTCCGCTTTGACGTCATCAGGTCTCTTATATTCGCAGCTCTCGTAGGGAAACCCTGGCTGTGGGCCCACAACCCGCAAAGTGACTGGCCCAAGGGAGAAATAATCTTCTCATCTTCCTACTGTCAACAACACTGTGATGTCCACATGTCTGTCAATCCTTCAGTATGTCTCTCCATTCAACCTACACCAGATCCCTGTCATGCCGTCCCTTTGGCCTACCTTGATTTCCTTGATGTTTTTGACAAGAAAGGTGCCGATGCCCTGCCCCCGGCATCGGTCCTACAACTGTTCGGTTGAGTTGCTACCTGGAGCAGAAGTACCCTTCGGGCAAATTCCTTTATCCGAGCTGGAGCTGGAGGCCCCCCTGACAATATATAGATAAAAACCTAGCCAAAAGATTTATCCGCCCCTCCTCTTCGCCTGCTGGAGACAGCATCTTCTTCCTCGAGAAGACGGATTGTTCTCTCAGACCATGCATTGATTATAGGGACCTGAATAAAATTACCATCAAGAATAGATACCCACTTCCTCTCGTTCCTGAGTTATTCCAAAGGTTCCGAACAGCTGGAGTTTTCACAAAGTTGGATTTACGGGGGGCCTACAACCTGGTTCGTATTAGGGAAAGTGACAAATGGAAGACCACCTTCCAAACACGCTTTGGTCATTTCTAGTACCTTGTAATGTAATGCACCCGCGACATTCCAACATTTTGTGAATTATATCTTCAGGGAATACCTTGACCTGTTCTTAATCGTCTATCTTCACCACATACTAATTTTCTCAGCCTCACTTGAACTTCATCAAGAGCACGTCAGAAAAGTGTTAAAGACCCTAACAGAGCGCGAGTTTGAGAAACAATCTATCCAGTTCTTAGGACTCATAATTTCTACTGAGGGGATCTCCATGGATCCTCAGAAGGTCTCAGCAATCTTGGAATGGCCTGCACCTTCTGACAGGAAAGGTGTTCAGAGGTTTGTGGGCTTCACTAATTTTTATAGGAAATTCATTCGAAATTTCTTCACTATCATTGCCCTAATCACCCAGCTCACTCGCCTGCACTCACGCTTCTCCTGGAAACAGCATTCTCAAATGTTCTCAAATGACCTTTGAACAACCGAAGGCTCTATTTACCTCTGCTCCCGTGTTGCAACACCCGGACCCAGCTCTTCCCTTTGTCCTCGAGGTAGATGCATCCAAGGTAGCTACGGGAGCCGTGCTCTCTTAGCGTCAGGGCTCAAAGGCCCTGTTTCACCTAGTAGCCTTTTGCTCCAGGAAGCTGAATAAGGCAGAGAGAAACTACAATGACAGAGAACTACTGGCAATTAAAGTCGCCCTCAAAGAAAAAACTTGTGAAAATGCACCTATTGGCATTTTTCTCCCCTAGTAATTAGCCACTAACTATCCAGAAATGGTGTACCATGGGTCCACCCTGCCTGTCACATGAGAAATGAGTGGCTAGAGTATAGCGCACTAAGTGCTGAGTACACCTGTGGTATATCAAGCAAAAAGGGTTCTTTTTATTAGCAGTGCATCCAGTTAAGGTGGATCTAGCACCAGATATAGTGGGTGGGATTTAATAAAATTGGCAAATTGAACTCTGATAATACCCCACCCCCCAGCCCCCACTGTACTTACCTCCCTGGGTGATGTGTTGTCAGTGCTATACCAGCTGGTGTAGTATTCCGGGGATTTGAAATTCCCACTCTTCTCCCCCTTCATTCTGTAGGGCTTCTGGGATGGATCAGAGCGATTCTGATTGGTCAAATTGGTCACATGTTGGCGCTGATCATTCAGAATTGCTCTGATCTGTCCCAGAAGCCCTACAGAAAGAAGGGGAAGAATAGCTAGGATTTTAAATCCCTGAACCGCTACATCAGCTGTGTGGGCACTGAAGGTCAGCACCCACAGAGGTAAGTACAGTGGGACCGGGAGGGGAGTGGAGGGTATCAGTTCACCTTTTTATTTTTTCTGGAAGGGTGAAATAACCCTTTAAGTTCATCTTTGCTAAGTAATGTAAGAGCCAGATGTGTTGGGCTGTACAACACATAGACAAGAAACATACCATTCTGCGGTGGCTCGCGCTGAAAAAAATATGGCATGCAGTACATTTCATGGTGGTGTGGTGCAATTAAATCCACCACATCGCATGCGTTGCAGCCATAGGAACTGAATGAAATGTCACTTTTTCACACTTCAATAACGTTCTAACAAAAAAAAAGGTAAGAACACATTAGCACCTCTGTCTTCACATCACACATCAATCAGTGCACTCTGCCAGTGTGAACAAGCCCTTATACTTACAAGCATTTACTACCTCTTAGGCCCCTTTCACACTGTTGGACCATTCAGGTCCGCCTGTTCATTTTGACGGCGGACCTGAACAGGCGCTCCATGCTAGTCTATGGAGCGACAACACGGTCCGATCTGCTAAAATCAGATGGATGCCCCTACGTTTACATCCGTCCCTGGCAGATCGGATCAGGTGAGATTTGATGAAAATGGACATGCTGTCCGTTTTCATCCAATCTCTCCATAGGAAGCAACGGCGCTCGACAGGCCCCTCCCCGCTCAGTGAGCAGAGAGGGACCTGTCATCTGCTGGCTCAGCGGAGATCAACGGAGAGATCTCGCACTGAGCTGGCGGACAGAGGCGGACTCCGAGGCAGCGGATCCGACCCGTGGGAATGATGCCTTCATCTGCTTTCCTCTGCAGAAGGACAGAGCCATATTTGTTCAGGCATCATCCATTGTCAGCATCTTCTTCCTGGACTGAGATGCCAGCTCAGAGATGACAGGATCATGTAAATGATCAAGCTATAGGCCAATAGCCTTACTAAATGCAGACACCAAATTATATGCAAAGGTATGAAACTAGGCTGAAGGAGTGGATGACCGGACCAGGTCGGATTCATACCAGGAAGAGAAGGGAGGGACAACGGTGTGAGAACATTGCTCCTCCTCCAGGCTATTAAAATGAGTGGGTACCCAGGTCTATTCCTGTCGATAGATGCCAAAAAAGCATTCGACGGGGTAGACTGGGGACTCATGATAAAAACGTTGGAAGTCATGGGCTTAGGCCCAAGAATGATCCAATGGATTGAAGTACTGTACAAACACCCCTCTGCCTTGGTAAAGGTTAATGGCGCCCATTCCCCCTTTTGGAATGAAAAATAGAACCAGGCAGGGGTGTCCGTTGTCACCACTCCTGTTTGTGTTGACTCTGGAACCACTGCTGGCCTCAATCCAAAATAACCCAGATATAAATGGGATTAAGATAGGGGAGGAAGAGCACAAACTGGCAGCATATGCTGATGACGTGTTGTTCTATATATCTAACCCAAGGATTACGATTCCAAACTTGCTAAGGATATTGAAACAGTATGGAGAAATCTCAAATCTCAAAATAAACATTGGTAAATGTGAAATTCTAAATATAAATATAAGCAGACAGGAAGAAGCAATTTTGAAAAAGAATTCCATTTCCCATGGAGAAAGGATATAAAGTACTTAGGAATTCATTTAACTCCTTAAGGAAACTATACCTAATAAATTATATCCCTTTGTTAGATGAAATCAAGAAAGAAATAAAAACAATTTCCACATGACCTCTTTCCTGGATAGGGCGTATTAATATGATCAAGATGGTGGTTCCGAAAATTTTATATAAGTCTCAAATGCTGCCTCTAACACTCTCACAAACATATTTTAAAACTGAAAATAGCATTTGCGATACTCGGAAGGGGGAAAAAACAAGGGAGTCTAGCAGCGCCAGACCTCAAAAAGTACTACATTGCAGTGGCACTTGCACGGGTGGTGGAATGGGCAAAAGAGGCAAATGAAAAGAGGTGGGTACATTTAGAAAGTGCAATGAGTAGCACAAAACTAAGGTGTATAATATGGAATCCCCCACAGTATAGGGTTTTGGGAGTAAACACGCACGAAATGACACGTAACACACTAAAAATATGGGACACGATCCATGTACAAAACAAATGGGTATATAATTCACCTTTGATTTTTTTAAAGGAAAATTTGTATTTTGCACCAGGGAAATGGTTGGTGGGGGGGGGGGACTGGATAAAAAAAAGAAAATGCACAGTTGAAAGATATAAAGAAGGGTAAAATCAGCACTTATCAAGATTTAAAACTCAACATGGATTTAATGATGATAGAGGAAAGGCAGTACCTCCAACTGAGGCATTTCGTGGAGAAACTACCCCACCCAATAAGATATGGGGAAGATTACAGGCCACAGGAGCGGCTATGTATGAGAGAAAAATCAAAGAATAATATTGCCTGTATATACAAAATATTATCAGCTAGAGACGATCTGGAGGTTCTGCCATACATCGAAAACTGGGAAAAAGAATTGGGGTCACGATGTAATAAAGACACTATCCTATCGATAAGATTATGAAACTAACACATAGTTCCGCGATAGATATAAGGATGGTTGAGATGAACTATAAGTGCCTAGCAAGGTGGTACACGACACCAGATAACACAAGTAAATTCCAACTGCAGAATTCCTCAGAGTGTTGGAGAGGGTGTAAGGCAACAGGAACAATGGCCCACTTATGGTGGGATTGTACCACTATCAAAAAAATATTGGAAGGAGGTTTTACAACTTTTAAAGGTAATTACTAATAAAGAAATACTGGAAGACCCTTGGATATGCTTGTTCCATGGAGTAGATAGCCCTGTTAAACAATATAAAGCATCTGTAATTCCCGTTCTGTTAAATGTAGTGAAAAGCCTGATACCAAAAAAATGGCAGGAAGTTGACAGCCCCAAAATTCGGGATTGGATTTACGGTATATAGGAAATTTACTATCTGGAGAGTTTAGATGACAGGGGGGATGAAGACGAAGAAGGGGCAGATCGAAAAGATAAATGGGAAAGTTGGAAAGGGTTTAAAAATACGTGGAAATATGTTGAGGTAGTAAGTCAATAAACAGAAGGGGGTTACGTCTGAAAAAGATGATAATGCCAGGTAAAACAATAATCTTTGGAGTTTGATGCAGGGCGCGACTGGGGTGGGGGGGGGTATAAGGATAATGTTAAGTATATTTAAAGAAGTAAGTAAACTGTTGAATGCTTTTTTTTTCTTGTATCATGATATTTCTATAAAATAAAAGAAAGAATAAAAAAAAAAAGAAAAAAGATTGATCGCACACTTGAATCCAAAAGATGCTGTAGAAATTTCTTTATTGTCATGAGCCAGACAAAATTGCAATGATGATCATCTGACGCGTTTCACACGAAAAGAACTGTGCTTGTTCACAACAATTGAAATGCTCACAATACAAGCTATTTAAAGGCGTATATCAAATCAAATACCACATAATACAACACAAAACACCTGTAGTTAAAGAGCAATCAACACAAAACTTTACCGATATAAAAACATTTCTTAAATGCTAAAACATCTGATCATAAAAATGGTCAAAACAAAAATAGATAATGTAAACATGTAAGCAAGAAATGTTTTAAGAACAAAAATCGAAAAAATGAGCGAAAAAACACGTGTATATTAACCACTCATTTTCATGTGTATGCGCATCCTTTCCATCATGTATATGGTTTAGTATCTCATTATTTCCTCTTATCCTTGAACAGTTTTTAAGAAGTCTTTAATAATAAGCATTAAAGGGGTTGTAAAGGTTTGCATTTTTTCACCTTAATGCATCGTATGCATTAAGGTGAAAAAACATCCGACAATATCGGGCCCCCCCGTTTTACTTACCTGAGCCCGTTAACCTGCTGCGCTCGCCCCCGATGTCCTCTTCGCCACTCAGCCTGGCTGTTGATTGGCTAGAGTGGATGGATTGAAAGCAGCACAAGCCATTGGCTCTCGCTGCTGTCAATCACATCCAATGATGCGGCGCGCTAGGGGGCGGGGCTGAGTAATACAGTGAGCCGCTATAGCCGCCGGCTGTATCACGGGAGCACGCTCGCAAGAACTAACCACCATGCGAGAGAGCTCACATGAAGGTGGTTAGTTCTTGCAGGGAGGAGCTGAGACAGCCGCCGAGGGACCCCAGAAGACCAGGTTCGGGGCCACTCTGTGCAAAATGAGCTGCACAGTGGAGGTAAGTATAACATCTTTGTTATTTATTTATTTTTTTTAAATTGCCTTTACAACCCCTTTAAATCACACAATTAGACTTAATCTGTTACACAGTGATATATGTGTTTATATTGGTATATACACATGTTTTTTCGCTCATTTTCTCTTTTTTTTAATAAATTTCTTGCTTACATGTTTACATTATCTATTTTTGTTTTGACCATTTTTATGATCAGATGTTTTAGCATGTAAAGCGGAGTTCCCGCGAATTTTTTTTTTTTCTCACATCCTAGCTTTATTGCTAATGAAATTCAATCCTCCGTTTGTGGCCGTTTCCTTCATGAATGTGGGCATGTGAAGCCCAAGCAAGATCGCTTCCTGGAATAGATTTTGAGAGGTGCATGCTGGGTAACCAGCATGCACCTCTCGATCTTGCGCATGCGCGATTCATTGGCGGCTGCAGAGCTTATTGTTTCTAACATTGTCATAACAATGGGCGGCGACGGAGGAAGGTCCCGCCCCGTTGTTATGACAACGTAGAAAAGATGGCGCTGTGATCCGCCTTAAATCGTGTTATTTCCTGACAGGAAATGATGCGATTTAAGGCGGATTACAGCACCATCTTTATTCAGAGTGTTGTTTTTGAGCACAGTACTGCCCACAGACTCATCATTTCCCAGGAACATAGGCGAGGGAGGAAGTCACGAGGAGCTCCACGGACCAGGAAGTGGCAGATTACCCGCCTTTCTGGTAAGTATAGAAAAAATTCCCTCCAAATGTTTTTTTTCTAGATTAAAAGGAGTATTTTAATGTAAAATTTTTTTTTAGGATCGAACTCCGCTTTAAGAAATTTTTTTATGTCGGTGAAGTTTTGTGTTGATTGCTCTTTAACTACAGGTGTTTTGTGTTACGTGTTTGATTTGATATACACCTTTAAATAGCTTGTATTGTGAGCATTTCAATTGTTGTGAACAAGCACGGTTCATTTGGTGTGAAACGCGTCAACTGATCATCATTGCAATTTTGTCTGGCTCATGACAATAAAGACATTTCTACAGCATCTCTTGGATTCAAGTGTGCAATCAATCTTTTCTTCTTGATATTGCCTACGGTGATGAGCCGGGATTAGCACCTTGGATCGGGTGTGCCCATTTCTTGCCTGAAGCGGTCATGCTGCTGCAAAGTTATAATGTTGGAATCTGATCACTGGGGGAGGGGAGACTGAGGAAATGCTAACTTCTGTCTGCAGCAGACTGATTATCTACTTAAATGGTCCAGTTTTTTATATATGTTTCTGTATGTGTAACAAGGTCCACTTTGGGTCAGTTCTGGACAATTGTGACAGATTTTCTAATCATCCAAGTATAATTCTATCAGAGCCACCAAATAGCATAATATATTACATTCAGTATGGCAAATCAACCATAATTCAGCCTTGGAAAAGGATCTTTGGTGTTTTTCTAGTGATCACTTCCAGTAAATTGGACCCCCTGTTATATTGGCACAAACATGGTATCCTTCAATTATGCACTCTCCATACTCTCCATTTCCCTCAGTAACGTTTATACTGAAATGACGGATGACTATAATTGCTCTGATAATGCTCACACATGATCAGATGCACTAAGCTAGCAGCTGATTCAACCTCCTCATCATTTGTTAGTGTGCAATAAAAAAATGTCATTTTCCGTGTTATGCAGATGTGACCTTTGAAAAACACGACATTAACGCGCACTCCTCGCCCATTAGAGAGCAGTGCCTAAGGAGAGATCATTAATATTGTTTTACAGAATGTTGCGTCAGTACTTGTATTAAAGTAGATGATTGGAAAACCACCAATATATAACATTTTATAACAGAATTTATTAGTAAACTGATCTGTCTATGGAACATAGTTTTATGACTTTGTTGTCCAATAGAAGTAATTTAAAGCGGTACTAAACCCGAAACCAAAAATGTTATATATTGCAGCTTAAGGGTTCTTTCACACGGGCTTGTCTGTGTACGGGCTCAGCTTTGATCACATCGATCGATCCGCCGAGTAGGTGGATGATAGGTTTGTCTCCGCTCACTATGCAGAGATGGACCTGTCAGAGCCCCGCTGTCCTCTATGGAGATCAGGTGAAAACGGACCGCCTGTCCGTTTTCATCCGATCCTATACGATTCTCCAGACGGGTGGAAAATAAGGTTTCCATCCATCTGGATTTCATGGATCGGATAGCAGCAGGTGCCGGTGAAAAAACTGACAGGCGGACCTGATCGGAAAGCCTGTGTGCAAGGAGACTAACTATGCTTAAAAATGGTGGCTGCATTAGTTTTCTTACTTAGAGCTAGTTTACATTTGCTTAAAAACAAGACTTCGGAGAGGCTTTGTCAAAACTCTCTGAACGCCAGTCAAAGCCCCTGTCACTAAATAAAATGATTAGCTTACAGTTCTGTTTACACCTTGCGTTTGCTTGGTGCTTCGATGAGGCATCTGTGGGGCTTTGGTGGGGCTTTGATGAGGCTTTGGTGGGGCTTCGATTAGGCTTCAGTGGGGCTTTGGTGGGGCTGTGATGAGGCTTCGGTGGGGCTTTGGTGGGGCTTTGATGAGGCTTCGATGAGGCTTTGGTGGGGCTTCGGTGGGGCTTCAGTGGGGTTTCAAGCGAGCTTTGCCATAGACTTCTATGGAGGCTTTGAAGATGCTTTGAAGCACCACTAAAGTGACATGGAGTATAATTTATGAAGCGAAGCCAAAGCAAAGCAAAAGCAAGGTGTAAACAGGACTGTAAGCTAACCATTTTATTTAGTGACAATGTTCAGAGAGCTTTAACAAAGCCTGTTTTGAAGCAAGTGTGAACTAGCCGTTCATGTGTGTTGAAGCCGAAGCAAGTGTAAATGAGCCCTAAATAAAATGGTTAGCTTACAGTCCTGTTTACACCTTGCTTTTGCTTGGTGCTCCAATGGGGCTTTGGTGGGGCATCAATGAGGCTTCGGTGGAGCTTCAGTGGGGCTTCAAGCAAGCTTTGCCATAGACTTCTATGGAGGCTTTGAAGACGCTTTGAAGCACAACTTAAGCTACATGGGGTATAATTTTTGAAGTGAAGCTAAAGCAAAGCGAAACAAAAGCAAGGTGCAAACAGGACTGTAAGCTAACCGTTTTATTTAGTGACAGTGTTCAGAGAGCTTTCACAAAGCAAAGCCTTGTTTTGAAGCAAGTGTAAACTAGCCGGTAATGTGTGTTGAAGCCGAAGCAAGTGTAAATGAGCCTTTAGGTTTTTCCCCTCTGTTTTCACCTGGCGATCCTGTCAGTAACACACCCCCTGTATTAGTGTGCCCCCACTCTGGATGAAGGAGCAACAGAGATACTTTTGGACAGAAGAATTGTTAAAGTGATATTAAAGTCTTGTTTGTTTTGTCTTTTTTGTTTTTTTGGGTGGCCCCAGAGAAGCTTGCTTTGGGGGAACCCAAGCAGGCATGCTCCGGAGCCGTGGCTCTGTGTGTCCATTCACACAGAGAGCCATGGCTGGGCCCCACCCCCTCTGTCTCCTGATTGGCTCACTGGCTGTGATTGACAGCAACAGGAGCCAATGGTTCCTGCTGCTGCCAAAAGCCAATCAGGAGTGGGAGTCCCTGGAGAGCCAAGGCTCTTGTGAACATCGATAGATCCAGAGGGGGCTCAGGTAAGTATGGGGGGGGGGGGGGCTGGGAGGGCTGCATGAAGGTAAAAAACCTTGTGCCTTTACAGCCACTTTAATCTGGGGGGAGGGGGTGTTAGATGCACAAGCAGATGTAAATTGTTTGTCTCAACCCTCTAACTGCTGCATTTGAAGGACAGCTTGTTCTGTTGAAAAACAACACACTCACTAACCAGATCACCAGGTACAAATAAAAGAAAGAAAGCCTAAAAAAAGAAAACAAATGCAGCCATCACATCTACAAATTGTTAAGCTGTAATATAATAAATGTTTCCTGTTGGGTTTACTACCACTTTAACTACTTCAGCTCAAGAAGATTTACCCACCCCCCTTTCATGACCAGGCCAGGTCATGTGACGCTGTACCCAAATAAAATTTGTGTCCTTTTTTCACACAAATAGAGCTTTTTTTTGGTGGTATTTGATCACCTCTGCAGTTTTAATTTTTTTGCGCTATAAACAAAAAAGACTGACAATTTTGAAAAAAAAACCAACAATATTTTTTACTTTCTGCTATTAAAAATATCCAATAAAAGAATGTAAAAAATCGAATTTCTTCATCAATTTAGGTCAATATATATTCTGCTACATAATTTTGGTAAAATTTTGGTTAAAAAAAAATCCCAATAAGAGTATATTGTTTGGTTTACACAAAAGTTATAGCGCCTACAAACTAAGGGATATTTTTATTTATTTATTGCTAGTAATGGCGATGACCAGCGACTTATAGCAGGACTGCGAAATCGGACACCTAACTGACACTTTTGACACTTTTTGGGGGTCAGTGACACCAATATAGTGATCAGTGCTAAAAAAATATGCACTGTCACTGTACTAATGACACTGGCTGGGAAGGGGTTACCGTCAGGGGTGATCAAAGGGTTAACTAGTGTGCCTAGGTTGTGCTTACTCACTGTGTGGGAGGTGCTTTGACTAGGGGAAGGCAAAGATCAGTGTTCCTGCTTTGCAGAAACAAAGAATCAATGCCTTCCCTTCTGACAGAACGACAATCTGCCTGTGTAACTGACAGGTGCCAGCGGACATCTGGGCTCCCGCTGGGTGTGATCACAACGGGCGCAGGTCACCGGCGGCATACAAGTGCGCCCCAGACCCAGAAGTGTCAGATCATGTACTAGGTATGTGATACTGCTCAGGTGAGACTCCCCGCCGCAGTATATGTACTGTGGTCGGTCGTGAACCAGTTAAAGAATAACTGTAGTTTTTAAGCGCTTTAGCTTTAGGGGACAGCAAGAGACTTTGCAAAAACCTTTGCTTTTGCCTTTTATTTCTCTGCGTCTCATATTCTGTCATTACAGGCCATGACCATTATCTTTGTTTACATCTATTCAGTCTGCGGTCTGTACGGTACAGTGTACAGAAAAATACTTCTAAAGAAAAGGCTTAAAAACATAAAGATCACCAAGAACATGTACACGTTTGATTTACTGCCTGAATCCATAAATAATGCCTGTGCTGCAATCAAAAGATTACAAAGTGCAGGATGCTGTTCATAGATGCACCTAAGGCCCCTTTCACACTGGGGCGGTAGGGGGCGTCGGCTCTATTTTTAGCGCTGCTTTACCGCGGTATTCGGCCGCTAGCGGTGCGGTTTTAACCCCCCGCTGGCGGCCGAAAAAGGGTTAAAACCGCTCGTATAGCGCGGCTATAGCCGCGATATTGCCGCGGTATAGCCGCGCTGTCCTATTGATTTCAATAGGCAGGAGCGGTTTAGGAGCGGTGAATACACCGCTCCTTCATCGCTCCAAAAATGCGGCTTGCAGGAGTTTTTTTCTTCTCCTGCCAGCGCACCACTTCAGTGTGAAAGCCCTCGGGCTTTCACACTGAACAAACAGCAGCGGCTGTTTTGGGTCGGTTTGCAGGCGCTATTTTTAGCACAATAACACCTGCAAACCGCCCCAGTGTGAAAGGGGTCTTTTGGCAAACTGGGCCTCAGCCACCTTGCACCTGAAGTTGCATTTAAAGTATAAGTAAAGCCAAAAGTTTTTTTTTAGTTTTGAATAGAGTGGGGGAGAAATTACAACCTGGTTTTTATTGCTGTCTGTGCCCTATTAGGGAGATTTACCCTCTATATTTGTCCTGTGAACTGCTATTTCCAAGAGTGAAACTGAATGAAAATGTCAATTTTGGAGTTGTCACCAAAACAGAGGGTAAATCTTTGTAATGCCCCGTACACACGAGCGTAAATTCCACCAGCAAAAGTCCATTGAGTGCTTTTGGTCGGAAATTGCGACCGTGTGTATGCTTCATCTGACTTTTGCTGACGGAATTCCAGCCGGCAAAAGATTGAGACCATGTTCTCTATTTTTCGGTCGGAAAAAGTTTGAAATTCCGATCGTCTGTACCAATTCCGACGCGCAAAATTCCTATGCATGTTCGGAAACAATGCGACGCATGCTCGGAAGCATTGAACTTCATTTTCTCGGCTTGTCGTAGTGTTTTACGCCACCGCGTTCTTGACGGTCGAAAGTTCATAGAACTTTTGTGTGACCGTGTGTATGCAAGCCAAGCTTGAGCGGAATTCCGTCGGAAAAAAACATCCAAGATTTTTCCGACGTAATTTGTGACAAACAGTAACAAAGACAGCAAAAGAAACCTGACAGGTGTTCTAATCCCTCTCCAATCTATCCAAAACAGAAAAAAAAAAGGTTTTGTCTTTAGTTATACTTTGCTGACCACGCTATACCTGAATACAGCGCGGCTTGCTAGTTCCAGGACGCCGTCCAGGATGGCGTCCCGTGATCGCACCAACCGAACGCCCGCTCTGGAGGACACTACTGATCACAGATTGAGGTAAAGAGCAAGTCAGTGGCTCTTTCACACATGATCAGCTGTTTCCAATCACAGCTGATCACTGATGTAAGCAGAAGTCAGTTATCTGCACTTCTTTCCACATGCTGACAGCATGAGGAGAGGAGAAGAGAGCCAATAACCAGCTTGTGTAAAAGGGACATGTACACTGATAATGAGGGCAGTGTCCTGAATATCAGTGCTGTTCCAACAGTCCCCACCAGTGCACTTCAGTGCCCATCAGTGCTGCCAATCAGTGCTCATCAGCGCCTCTTCATCAGTGTCACCTATGAGTTCTGCTTACCAGTGCCCATCAGTGCCCCCTATCAGTGCCTATCAGTGCAGCCTCATCAGTGCCCACCAGTGCCGTCTCATTAGTGCCCATCAGTGCAGACTATCAGTGCCCATCAATGCCCATCATTGCTGCCTCATCGGTGCAGTCTATCAGTGTCCATCAGTGCAGCCTCATCAGCGCATATCAGTGAATTAGAAAAATGACCTGTTTACAAAATTTTATAACAAACTATGAAAACGTCTTTTTTTCAAAATGTTCAGGCTTTATTTGTTTATTTAGCAAAAAAGAAAAAAACCCAGTAGTGATTAAATACCACCAAAAGAACGCTCTATTTGTATGAAAAAATTATAAAAATGTTGTTTGGGTACAGTGTTGCATGACCGCGCAATTGTCATTGAAAGTGCTCCAGCACTGAAAGCTGAAAATTGGCCTGGGCAGGAAGGGGGGGTGAAGTGTCCAGTAGGCAAATGGTTAATAGCGTGTACATATGAATTGCCTCTGACTACAATGTACTGTTTGATATTTTTTGTCTATTTTTATTTTATTTTTTGGTTCTCTAAAACTCCAGAAGCATGTGCTTTAAATGACCAGATTGTCTATATTTTGTTAGGCCTGTGTCCATTTACATCAGCCATCACTAAATGGAGGACTTTTGACTGGACCCAGACTTCCAGGCAGCAATCCAGCACAGGTTCCCACTTCCTCTATAGTCACTACTTGCCACCACTGATGCTCTACCAGCTAATGATATTACATGCGTGTCCCATCTCCAGATCTGCAGCTTGCTTCACCTCCCGTCCTCTGCCTGCCTAGTATTGAAAGATGATGGGTACACCTGACATAAGTGGACACTATGACGGGAACACACTGGACATAAGGGGGCACTGTGATGGGGATACATGACATAAGGGGGCACTGTGATGGGGATACATGACATAAGGGGGCACTGTGATGGAGACACCTGATATATGAGGTCACTTGGATGGGGATACCTAATGTATGGGGCACTGTTGGGGGGATACCTAATGTATGGGGCACTGTTGGGGGGATACCTAATGTAAGGGGCACTGTTGGGGGGATACCTAATGTATGGGGCACTGTGAGGGGGATACCTGATGTAAGGGGGCACTGTGAGGGGGGATACCTGATGTAAGGGGGCACTGTGATGGGGATACCTGACTAAAGGGGCACTGTGATAGGGACACTTGACATAAGGGGGCACTGTGATGGATACACCTAATATATGAGGTCACTGGGATGGGGACACCTGATGTATGGGGGCACTGTGATGGGGACACCTGACATAAAAGAGCACTGTGATGGGGACACCTGATGAATGAGGGCACTGGGATAGGGACACGTGACGTATGAGGGCACTGGGATAGGGGCACGTGATGTATGAGGGCACTGGGATAGGAACCCCTGATGAATGAGAGCACTGGGATGGGACACCTGATGTATGGGGGCACTGGAATAGGAACACCTATTGTTTAAAGGGCACTGGGATAGGGACACGTGATGTATGAGGGCACTGGGATAGGGGCACATGATGTATGAGTGCACTGGGATAGGGGCACGTGATGTATGAGGGCACTGGGATGGGACACCTGATGTATTGGGCACTGGGATAGGAACACCTATTGTATAAAGGGCACTGGAATAGGGACACGTGATGTCTGAGGGCACTGGGATAGGGACACGTGATGTATGAGGGCACTGGGATACAGGGCACGTAATGTAGGAGGGAACTGGGATAGGGGCACGTGATTTATGAGGGCACTGGGATAGGAACACCTGATGAATGAGGGCACTGGGATGAGGACATCTGATGTAGGGGGCACTGGGATAGGAACACCTATTGTATAAAGGGCACTGGGATAGGGACACATAATGTATGAGGTCACTGGGATAGGGGCCCGTGATGTATGAGGGCACTGGGATAGGAACACCTGATGAATGAGGGCACTGGGATAGGGACACATGATGTATGAGGGCACTGGGATAGGAACACCTGATGAATGAGGGCACTGGGATAGGGACACATGATGTATGAGGGCACTGGGATAGGAACACCTGATGAATGAGGGCACTGGGATGAGGACATCTGATGTAGGGGGCACTGGGATAGGAACACCTATTGTATAAAGGGCACTGGGATAGGGACACATAATGTATGAGGTCACTGGGATAGGGGCCCGTGATGTATGAGGGCACTGGGATAGGAACACCTGATGAATGAGGGCACTGGGATAGGGACACGTGATGTATGAGGGCACTGGGATAGGAACACCTGATGAATGAGGGCACTGGGATGAGGACACCTATTGGATAAAGGACACTGGGATGAGGACACCTATTGTATAAAGGGCACTGATATAGGGACACCTGATGTATGATGGCACTGGGAAGGGGATCCATTTTTTTTTTTATAGATATACAATGACTACATATATCTTGTCATAATACAAACATGAGATTCGAACATGCTGTAAGAGAATTTTGATGACCTGACCTCCTTGAATTAGAATTCAATAACTCTGATTTACATCAACCCTTCCGTCTTCTTCAACCATAACTTTAACCTGGTTATCAGCTATGTATATAATTGGTGGTGAATCAGTGACCCCTTACAAGGATAGAAATACACCTACCTTTACTCCACCACCATTCATCATTAGACTTTGTATTCTTGGTTTTGACCTGCACATGTACTCTACAATAAAGTACTACAGATGTTCTTCTTATTGTAACAACTTTATTTTATGTATTACATACCGATGATACCATTGTTTATTGCTTTTGAACTCTTGCATTGTGAACACTCAGATATTAAACTATCATACTCTGCCAACATTTGCATTGTATGTAAAGAATTTTAAAAGAAATAAAAAAAAAACCCATATAAATCACACAACCTAAGATCACACCCAGATGGGGTCAGACGGCCTGCCTGTTCTCTCAAGCCATATGTGGATAAAGTGGGGTCAGTTTGGCAATGATGTAACTTCCCTAAAGCCAAAAGTACTTCAGATTGTATTAAAATGTTAACAGTGAGATTTATGATGCGGCCTCCAAACGTGATTTTATTAGGACACAATTTTTCTATAAAAACCGTAATGTTATCTGTAAAAACAAATTATGTTCTGTTTGCTGTTTTACGTATAAAAGGAATTAATATTTGTTTCTTTGTTATGCTCGTGTAGCCTGCAGCTGTAAAAGTAAATGGATTTAGCAGTTTAGTAGTTTTACATATAGTAATAAATCCCCTTCTAAGCACTTTTATACTCTTACAATGCACCAGACCCAATTATTTAGAGAGTGTTGACAATATTTCAACAATCATGAGTTTTAAGGCAATTAAAATATTTGTCTGACGCAGGGACAGTGTTTGTGTTCTTTGGATAGATGTGCATCAAGCTGGAACTAAACAAGATCACTGAATGGTTCGGTGCTTTGTATTTTTAATGTTATCTTTGTTTCATAGAACTGCAGTTGAAAATGTGCTTTGCAGCATAACATGTATATGGACGGTGCAAAAGAAGAAAGATGATAACAGGAAAATCGAAAAGGAGGTCAGTGACTCTGAAAGTGCTGAGCCATTGGAACAGCATTGCAGCTATACAGGTAGCATTTTCAGAAGAAGTCGGAAATGGCAGCCAATGCCATTGCCTCTGGTTTTCCTTTAACCACTTCACTACCACTGTACATTTATAGATGGCAAGTGGTGTCTTGTTATCTCCCCGACATTGGGAAAAACACAGTTGCTGCGTCTGTTAATAACTGTCAACAGAGCCATCATTAGACAGCTTGGGTCATAGACACAGTATACCGAGCCAATCCGAGCGACTCTGTACCCTGTGATTGCTTGAATGATCAAGCACAGTGATCCCACATTTAAACATTTTACTCTTTACATTGTTGATCTCTTCCCCTTACAATGAACCACCATACATATATTTCCCAGGCTGTACCTCTGTGGGACTTGTATGTAGTGCTACCCCTGTAAAGGCCACTGGTAATAGCTGGTTCTTATTAAATAGTACATAGGCTGCCCACCACTGCAAGCACCAGTCCATTTACACTGGCTCCGACAACATGGTCTAAGGGATGTCTTTTTACGATTTATTGCATAAAGAAATTTTAACAGAAGAGAGGTTAGGGCATGGGATACTCCAAAACGACTAGCACATAGTAATTAGAGGACAATCTTCTTCTTAAGGAAATGTGAAGGTTGAACAGTCTAAATCAGGGTTTCTCAACCAGGGTTCCATGGAACCCTTGGGTTCCTCTAGAGATTGCTAGGAGTTGCTTGAGCAATGAGTAATTTCTGACTCTCAGATAAGTTCCCACTGACACCAATTACTTTTTTAGCTATCTGTAAGGGAGTGATTCATCCCAATGACCACAAGTGTAAGGAACATTCTTCCCACTGACAACCACACTAATGCATCATGAGTTTTAGATATAGTCATATTTAGCAGGAGTTCCCTGAGGCCAGAAAGTTATTTCAGCAGTTCCTGTGTGTTGAAAAGGTTGAGAAAGGTTGGTCTAAACCCTCCACAGCTAAAGACCATGAGGTAACTTTTTGAAAAGGCTAAGATCTCACAGCTTAGGACCATGAGGCAGGTTTCTGAGCAGTCTAAGGCCTCACAGCTGAAGACCATGAGGCAAGTTTCGTTGGCATCTAAGCCCCTCAGGCTGTTGAACCCTCCTGGGGAGAAGGAACCCAGCTCTCCAGTGCCTCAGACTATTTATTACTCTCCCAATGCCTTCCTGACATTCCTCTCCAAGGATTGTCTCGAGCCTAATAAATACTCAGGCTGGTTATTTGAATCTCCCACCCTAAGCTTTGGAAACTTCTGATTGAAGAAGGAGCCAAAGTGTAAATTTACCTAGCATCCTAAGCAAGGAGGGTGCTACAAGTATATCAGCCCCTCCACCTCCCCCCTCTCTGTGTAAAATCTATACATTCATTTATCTAGTGCACCATTACCACCAATCTTGATGTTTTTCCGTTTCAATACCAGCATGTTTCTTAAGCCACGTACACACAATCAAAATTTCCAACGGGAATCGTGTGATGACAGGCTATTGGCGGAAAATCGGACCGTTTGTATGCTCCATTGGAAAGCGCTAAATGAAAAGTGTGAATCAACACTTACCAAACTTCTAACACAAAATTAGCAGAAGGAGCCCTAAGGGTGGCACTAAAAAGCTGAAAAAACACGTAGTACGTCACTACATTCGTGTTTGTTGGCCAACAATTCCTTGCCATTTGTATGCAAGACAAAATCCAGGCACACGCCTTCGGACAAAAGTCAGAGGATTTGTCTGTGGAAAATCTGATCATGTGTACGAGGCTTTAGTTTCCAAAAAATTGTAGAAAAAATTTAGATCACCTTGGGGTGACTATGTTCTAAATAGGGGTCATTTTTGTTTTTGTGTCCTGTCATTTATACTCTATATGTTTTATAAGTAAACTGTGGTTATAAACACCACCAAAAAAGTTCTATTTGTCTAAAAAAAATTGAAATAAAATGAATCTAGATACAGTGTTGCAATACCAAGTGATTGTCAGTCAAACTATCAAATCACTAAAAATGTAATGAAGGCTGGCACTCAAGTATTAAACATGTACTCAAGTATTAAACAGTATTAAACATGAACCTGAATTCAAAAAGTGAAGATGTGTTCACACTATGTATGAACGCCGATCTTTCTCTCCCCCTAGACAGTCCCATCCCCCTACAGTTAGAACACAGTGAGGGAACACAGTTAACCCCTTGAGCGCCCCCTAGTGTTAACCCCTTTCCTGCCAGTGACATTTATACAGTAATCAGTGAATTTTTTTAGCACAGATTGCTGTATAATTGTCAACGGTCCCAAAAATGTGTCAAAAGTGTCCGATATGTCCAGTGCAATATCGCAGTCCCGATAAAAATCGCAGATCGCCGCCATTACTAAAAAAAAATAATAATAATAAAAATGCCATAAACCTATCCCCTATTTTGTAGACGCTATAACTTTTGCGCAGACCAATCAATATACGCTTATAGCGATTTTTTTTAACAAAAATTCGTAGACATATCGGCCTAAACTAAGGAAAATTTACGGTTCTGATGGCAGAACCGTAAACACCAGCACAGCACGGGTGCCCGTACATAGGGGAGACTCTGCCAACACCGCTGCCCACTTTACATGGACCCAGCGGACCCCAGACAAGGCTGTTAGCCATGATAAAAGCCGCCCCGAGGACCAGAAGCGGGGCTCCCTGGATTATGGGTCATTTAGCCGAGACACCTAGACTGCGTCCAGTCTAATCCACACATGGATGGATCATCAGGTGAAATTTAAGCCCTTTAGAACAGCCAGGTAGAGGAGCAGACCTAGGTCCTGCGCATAGGAGGGAAAAAGAAGAACGCAGAGGCTGTAGGTGGGCTCAAATTTATATGAGTTAAGTCCTGGAGGCATGGGGGGGGGCGGAGCCTATACCCAGCTGTGCTGACATGGAGCTGTCAGGAAATGTGTTTTGGTCTGTGTCCCCATTAGAAAGATTTCCTATCACTTCCTATCTTGACAAAAAGTGAGAGGAATTCTCCCAATTATGGACACAATGGCAATAAAAAAACAGGAAGAGGCTCTAATCCTTTCTGTTTTTCTGAAATAATACGTTTACCGTATATACTCGAGTATAAGTCGAATTTTTCAGCACATTTTTTAGTGCTGAAAGTGCCCCCCTCGACTTATACTCGAGTCAAGCACTTTTCTGCAGCAAAAAATTTCATTTTCCGAACCGACTTTGGGGCCCCCTATCTCAGGGCCACTTGATGCTAGGAACTCCAAATTTAGTGTGCAAACCCAGTGGACCTGGTTCCATAACATATCCAAAGCTGAAGTTCTTAGCACTAAGTGGCCCCGAGGTACGGGGCCCCAAAATCGGTTCGGAAAATGTCATTCTCTGCTGCAGAAAAGTGCTTGACATTTTCTGAACCGAGTTTGGGGCCCCATATCTCAGGGCCACTTGGTGCTAGGAACCCCAAATTTGGTGTGCAAACCCAGTGGAACTGGTACCATAACATATCCAAAGCTGAAGTTCCTAGCACTAAGTGGCCCTGAGATACAGGGCCCCCAAACCGGTTCGGAAAATGTCATTCTCTGCTGTAGAAAAGTGCTTGACATTTTCTGAACTGATTTTTGGGGCCCTGTATCTCGGGGCCACTTGGTGCTAGAAACCCCAGCTTTGGACATTTTATGGTGCTGGTTCCACTGGGTTTGCACACCAAATTTGGGGTTCTTAGCACTAAGTGACCCTGAGATACAGGGCCCCAAATTCGGTCAACTGTGTCCATCTGCTGCAATGTCATTTCGGGACCCTTTGGGTTCAGAGACCCCAAATTTTGGCTGCAGCTAGGGGGCATCTAGGAACCCTTAACTACCGAGTTTGAAGTTCAGGGGACCTATGGCTGCAAATGGGCACAGTGAGGCTGCAAATGGGCACAGTGAGGCTGCAAATGGGCATTGTTGACCCTCTTTTCCACTTACAGTAGCTGTGCATTTCTCACCCTCGTCTTATACTCGGGTCAATAAGTTTTTCCCATTTTTTTGTGGTAAATTAGGGCCTCGACTTATACTCGGAACGACTTATACTCGAGTATATACGGTAAGTTGTTTGGCTTTAAAGCTTAACTCCGAGATAAGCCAATATTGTCTAAACACAAGAGGCATGTGTATTGTCACTTGTATCTTGGTAAGGGTGGATTTGATTTAAATCACTAGTAAAAAGGCTTGATTTAAATCAACTTGATTTAAATCATAATTTTTAAAGAGCCACTGTCATCTCTGTCCCGCAACAGCTCCTCCTGTCACCCGCTGTTGACTCACCGACAGTCCCATTCACTATATTGGGACGGTTGGTGATGTGGCAGGTACAGGTCATACAGTTTGTAGTGTACATAGATGTGCAAAACAATGGGATAAAGGAATATTCCTGAACTGTGTTTTATCTCATGGTTACTGTGACATTGTGTGAATGCATCAATGCAGTGCATGTTATCTCAGTTTGCAGAGCTTGGATTTATTGAATGAGTTTACCAAAAAATGTAATTATTGCAGAATATCCAGCCTCATGCTACATAACTGAGCTCCATTTCTTGCTGAATAAACTACATTATTAATGTATCTTAAATAGAAAACTATCTTGAGATATATTTTTATGCCAAAAGCATTTTAATAAAATAAATTTGATAAAAAAACAAAAAAAATCAATTGAACTAAAAAAAAAATCAGATTTAAATAAAAAAAATCAGATTTTTTTTTTTTTTTTTAATTATTGATTTATATTCACCCTGATCTTGGTGTACTTTGTGTAATTCTTTCAGATCTGTGGAGTTACCCATTAGGAAATTTCACCCCTGTGCAGCAGCTTCCTGTAATAAAGACCGGTCACTGTTACTCTCTCTCCTTGTGAAGGGTAACTGGTCTTGTCTCCGCCCCCTCCTGTAGTTTTCGGTAGGTAGCCTGTAGTGGGTGGAGCCAGCTGGGTCCATCCCACAGCTCTGCTCTCTGCACAGGCTATGTACAGTACTGTACTGATGTCACCACTACTTTTAGGTAATATCCGGGTTTGCAGAGGAATTGTGCACAATAAATGTGGATTTATATCTTTTGAGCTATATGGAGCAATATATTTGGAAGGCAATATTTGGGTTTTCAAGGGCATTTGGTGGACACAAAGTTTAAGGCAGGTGTGAAGAAATGCTGTGAAGTAAAAATTCTTTCAAAAATATATATTTTAACTGTTTATTTTTATCAATTTATAAAATGCAAAGTAAGCGAACAGAAGAAAACCCTATCAAACCCTTTGGTTTCAAACCAGCATCCTACATTCCAACACTTGCACACTTTGTACACTTGTACAAAGTCAGGGATTTTGTAGGATTAAAATCAGGTGTATGATTAATAAATTATACCAAGCAGGTGCTAATGATCATCAATTTCATATATAGATTATGCCCCCATTCACATCGGAGCGATTTGACATGCAATTTGACATGTCAAATCACATGCCAAATCACAGCCTATTGCCAGCAACGATACTGTCCCAATGTGGAAGACAGTTTCATGCCACAGGTCATATACCATGCCAAGACTGAGCACAGCAACAAGACACAAGGTAGTTGTACTGGGGTTTCAAGATGTGCTATTCAAGGCTTTTGAAGAAGCACAAAGAAACGGGAAATGGTGAGGACCATAGATACAGTGGTCAGCCAAGGAAATTCAATGCAGTAGATGGAAGCCACATTGTGCTTAGTTACCTTTGACATCGAAAGATGTCCAGCAGTGCCATCAGCAAAGAACTGATGAAAGACAGTGGGCCCCAGGTACACTCATCTACTGTCTGAAGAAGTCTGACCAGAAGTGGTCTTCATGGATGAATTGCAGCCAAAAAGCCATACCTCCGACATAGAAACAAGGCTAGGTGACACAACATGAGAACATAGGAACTGGGGTGCAGAAAAATGTCAGCAGGTGCTCTAGACTGTTCTTGAAGGGCTGGTAAGTGGTACAATAATGAGTGTCTGCAGGCAAGTGAAACATGGTGGAGGTTCCTTGCAAGTTTGGGGCTGCATTTCTCCAAATGGAGTTGGAGATTTGGTCTGGATCAATGGTGTCCTCAATGCAGAGAAATACAGATACTTATCCATCATGAAATACCATCAGGAAGGCGTGTGGCCCCAACTTTATTCTGCAGCAGGACAACAACCCCAAACATACAGCCAAAGTCAATAAGAACTATCTTCAGCATAAAGAAGAACAAGGAAGTGATGGTTTATCCCCCACAGTGCCCTGATTTCCACATCATGGAGTCTGTCTGGGATTACATAAAGAGACAGAACGATTTGAGGCAGCCTACATCCACAGAAGATATGTGGTTAGTTCTCCAAGATGCTTGAAACAACCTACCAGCCGAGTTCCTTCAAAAACTGTGTGTAATGCCGCATACACACGAGCGGACTTTTCAGCATCAAAGATCCGACAGTCTTTCCGACAGACTTTCGACGGAGTTACGATGGACTTTCGAACGACTGGACTTGCCCACACACTAAAGTTCGTTCGAAAGTCCGTTGGTTTGAATGTGATGGCGTACGAAGGGACTAGAATAAGGAAGTTCATAGCCAGTAGCCAATAGTTGCCCTTGCGTCCTTCTTTGTTCGTCGGACTAGCATACAGACTAATGGATTTTTCGACCGGACTCAAGTCCGTCGGAAACATGTGAAACATGTTCCAAATCTAAAGTCCGTCTGATTTTTGACAGAAAAAGTCAGCTGAAGGTCTGATGAAGCCCACACACGGTCGGATTGTCCGACGGATTAGTTCCGTCGGACCAGTTTGGTCGAAAAGTCCGGTCGCGTGTACACGGCTTAAGTGTTCCTGGAAGAATTGATGCTGGTTTGAAGGCAAAGGGTGGTCACACCAAATATTGCTTTGATTGGGATTTCTCTTCTGTACATTTGCTTTTCATTTTGTTAATCAATAAAAATAAACTATTAACGCTTCTTTTTCTGAAAACGTTCTTAATTTACAGCATTTTTTCACACCTGCTTAAAACTTTTTCACAGTACTGTATATGTGGCTATTGAGGAGCATATTTAAAAGAGTTGTTGTGCCTGGAGTTCTGCTTTAAATGCCAGTGCCAGTGATTGATGATGTACTCAGAAAAATATAATATAGATCCTGTTTAATAGAGTATTTGTTATACAGTCCCAGGACTTTTCAGTCATTGCCTGCCTTGAACATGATGGCGATATAATGTAGAAGGCAGACTAGATCAGCTTCCTATTCTCCATCCCATAAGCATTTCATCAAAGGGTCTCTGCTGTGAAGGGTAAAGCTATTCTACAGGCACTTATACAAAGTCATTCACTAAATGAGAAGGCCCAATGCCAACTAATCACTTAGGTCATAAGATTAATTGTGCACACTACCTGCCTTTTAACGATTTGTTATTTAAACAAAGGGACCATCGATACTATGGAGGAGAATGGTCCCATTGTTGGAGGTACAGCTACCTTGACATACAATGTAGCATTGTCACATTAAGAAATAACCATATTATTCCTGTAAATTCCTGTGAAAGAGAGGCTGACCTTGAGAAGACAAGCTCAGTATTGTTGATGGATGCAAGTGACATTGCTCTTAAAACAGTAATGAGTATTCCCCTCACCCTATAATCGGAGATGGATTTCTGTGGCCTCTAATGCAACTTCTAGTGGCAACAATAAAGTGAGCTTGATAAAGTGCATGGCATGATCAAACCTGTTGCTGTTACTTTGTAGCTTTGGAAAATCCAATAAACAATAGATGTGTGCTACAACTGCCTGATGGATTTCTGGCAACAATACATGCGCACTATTAACAACAGACCTTTGAGATCAACATAGGCGTGCGCACAGGGTGTGCTGGGTGTGCCTGGGCACCCCCTAATCACCCTGTCCAATGCAGCTTTCCACTGCCGAAATGCCCCTACCCCTGTGGCAGCTGAGGCTACAGAGAAAGGGACTGGGGAATCTCAGTCCTCAGTCCCTTCCTCTGCTATTTCACCAAAGCCCCTCAATGGGGCTCCTAATAAATAGTAAATCACCAAACCAGAATAAAAAAAAAAAGGTGCAGGACCCTTTTATTCCTGCACTGGAATTGGATCGCATGGGTGTTCACACCTATGATATCCAATTCTGTCAATCACACTGCAAATCATTTTGGGGGTGTTAACTAAACATTGACCCCCCCTACGGTTCGCATGGACGTCGTGTGATTTCAATATGTTGCAGGCAGCGCACAGGATTCGCTGTCTTATCTGCACCGCATATATATATAATCGAGCCTTAAGTGGTTCTTCAGTCAGCTTTGGAAAAATTAAAGGTCAGCATCTACACAAATTAGCTGCTGACTTTTATTAAACAGACACTCACCTGTCCCAGGATCCAGCGATGTCCTCACCTGGCTGGTTTCTTCACTGGGCTTCGATCTCCGGTGCATATTAACTGTGGGCAGCCGGCTGTGATTGTTTGCGGTTTCACAGCCAGCTGCACACTGCGCATGCGCATGAAACACTGTTACGTGTCTCAGAAGGCTGTGAGGATAGAAGGGGGGCCAAACAGCTGCTTGGATTGCTGTGAAAGTTTGGGAGCCAGTACCTGTCGAATCAGGTACACACCAAACCAAAAAAAAAAATGTTATACCAAATTTGAAGGAGGTGGGGGAGGGGGGGAGAAGGAGGAAGAGTGGAACTTCCCCTTTTGGGTGAAGTTCCGCTTTAAGGTGTATTCAACCCCCTAAATCAGGGGTAGGCAACCTTTTGAGCACAGTGTGCCGAAAAATGTGTTCCAAGAAAATGAGCGTGCCTATTTTATAAAATTCAACTTCACACTCTCAATCACGAAAGGATTTTTATAAAGTAAATGCTATAAACTACTTTAGTAGTGAGAAATTAACACCCTGCACTCTCACGCCTCAGATCAGCCCCAATTCCTGCAATTCCACACCTCAGATCACTGTCCCCCCTGCAAATCTGTTCACCACCGTACCCCCCTGCTCATATGTCCCCCCACTGTACTACCCTGCACATCTTCCCCACCACTGTATTACTGTGTTTATCTGCCCCACCACTGTACTACCCTGCTCATCTGTCCCACCACTGCACTATCCTGCACATCTGCCCCACCACTGTACTACCCTGCTCATCTGTCCCACCACTGTACTACCCTGCTCATCTGTCCCACCACTGTACTACCCTGCTCATCTGTCCCACCACTGTACTACCCTGCTCATCTGTCCCACCACTGTACTATCCTGCACATCTGTCCCACCACTGTAATATCCTGCACATCTGTGCCACCACTGTACTACACTGCTCATCTGCCACACCACTGTACCCCCCTGTACATCTGTCCCACCACTGTACCACCCTGCTCGTCTGCCCCACCAATGTAACCCCCTGCACATCTGGTCCAACACTGAACCCCCCTGCTCATCTGCCTCAATACTGTACCCCCTTGCTCATCTGCCCCATCAATGTACCCCCTTTTCTCATCTGCCCCACCACTGTACCTCCCTGCACATCTGCTCCACCACCGTATCCTTATGCTCTTCTGTCTCACTACTGAATAACCTTCTCATCTGTCCTAACACTGAACCCATCTGCTCATCTGCCCCACCACTGTAACCCGCTTTCTCATCTGCCCCACCAATGTACCTCCTGCACATCTGTCTCACCTCTGTAACCCCGTGCTCTACTGCCCCACCTCTGTTCCCCCTGCTCTACTGCCCCACCCCTACCTCCCCTGCTCTACTGCCCCACCCCTACCTCCCCTGCTCTACTGCCCCACCTCTGTTCCCCCTGCTCTACTGCCCCATCTCTGTTTCCCATGCTCTACTGCCCCACCCCTACTCCCCCTGCTCTACTGCCCCATCTCTGTAACCCCCTGCTCATCTGTCCCAACAATACACCTCCTTTCACATCTGCCCCACTGTTCTATCCCCCTGCTTTTCTGTCCCACCACTAAACCCCCCTGCTCACCTGCCCCAACACTGAACCCCCCTGCTCTTTTGTCCCACTGCTGAACCCCCTGCTCATCTGTCCCACCTCTGAACCCCTCCTGCTCATTTTTCTCACTGCTGTACCCTCTTCTTATCTATGATATGCGTGATATATACAGAGTGGTGAAAGAAAGCAGAGATGAGACATCTACCTGTCCTGGCATACTCATCCTGCTGATCCTCCTCTTGCATCCAGCCCATGTGCTTGTATGTGATGTATATGATGTATGTGATGTATGTGATGTATATGATGTATGTGATGTATGTGATATATGTGATGTATATGATGTATGTGATATATGTGATGTCACATACAAGCATCTGGAATGTATGTGCAATGATGAGCTCAGGTCAGGGGTATTTTCTGAAAGCAGTGGGCCTGTGTGCAGGATTATAAGTTGGCCCTCCGCAATTGAGAAAAAGTGCAATTTTCCACTCCGCAGCAAAAGTTGGGTGTGATTTTCATTGCGCTGAACACTGGCTGAGGGTTAAAGGGACACAGAGTGCCGGCGTTCAGTTGTAAGTAACACAAAGGTTCAGGAATAATTTCAACAAAGTTCCCAGAAGCTCAACAGTAATTCCACAAACTGTCACCTGATTGTGGTTTTCTCAATCACAGTGAAATCCCTTCTTTCTGAGATTGGTAGTGGCAACCAAGCGAATGATCTTCCTCCAGAAGGTGGGCGGGGCTAGCAGGACTGTGTTTGGCTTTAGCAGTGGTCAATGACAGTCCTCCTGGAAACAGGGACCCCCCCCTACCAGAACTGCACCCAATCTCTTCCCCATCACAAAAGCTGACGATGGCAGCTACAACAAAGTTAGAGAACCAAACAATGTTTCCCATCTCTTACAATGTGTTGGGGCGCAGTGCCTCCCTCTCAGTGCAGGTGCGGCATGAGGAATTCTGAAATTGGAATGCATTAGTGTCTCACTGACACTTCCCTGCACTGCTCTGCTGATGGGGAGGGAGTCGAGTGCTGGCAAAAGAGGCTTTGTGTGCCACTTGCGGTACCAGTGCCGGGGGTTGCCTACCCCTGCCCCCCCCCAAAAAAATTGAATATATTGCAACTAAACAGCCTTTAGAAGTGGTGGCTGCGGTTTTTTTTTTTTTTTTTTTTATCTTTTTTCCTTTTATTTTTACCTGTGATCCTGTGAAAAGTGAACTTTCTTTCCCTGGTCAGGTATGCTCACTCCCTCCATTTTGCCATATTATAACAAACTAATGAAATTTCAGGGTAATAAAAAATATCTCTTTTTCTCATTCCTACTGCTTTTATAAGTCAATAAATTGTGAATTATGAGAATTTTAGAAGCTTTTCAGTCTACCTGAAGTCTACCTGAAAGTTAAAAGAACATCTACAAAAATAGTCTAAGTGCCAGTTTACAACATAAACACGCTGTGCGTTCCTGTGCGACTTACATGCAATCCAGATGCAGTGCCATTTCAGCCTACTCAATTGAGTGGGCTGAAATCACAACGAACAGCACTAAAGTAGTGCATCCATTACTTTATAAAACACTCGGGAACCATATTGCATGGTACTTCTGTACCATTCAATCTGGTGCAGGCAAACGCATTTTGTTTACAACCTGCGTTTGGGGTGTCATTGAGTTAACCTTGACCCCCGCTGCAGATTGCAATGCGTTTGAACACAGTGTGGGAAATGTACACAGAATACGGGTTTCCCGCACCATGTTCTGGTGTGAACTGGCTCTTAGATGAGGAAAATATTTGGCCTTATGTACACGGGGCGTCTGAAAAAGACCCTCTGAACGCTGGAACTGCTGGCAGAATATCACAGCAAAAAAACCCAAAAACGCTAAAAGCCACGTATTGCACATGCGTTTAAGTGCATAAAGCATAAATTGCATTCTACTGGCCAAACTATTAATATATTCTGTCCATTCAAATGCATGTATGCTCATTTAGGCATGTTCGCACATTTTTTCTGCTTAAAAGCTCCTTTCAAGGATTCACCATTGGTGGGTTAATTTTTTCTGCCTGTAGACGCGCCTCTTCTAATACGCCTGTAAATGCTTATGTATGCATGTACACATAGGATTACATTGATGTGCTCTTACAAGCTGGAAAAAAACCGCAGAATGCCTGTATAAGCTGCGTTTTAAGCTCTGTGCGCATGAGCCCTTTATCTGTAAACTTACTGTAACCTGATATTCAATGGTTAAGTATCATTTTTATCTTTGGTCAAGGTTCGTATAAATAACTTTGCTCCCGCGAGATTTTCTTTAGGAGCCCTACCTGGCTACACCCTAGACTTTCTATTAATGTGAAAAAAGTCTGCGGTGTGTACTGAAGGTAGTACTGTGCAGAATATTTAAATGGGTCAAGAAAAAGGCTGCATAGTGAAGATATCACAGGAGCTGGGTTACAGGTTAGTATAAAATATAACTAAACAGCTAGAAGAGGGGTGGGGAGCGGTAAAAGATCTGCACACTTATGTGTTCAGTTTACAGTATATAGAAGCAATACATTCCACAAGTTTATAAAGTAGATGGGGCCATTCACAATATTCTCTGCTACCGGAGAAGTTTATATTCTAAAGTCCCTACCACAGGCACACTGCTTTTACTTATATCCCTGCTACCGTGAGTTCTACTTTATGAGCCCTACCTGGCTGCATCTTGCAGCAAATTTCCATACCGCACAAGGAAATTGGTATAAATGGAAGCCATTTAACCCTTTTGCTGTCAGAGTTGATTTGCATTTTCTGCACACATGTTTACGAAAGAATTTTAGGTCTGAAGTTTGCATAAAACCCCAGGCATTGTATATGTTCTGAAAGCAGAGGCCCTGGAGAATAAATTAATGGTATTTCCAATTTTTTTTCAAATTCTTTATTTAAGATTCAAAAGGAATCCAAGCCTATATATCAAATCAGAACATTAGAAAAGTAGTCTAGTTAAATAAGTGCATCAAGTATACAGGGGTAGTTCCAATTTTGGATGTCACATAGAAGACCTATAAAAAGAAAACGAATGCAGCCACCACATCTTATGCCCTGTACACACAATAGGATTTTCCAATGGAAAATGTGTGATAGGACCTTGTTGTCAGAAATTCCGACCGTGTGTAGGCTCCATCACACATTTTCCATAGGAATTTCCGACACACAAAGTTTGAGAGCTTGCTATAAAATTTTGCGACAACAAAATCCGTTGTCGGAAATTCTGATCGTGTGTACACAAATCCGACGTACAAAGTGCCACGCATGCTCAGAATAAATTAAGAGACGAAAGCTATTGGCTACTGCCCCGTTTATAGTCCTGACGTACGTGTTTTACATCACCGCGTTCAGAACGATCGGATTTTCCGACAACTTTGTGTGACCAAAGACAAGTTTGAGCTAACATCCGTCATAAAAAATCCATGGATTTTGTTGTCGGAATGTCCGATCAATGTTCGACCGTGTGTACAGGGCATAAAGAACTGGTAAGCTGCAATATAATAAATGTTATCTTTTGGGTTTAATATTGATTTAAAGCCTATTAACACATGTCGGTGGATATACTTTCACTATATACATTAGGTGCTTCATCCTGTAATTAATTTTATTGCTGTCCGTTGGCATGATAACTATGAAAATATGGCATAGCTCAAGAATATGTCTTTTTAATCACTAAAGTCCAACTCTGGGCAAAAAGAAAAAACATTCCTTGCTGTGGGTCTGTACCCACACTGCAGGAGTGGGCAGGAGTGACACAGGAGTGCTATAAGATGTGTTAAAATCAAATTGTGCTGAAAAGATGAGGAGCATATAAAACAATCTAGCACCCATATTGTATGTCTGTATAGGTCCGACGCGTTCCTGTGGATGATTTCCACTTCATCAGGGACGGATGCGTTAGTGTCTACATAAACTATGTATGGGACCGTGCATGGGACATGAGAGACGGGGGCTGCTTGAAATGTCCATCCCGGACGTTACTTTATTCCACTTGGTTATGGGTTCTCTCCTCGTTTTTTTATATTTTTAATAAACACATTTTTGCAGACTCACTGACGTATAGAATCAATTCACTTTTTAGAAACTTGGAGCCTATATCCACCACCTTCTGGATATTTTCTTGGGGTTCTTATGTGTGCTCCTTGTGGACCTCCTACCTCAGCTCCCGGGATGGACATCTCAAGCAGCCTCTGCCTCTCATGTCCCATACACAGTTTATATGTGTGAGTACCCCTAGGCATGGTTTACTCACTATACCACGCCTTTTATTCTCCTTTAAGGGTTTTTATATACAAAAAATAGGGGGCCACATCCATAGATTATATTGACATATATGTTTGCTTTTGTAAAACACTAACGCATCCACCCCTGATGAAGTGGAATTCATCCACAGAAACATGTCGGGTCTATACAGACATGCAATATGGGTGCTAGATTGTTTTATATGCTCCTCATCTTTTCAGGACAATTTGATTTTAATACATCTTATAGCACTCCTGTGACATGGAGGATGGTCTCTTATATCTACTATGCAATATGCCATGCTATTACTCGTATGTATTATGATTTGTAACCTGTTACTGTTATGGTTTTCCATTTTATGTATGTACTTACCTGACCACGTCATGTCGTGCATGGTTTATGTGAATTAATACAAACGTTTGCAATAATGTTTTGTTGACTAGTTATGCCCCACATACGTCATTCAAAGTCCCAACCTCTACAGAAATAGGAATGGAGGCGTATTTTATAAGTCTCATTTAAAGTCCCCCTCTCTTGAACCATTTATATTTACTAAAATAATTGCATTTCCATGTTTTGTGTACTGTGGGAGACCAGATATACTGAATGCAGGCTCCTGGATTTAGTAACACTTTAAAGCGGAGTTCCACCCAAAAATGGAACTTCCGCTGTCTGGATTCCCCCCCCCCCTCCAGTGTCAAATTTGCCACCTTTCAGGGGGGAGCAGTTACCTGTCTAATACAGGCATTTGCTCCCACTTCCAGCGAAAGATCGCTGCAGTATCTGCGGCGATCTAAGCCATGTCCAGCCCCTCCTCCATCCCTGGAGACACACAGGTCCCAGAAGATAGCAGGGATCACTCAGAACGTGCAGCGCGACTCACGCATGCGCAGTAGGGAACCAGGCTGTGAAGCTGCAAGGCTTCACTTCCTGATTGTAAACAACATATAGTCTGAGCAGATAGACTAATCTTTTAAAAAAACAACAAAGAAATGCTAGCTAATCCAGAACGCCTCGACATATAATATACAGAATTTAGTGCAACGCAATAAAATTAAAATTAATTCGTAGTCCATAAAATCATCCAGTGATGGTAAAAAGTCCTGTATATGAACAAACACAAGAGCCTCCTAAGGTGCAATAATGGACAAGACAGTAAAGCGGTGATTGCAGCCCTTCCACCACAAATACTCCAGCCTCTCACCTCACAGACTCGACCTGTAACAGGTCACACAGTTTTTGACCCACACCTGGGGTACCGATCACATACATTCAGCCGATGGTCTCCCCACACATAGGAACGAAAAGAAGAGGACAATCTAGTGCTCTCTGTTTTGAAAATGTATTGCATGATACAAACAAGAGGAAAACTACTTACAAGTATGGCACTCTAGCCCAGTGCAAGCAAACGAGCATGTTAGAAAATAATGCCGGTTTCCAACCAGGAAGATGGCCGCAGGTGACATCAGATGTGACTCCTCCCCCCGTACGCGTTACGTCCGTGGGTGGGACTTCTTCAGCGTGGGGTCGGAAGCACGTCAACGGCCCGCTTGTATTTATACTGCCATGGAAACCATCTATCAACAAAACGAACTACCGGACAGAAAATGTCTTGCCAGTATTCTTGCACAAGGGGAGCCGATCGTTGAAGGATGAGACCAAAATCAGTAAATTAAATAAAGAAACCTATGTCACGCATAAAAATTTTAAAAATACACAAGGGTAACATTAACCTTATTGTCAAATGATAAAAAAGAGGACATTCAAGCTTCAAAATTTAAAGGCAAATACACCCTTATTAAAAAAGCCCTCTACTGATATCAAACATATGGAAAAAAATATTAAATTAAGAATAAAGATGTATTTTAAGGTTTTATTCTTATACCGTATGTGATTGGTACCTCAGGTGTGGGTCAAAAGCTGTGTGACCTGTTACAGGTCGAGTCTGTGGGGTGAGAGGCTGGACTATCTGTGGTGGAAGGGCTGCAATCACCGCTTTACTGTCTTGGCCATTATTGCACCTTAGGAGGCTCTCTCTATTTGTTCATATACAGGACTTTTTACCATCACTGGATGATTTTATGGACTACTAATTAATTTTAATTTTATTGCGCTGCACTATATTCTGTATATTCACTTCCTTATTCTCTTACTAGCAATGCTGGCGCCTCCACCCGGAGCTGAGGGACGAATCGGTTTTGGGTGAGGACATCGCGGGTGCCCTGGGCAGGTAAGTGTCCTTATTGTAAAAGTCAGCAGCTACAGAATTTGCTGTAGCTGCTGACTTTTAATTTTTTTTTTTTTATAGGCGGAACTCCGCTTTAAGCTCAAATGGTATACCCTTGTTTATATGTTAATAAAAGTTTTTGGTAACAGAAAATATGGCATAGGAAGTGGGTAAAATATTAAATTCATGCCAAGAATGACATTTCCATTAATTATACAAGAGTGATTTAAAAAGAGTTGCTTTTATGTAAACCTAATCATCCGATGTGCTATGCTCCGCCACAGTGCCAGCATGTGCAGTATTCACTATCATGTGATGCAGTCATACACTGCAATGAAATGTATCACAAGCATCCCGGGAACAGAGGGGATTATTTGTCCCTGATTTCTTACGGATGATGTTTCCTGATAACCTGCTCTTCAAGAAAATACTTTTCACACAATTCAGTCTGGAGTGTTGTGTGATGAGATTTATTTCACATGATGCCTTCTATAGTGTATGATCATTTAATTCACCCAAAGCAACCAAACAGAAGTCTGTTCCTTGTCCTTGATGAGATCAGAAAGCTGATTGGTTGCTCCCATTCTCACCAACAATGTCAAGCTGTGCCAGGACATGATCAGAGCAGGAAGTGATCGAAAAATGTCCCTAATCGGGAGGTAGCTAGCAATAAAAATCAGAAAGAGGATATAACCCTTCCACGCTCTTTCCAAAAGTACAAAAAATTTATGCTTGTGGTCGGTCTTTAAAAAAGGACCCCAAAGAATGGTTCCTGCAATAGAAGGCTGTAAATACCCACCTCTCCAAGGGGCATGTCCTGGAAAGGTGGTTGGCTTTGTCCTCCGCTTTGTGCAGTGGTTCCTCCCGCAGACTTCTACATCACTACCGGACACAGTAGTAATGTAGGGAGTAACCATTGACGGCAGTGGTAAACCTGGTGTCCAACACACCCATCAGGTGTGTCAGATGTGAAGACTGCGCGGTGCCGCCGGCAAAATGCCGCTCCGGTGGCGTTTTGTGGGCGGATTTAACCCCTTTTTGGCTGCTAGCGGGGGCATAGCGCCACTAAAACGACTAATAATAGCGCCGCTTTACCGCCGACACCCGGGGCGTCTCAGTGTGAAAGCTGTCTTATGCATCCTATGCATTAAGGTGAAAAAACATCTGGCAGTGACCCCCCCCCCCCTCTTTTACTTACCTAGGCCCTGGAATTTCCAACGGCGAGGACGCACTGTCCCTCTGTCTGGGGTTCTCGGCACTTAATTGGATAGGTTGATAGCAGCGCAGCCATTGGATCTCGCTGCTGTCAATCAAATCCAATGATGTGAGCGCCGGGGGCGGGGCCGAGTCATACATTCAGCGGCTATGGATGGCAAATGCTGGACTTGGGAGTGCGACTGCAAGGTAACCCCCCCGGAGAGCGCTTCTCCTAGGGGGTTATCTGATGTGGGGAAGAGCCGCAAGAGCCGCCGAGGGACCCCAGAAGTCGGGGATTAGGGCCACTCTGTGCAAAACGAGCTGCACAGTGGAGGTAAGTATGATATGTTTGTTATTTCTAAAAAAAAATATTTGAAGCTTTACAATCACTTGAAGTTGGGACTCAAAAAGGTCATTATGCACAATCTTTTATTGAAGAGACCAAAATTTGAAGTGTTTTTGGGAAGATTCAGAGGAAATTTAGAGGAAATGCAAAGTATTCTGAAACATTTATTAGATATGCATGTAAAGGGGATCAGTTTGATGGTAATAGTCCCAGCAATGTGTTTTAGAACAATGCACACATTCTAAAACGTGATGTGTCATGCAGTCCCCCAACATCAAAAAGACTGCCCTCCTTTATATCACAACACCACCCCCCAGCAGGGTCGCCACCCCATCCCTTTAATAAAACTGAACACATAAAAATTACACAGCTTCTGTGGCTGATTAAGGTGATAATTAAATTCGCCTGGTGCCTTATCTACATTAAATTAATCTCAGAACCATATAATTCATATGTGTTCGGGTTTAAAGGGATGAGGTGACAACCCTACTCCCCAGTTTGTTAAGCCTCGTACACACGATCAGATTTTCCGATGGGAAATGTTCGATGTCAGGCTGTTGGCGGAAAATCCGACCATGTGTATGTTCCATCGGAGAATTGTTGTCGGATTTTCCGCTGACAAATGTTGGATCGCAGGTTTTCAAATTTTCCGTTGACAAATGTCTGTTGTTGGATTTTCCGAGTGTGTGTACACAAGTCCGTCAGACAAAAGTCCAAAGTACAAACACGCATGCTCGGAAGCAAGGAGGAGCCGGAAGCGGTCGGTCTTGTAAACTAGCGTTTGTAATAGAGAATTAACATTCGTGACGCGGCAAATTATGAAATCTCAAAATGCAGCGCACAATTCTCTTCTTCTTTAATGGGATAATAATTAAGCTGCTTTGCTGGTGATACTGATGGAGTTATTGCAAACACATTTTCAAAGGCTTTTTTTTTCTAGTGATATCAAGAATAATATTATTATGCTTTTTTTTTTTTTTTATTTGGTGCAAGTTACCACAACACCATTATCCCGTAGTTCTTAAGATCAAAGATACAACTATGTTGGTGTCCCTTGTCAATTTTACATTGTAGTTTTTAAAATGTATCTTCCTACTCCCAAACTGTCATTTAAAGTAAAACACATAGCCAAGTATTATTTTACACAGTTTTTTTATTGTGCATCAAAAAAAGAAAACAAATACAATTAGACATACTATCTGCCAATAGAACTTAACCAAAAAGTTCATTCTATGCATCCAAAATTATAGAAAATATACCAAATCAAATCATTATTCAACCAAAAAATAATGTCAAAGCAATAACTCCAAGGCCAATAATAAATAACACGTTATCTCCTCCGATTCCACAACATGACGAACATTGACGAACGGCCGTTCAGAAACGAACTGAAAAGCACGAAATGACTAACGCAAACTGAAAAGGGCTAAATGAAAAGCGCAAAAAGAAAAGTGTGAATCAACACTCACCAAACTTCTACTAACACGAAATTAGCAGAAGGAGCCCAAAGGATGGCGCTAAAGAACTGAAAAACAATGTCGCAAGTCACTACGTTCGTATTTGTTGGCCAACAATTGTGTGGCCGTGTGTATACAAGACAAGTTTGAACCAATGCCCTTCAGACAAAATTCCACGGTTTTGTTGGCGAACAATCCGATCATGTGTACGAGGATACAAGCAAATGTGACAGATAGCAATTCTGGTATTCCAGGAATTTAGCTGTTTTTTGAAACCAGTAAATTGATGGGTTTAGTTCCACTTTATGATTTACTGCTGTTCAGGGGCTCTGAGCTTCACTTTAAATCAGAACTAAAGCCAACAATTTGACAGTTTCAAAAAACAGTTACATTTAAGGCATGTCTGAAATGCTAACTGTCACATTTCTTGTGCTCTCAACCAAGTTGTCAAACCATTAAATGGCTGGTGTCATAACTGATCACATGTGCAGCATCATGGCAGGTGAAGATCAAACAGTTAGGAGGGCTTAGTTCTTAGGCTTTAATCTTTTATACTCCTTGAAGCTTTGTATAGTTATGTACATGGGTGCAGGATAATTTGCTGGCCAATGGGTGGATGGAGAAATCTACCCTGCCAGGCCAGCTATTGTAGTCTGACAACTGGCACCCATGGTTTTCAGAATACCCAAACAGTTACTGCATCTGATTGGAGACAGTTACTGTTCTGCTAACAGTTTTCCACTCGGCTCCTTAGATTTTTCAGAGTTTGTTAATCCAGGTGTTGTCAACAGAGCCACCTAGAGCATCATGAATTAGCCAAAATTAAAGCTGTGTATGACAGGTTTGAATCCCAACTCCGGGCAAATAAAAAATTATCTGCAAGGGTTAATTACTTACCGTATTTATGTCTAGGAGAACAATAAAAGTACATATACTTACCTGATCCTCTGCACGTCCCCATAGCTAGACCTGCCCCTGCAGTTTCTGCACCCTACTGGTCTGGGGTCCTGAAGCCCTAATCCTGCTTTGGATGTGAGGACGCAGAGGGACAGTCCATCGCTGGAGCGTGGGGGAGTGCCATCTGCTGGGAGTGGAGGATCAAGTAAGTAATACTGTTTCTCTCCCCCCCCCTAGACAAAACAAGTTAATAACCCCCTGCAGTGCACAACCCCTCTGCAAGGGATATTTTTTTTATATACCCAGCGTTGAGCTGTAACCACATGCCGATATATGTGGTCAAAGTGGCACATTCCCGCAAAGCCCCGTACGGGTACGTCTTTGTTTTTTAGAAACATTTTTGGGGATATTTATTATAGCAAAAAGTTAAAAATATTGTTTTTGTTTTTTTTTTTAAATTGTCGCTCTTTTTTTATTTATTGCGCAAAAAATTAAAAACCGCAGAGGTGATCAAATACAACCAAACGAAATCTATTTGTGGGAAAAAAAGGACGTCAATTTTGTTTGGGTACCATGTCGCGCGACCGCGCAATTGTCAGTTAAAGTGACGCAGGGCCATATCACAAAAAATGGCCTGATCATTAAGCAGCCAAATCTTCTGGTCTGTAAGCAATTAAACTTGCCATACTCTAGTAGAATTTTGTTCAAAATGTTATGTTTTCAGAATGTTTTTTCTGTTCACCTCCACCATCACAGGAGTGAGGTCTCAAGCTCTGGGCTCAGAGCTAATGAGTGTAGGCAGGTGCAGTCTCTTCTCCACTGCAGGTGGCGCTCATCCACAATGGCCTTGCAGCTGGAGAAGAAGTTAGGAGGAACATAGTTCCTCTATTGTTTCCTGGGTAACAGGGAAAACTATCCAGTTGGATGCTGCTGCCCCATGTGATCCTGGCAGCCATTTTGCTTCAGGTAGAGCCTATTTAAGGCCCTGGCTCACTTATGCGAGTGAGTAGAATATGGAAAGGTACCCTGTCTGTCGGGGACAGTACTAGTTGTAGGAAAAGGTTCCGGACCAAGAGGGAAAGCATAGGGCTTGCAACTTCTCTGGACATCTTCCTGCTTGGGCACCAGACAGCCAGGCTGCATTCTGCTCTCTTAACAGACGCTGTCAGTCCAGCTGAAACCATCTCGTTTCAAATTGTTGGGAACCGTATGTGTACCCGCTTGGACAGCCTTCCCACTGGGTTTGTTGTGAGGGTTGCTGTATTACTTTAATACATGTTTTTCAGTGCACCTGACTATATGAATCATTGCTGCCGCACCACGCTGCACTCCACCTACAAGAAGAGAGAAAGAGCATTGAAGGAGGTTTGAATAAGGGAAAGATCTCACTCCTCTGATGGTGGAGGTGAGCAGTAATGACTAGGCCTCTCTTAGCAACATTCTAACAACTTTCTGGAAATATTCCAATCAGACTTCAGGAGGTACATAAATAACCTACACCTATAGCAAGGGCATTATTCAACTTTAGTCAGAGCTGCACAGTTTTTTTTTAAATTTAATATACAGACAGCCCTTTCCTGCATAAACATTTTTTTGGGGTAAAGGTGAACTAACCCTTAAATCGAAAAATGTTCTGTGGTAAACTGCCCTTAACAGAGAGGGATTCCTTAGGGAGCCAAGGATTATGTGTATACAGATTACATTTATATACTACTGTGTAACCTTGGATTACAAGCATAATCCGTTCCAGGAGAATGCTTGTAATCCAAAGCATTCGCATATCAAAGCAAGTTTCCTCATAGAAGTCAATAGAAACAAAGATAATTCTTTCCACATTGACTTTTATTGCATGCAATACTGCATGTGGTCAGAGGTGGGGGGGGCGCCAGAGAGACTGAGAAATACTCGGAGACTGCTTGGATGCATTTGGAAACCCTCGGAAAGGCTCGGAAACACTCAGGAACTGAGTATTTCTGAGTGTTTCCGAGTATTTCCAAGTGATTCTGAGTATTTCCGAACGGCTATGAACGGCTCCAAGTGTCACCAGCGCCCCTGCACCTCTGGCCAAATGCAGTACTGCACACCGCAGAGGCTTAAATCCTGCTCATTTTGCAAGACAACACTCACAAACCAAGTCAGGATTTAAAGAAAAAAAATAGCTTGTATTGCGAAAAGCTTGTTAACTGAGTTACTCGCAATCTGGGGTTCCCCTGTATAGCCTTGAGGGGGAGGGTGATACTGCAATGAATTTAGAGAAATGGTGGAGCTTGTACCAGTGAACACAATGACCAGAATTTTTGTAGAATCCATAAAATAAGGATGCTGGCTCCCACAGGGTTTTAGATGAAAGAAAAGCCATAATAACAAGATCAATAATGAAACTAATGCAACACCCTCCTAGTGTAGAGCAGACTGCTAAGTCAGTTTAGTTTGGCTCCCTTGTAATCAGTGGAGCAGGGATTGATTTTTTAGGGCTGCTCAGTGTTTCACAGGCTGCTGCTCTTTTACTTCCCCCTGTGTTACCTAGAATCATAGTGGGAAGAGGGGCAGGGCATGCACCCTAAATATTTATGAAACTCTAGCCAATCCATGGGGAGGTGTGCCCAGTAGGTGGCTGGAGATCCCATAAATGTTCTGAGGCCTGGGCAGCAGAGTGCAGTGTTCCTGGTTCTAGCCCTGCAGGAGGAGACCCCTGTGAGAGGGATCTGCCACCCCTGGTGCAGGAGCCTAGAGGACGTCTTGAGAAAGACATTGAGGTCCCAGTTAGACTTAGCTGGGGAGCATATTCGCAAATCCGCATCTGGGGATCAACTTGGGTTTGGAGAAGTTTACTGGTGAGATCCAGGTGGTGGGAAAGAGTCCAGCTGTCCTATTGTAGTATGAGGCTACATCTCCCTCACTAGGAATAGCCTGGTGGATATTGGCAGATGGAAACCGGTGATCTTGTGACTATGTAAGTAGATGACCCCAGGGTTTAAAAATAGTGACTGTGTGTAGCTTTTATCTCTGGAAGTAGTGCAAGTCCCCAACAGCATAGAGAATGCTTTTGTGAATGAGTGACTTGTATATCGCTACCTATGCAAACTGAATCGCTTCACGGCGCATTTGCTGCCGGTGTCCATCTGCGGTATAGTGCGGTCCTTTGCCCCATGGGGTCCCGACACGCTTACAAACGCATACAACATACACATATTTGGCCAATTTTTTCAACAGGATCTAATTAACCTACCAGCATGTCTTTGGAGTTTGTGCAGTGCAGCCAGAAATCGGGGAGTCCTCAAGTTGCACAGTTTTGTAGTTTATCGGGGTATCCCATGCTCCCTACACCTATCCAAGTTTATAATTCCCAATAAAAACAGAAACCCCTAAACAGTTCTTTGGAGCCAGTGGAAGAGTGCGGACAATCCGGTGTGCTTGGATGTGAGTGCTCTAAGGGAGAAATAGGACAGAATTCCCCAGCGGGTCTTTAGGGGGTGTGCTACGCTAAAAAACTTTTAGGGGAACCCTCTGCATCCACCTGACAATATGATCAGTGCTGTCATTTTTTAATGCAAGGCAATGCTGCACCCTTATTAAATGGGCCTTTACTTTTAAGAGAAAATATCTGCCATTCACTCTTCTATTTCACATCCATGTTTGTTTTTGTCTCACGTGCCGGTCTCCAAAGCGTCCCTGGAAACTGTTTTCATCTACACGGATGCAGCAGAGGAAGCAACATTGTGCTGGGCTCACCTCTCCCATGATATCACTCTTCTCTGTATGAGCAGGGAGTGCCATTCCTGAAAGGTTCATAAAAACGCACAAAGTCTTGTGACCTCAGTGGACTTCCTCATTGCTTCCTGTGTTTAGTTAATGTATCCAGACACTACGTTACATAACAACAGAACATTATATTACAATATAACTCAAGGCAAGCCTTTTATTTTTCATAGAATAAGAGAGGGTCAGTTTTTTTCCATCTGGGTCCCGTTGGGGCGATTTCACTTCACTTCCTGTCTCATAGCCAAAAGAAGAAGTGAGAGGCATTGCCTCCAAAGTGAGAGAATCCCTGGTTGTCACCAGAACTTGTGTCCCCATTGGGAGACTTCCCCATACCTCCCAACTTTTTGAGATGGGAATAAGGGACACCTATCAGCAAAAAGTATGCAGGCATAGGACACACCCCTTGCCACACCCCCTTAAAGGAGAATTGTACAAAAAAACAAGATTAGTTAAACCCACAAGTGCTTTTTTTTAACACTAATATACCTTTATATTGGCTTTTGGAATTTACAAATGCAGCAATTTAGGAATCAGATGAAAGGTTTAGCACTGGAAAACACTTTTTGATAGATAAAAAGTGCATTTTATATACATCTATAGATCAGACCAAAATGAGGGACAAATGAGGAGGAATGAGGGGCAGAAGGACATTGCTCCAAATCAGGGACAGTTGGGAGCTATGGACTTCCCCACTACTCCTGTTCTGGTGACAACCCAACATTTGGGATGGTTTTTTTTTTCTTCACGTTTAGTGATAATGGTAAACAGGATAAATGGAGAGGGTGAATCTTCCTAACAGGGATGCAGACAGCAATAAAAACTTAACAGGGGTTGTAATCCCTCTCCACTATAAAACTGAAAAAAGATTTTTCTTTAGTTATACTATAACATCTGATTTATACATTTTCATACAATCTGTTATCCTATTCTGCAACAGTTTAGCATGTTACCTCAGAGTTAGAAATTATACATGAGCAAGTCAGAGCAATTCTATTGGCTGCCATTGCAGTCCTCCCCTGAAAATGCTATTTCCCTGGCTGTCATGCAAATTCAGTGGCTTCAGTAAGAGCGTCTTCAAACCTGCATCGAACCTGCATTGATCAATGCTGTTCAATGGGCCTAGTGTGCACGAGCTGTAAATTCTGGGTCGTACACTTCAAACAGGTTTTGATCTGTGTGCTTGTTCCCAGTCTGTAATGCAGCAAGTATTGATAAAGCCAGGCAACCCACATTTTCAGGGGTTCAGGAAGACAGCTTCCATATTTCTCTTAGTAAATATGTCCTTTAAAGTGGTTCTAAAGCCTTAGCCCGGGTTCACACCTATGCGAATTAGATGTGCGTTTCCGCACATCTAATTCGCATAGCAGGAGAATGTGACTGGCTCCCTATGGCACTGCGTACTGCACAGAAACGCTGTGCGTCTTTGGCTGCGTTTCAGGGCCGAATTCAGGCATAGAATCGGCCCCGATTCGTCCCTGAAACGGTGAACAGGGACGCACAGCGCTCCTGTGCGGTCCGCAGCGCATTATAGTGTGAACCCGGGCTTAAGGTTTTTCACCTTAATGCATTCTGTGTCCTTCCAGCCCCCTCCTTTTTTTTTTCTTACCTAAGCCCGATCCAGCGATGTGCACTGTCTCCCTCCTCATTGGGCAGATTGATCAAATGATGTGCTGAGCAAGCCGGGGGTGGGGGCGGGGCCGAGCTGCCCACTCTGTGTCAATAGACGCAGGCAGGGTGGCTCGGGAGCAAGCATGCACAGGTGCCCCCATGGAAAGCGGCTTTTCATGGGGGCACTGGGTGGGGGGAGGAGCCTGGAGCACCAGCGGGGGACCTCAGAAGAAGAGGATTGGGGCTGCTCTGTGCAAAACTATTGCACAGAGTAGGTAAGTATAGTATGTTTTGTTATTTTACTTAAAAAAAAAAAGCTTTAATGTCGCTTTAACCACTTCAGCCCCGGAAGGATTTACCCCTTAATGACATGGCCATTTTTTGCGATACGGCACTGCGTCGCTTTAGCTGACAATTGCGCGGTCGTGCGACGTTGTACCCAAACAAAATGTATGTCCTTTTCTCCCCACAAATAGAGCTTTCTTTTGGTGGTATTTGATCACCTCTGCGGTTTTAATTTTTTGCACTATAAACAAAAAAAGGCAGACAATTTTGAAAAAAAATACAATATTTTGTACTTTTTGCTATAATATCCAAAATATAAAAAATAAAAAAATGTCTTCATCAGTTTAGGCCGATATGTAGTCTTCTACATATAATTTTGGTTAAAAAAATTGCAATAAGCGTAAATTGATTGGTTTGCACAAAAGTAATAGCATCTACAAAATAGGGGATAGATTTATGGCATTTTTATTTATTTATTTATTTTTTACTAGTAATGGCAGCGATCTGCAATTTTTATCAGGACTGCGACATTGTCACGGACAGATCAGACACTTTTGACACTTTTTTGGGACCACTGACATTTATACAGCGATCAGAGCTAAAAATAGCCACTGATTACTGTGTAAATGTCAATGGCAGGGAAGGAGTTAACACTTTGGCGCAATCAAGGAGTTAACTGTGTTCCCTGAATGTGTTCTAACTGTGGGGGGGATGGGACTGACTAGGGGAGGAGACCACTCGGTGTTCCTATATACAAGGAACACACAATCTGTCTCTACTCCCCTGACAGGACGTGGATCGGTGTGTGTTTACACACACCGATCCATGTCGATCCACGTTCCTACTCTGTCACGAGCGATCGCAAGTGCCCGGTGGACACATAGCGCCCGCCGAGCACGTGCATCAGCTCCAGGGTCACGCAGTAGGCACGCGCCTGCTAGATCGTCTTAAAGGAGCGAAGTATACCTATGGCGATTTGCGCAGCCGTGCCAACCTGCCGCAGTATAACTGCGGCGGCTGGTCGGCTAGCGGTTAAATATACCATTGAAAATGTTTTAATTGATTTTATAAATTCCCCCCAAAAAATACCTGTTGATCCTGCCAGAAAACCTAGAAGCTTTGCTCTCTGTCTCTGCTGCACTGTTATCAGTTACATTGTTCCCAATTCATATCCTTCCCCTGTTATGGAGAGGAAGAGAGAGGGAGGATTTCTGTAGTCCTAGCACACTTGTTGACATTGGGTGACAACTTGGCTCCTCCATAGTTACAATACAGTGAAGTTGTCAACCTAAGACAGGAAGTATGTTTCTGGCAAAATCACCAAGTGAAAATATGGAAAATTAAATGCAGCCACCACAACTAAGGTATGGTCACCTGCAATATATTACATTTTTTGTTGTTGGGCTTAGATCAAATTTAACTGCAAACAGACAGCTTTGTCTTGCCAGCTTTTCATTTCTGTGTGACACCACTGAGCAGCTTTTCATCACTTTTGTGAAAAAAATTTAAATTATTTTAATAATTTAATGTAATTAATACCTAAAGTGTCACTAAACCCACATCATAAAAAACTATCAATAAATGGTGTATTACATGCTCTTCATACTCACTCAGTCGCTATGAGATTCGTTTTCTGCATTCTGCAAAATAAAACTGGTTTATCCTACTGCTCTCTATCTCCCCCTTCTGTTCATGTCTCCAATTCAGCTAGGGATTTTCCAGCTGTGGTGGCAACTCTGCACATGCTCAGTTCTTCATGAGTTTCTATGCTGAGCATTTCCTACCTATCACATCTGAGCAGCCCATGTGACTATAGTAGAGTCACACATAAACAAAGTACAAGGGGAAGTGGGGTAAATACTTCGGGACTTTGAAGGTAGTTTTTAAATATAGTAGATGGAGTAGGTAAACCTGTTTAATTTATCAATAAAAAAGATTTTTATTACAATTAATACAAATTACACAAACATGATTAAAAATCTCTCAATGAATACACAGCCAATACAGGTAAGTAATGGAGGGGATACCACTCAGTAACTACCACTCAACATGTTTCGCTCATTCGGAGCTTTCTCAGGAGTTTTGGTATATTTTGTGGTATACAGGCTGCCAGATATTAAATAGAAATTGGAGTGATAGAGAGATGTTCCCAGTACCTAAAAATAGAAACTGTAAGTAGGTCCTATAGGTGCAAGTAAACGTCCGTTTTGGCACACAGAAGAACTGAGAATTTGTATATCTTGGGTAGAATCAAAAATTCTATTGTTTAAGGCCCAAAAACCTCATTGCAAGCAGAGACAAGCAGATTGGAATCTCCATAATGGGGAGACACATAGCCAGCAATCTTAAAAATGTCAGGGAGTTCTTGAAAAGAGGTGACTGCATGAAAATGCAACTATAATGAAGGTTTAAACAGGCAAAAACGGACATTTACTTTCACCTATGGGACCTACTTACAGTTAAACATGTCTACCTACTCTATCTACTATATTTAAAAAGCACCTTCAAAGTCCCGGGGTATTTACCCCACTTCCCCTTGTACTTTGTTTATTTTTCATACGGGATGTGGTGCTAAGGTTTGATTGTTTCTGCCTTCTCTTTGTTATAGAGTCGCACATGTGGGCGTATACATAGTGGTAAATGACAGCCCACCCCCTCCCTCCTCCTCCATGCCCACTAACCAGCTAAACACTATGGGGGCAGGATGTTACATGTAGATTAATGGAGGCTTCACCTGCCTTTTATTCTATGACATAACCTGTGACTGGCAGAAATCCGCCCACACCATGGTATTTCCGCAAAATAATAAAGATTTAATTTCAAATATATATTTATATGCCAATTTAAAACAGTTTATTGATATTATTTATTTATTTTTACTCTGTATTCCAAAGGCTGTTTTTTTTTTTATTATTTTGAGCATGTGATCAGCAGTAGAGGACCTAAAACTCCTACTGCTTATGTTTCCCTGCAGACAGGCTGGGAAAGAGCTGGGTCATGTGAGAGCTGTATATCGATTAGGAAAGAAGTACTTAGATGTTTTTTTTATTAAAATAATTACAGAGCCATCATCCACATACACAATTAGAAGGGACAATGAAAATAAAATAGTGTGTTTAGTATCACATTAAATTAAAACGACGATTAATATTTAATAAATAAATAATTTCATTAATAATTAATAAATATTTGAATAATAGATCATTTAATAAATAAATAATTGAACAATAAATAATACATTAAAACATTAAACATTTAAACTTTGAGCTTAAAATGACCCTATTCTCTTATCGTTTCTCTTTAAATGATGAATCAAAACGTTCGCCCTTTCAAATCACATTTCTATACAAGTTATTCCCTGTCGACAATTCAATTTTTGCAGACTTTTCTTGAATATTTTCCAGAAAGTCATCTCGTTCAATTTTATTTTTTTTTTCCCCTGTTAGGAAAGGAGAAAACAAAAACTTATTACGCTGATGGATTGAAGTATATTTTTATACAAACAATGGCACTAAAAGAAGACAAATAGGACCTCAAAACACAATAACTCATTTTGTATGGATCAGGTGGTAACATAATACATTTAATGACGGTTGGGTTTGTTTACATCCTCTTAATTTTGTTACAAAATCAAAATGAATGACCTAGAACATCTTTCAGTAAGAATTTGTGCTGTTCTATTAAGCGGCCGGATCATCAAGACTTCCTAATGGTAAAATATGGCTGTTTGTTCGGCTTTTACATCAGAACTATGCAAATGTAACATTTTGTACAGAAGCCAGAGAGAGATGAAGCAAATTCACAAATAATTGGGGTTAGAGTTTAAGGGGGACTCCAGCCTTACCTTCAGTCTTGCACAGTTGTACAGGTGCCTTTCCTGGACTGAAATTGCATACTCTGATGTTACTTCACACTGGGAGCTTCTCCTGGGAAGCTGTGTAATTTGGGACTCTGGTGTAGGATCTGACATCTCTATGGATGGTACCTGGAGCCACGTGTGCAGTAGAGGCCTATCATGTCAAGTGTAACAGGCAACCACTGCCAAGGCCTAGGAACCTGTGTGTGAAACTGGAAGGGGCATATTCAGAGCTTCGGCTCGTAGCCCCTGCAGAACTGTCTTGTAGGCCCCGGTGCTAGGAAATGGCTATACAACCTGGATGCCAGGGGGGCAACAAGTATCTTATATATTTTCCATCATCCTGTAAAGTCAGATCAGGCACAGTGAAATATGAAGAATCTTACTGATTACTGCCTCAGACTGACCCACCATCACCAAACCATAACACACCCCTGTCCCTGTTTTGCTTTTCATTTAAGATTATTTGCAGTAAAAGCAGGGATACATAAAAAAAAACTCTGTAGCGTATTAATGTGCTTTGCTTTACTAAACAAAAATGCTTTACCTACAAACTACATACAATTTAAGGAAACAAGACATAAAAGTATCACTAAATGTGCATACAATATACACATGCACAAGCTATCTGTCCTTTCTAGAAAATGAGCATAGACAAGGTATATAGTAGGCAGGGCTTTTTTTCTCAGATAATAGGTGCAGGAACCCCCCCTTCTGAGTTCCCCCTTGTCTATGCACCCTACGCTCCTCTGAGCGCCGGCCCTTGGTCCCACCCCCTACCCACCTCCCAGTACTGCCCCAAGTATCATTTTGTGGTGCTAAATAATTTGTATGGAATTTGCTCTTATCGAATAACAAGAAAAGCAGTAAAATATATCCCCTGGAGTCAGCAACAATAGATCTCCCAGTAATAATAGAACCCACCCAAGCAACAATATATCCTTAACACAATAATAGACTCTCCCCAGCAACAATGGCTCCACCCCAGCAACAATGGACCCCATCCCAGCAACAATAGGTCCCCTCAGCAACAATAGGATTCCACCCTAGCAACAATAGATCACTAACACAACAATAGACTCCCCTAGCAACAATGGACCCCACCCCAGCAACAATAGGTCCCCCCCCAGCAACAATAGACCTCACCACAGCAACAATAGATCCCTCACACAATAATAGACACCTCCAGCAACAATGGACCCCACCCCAGCAACAATAGACTACCTCCCCACACACACACACAGCAAGAATGGACCACCCACAGCAAAATACCACCGCAGCAACAAAAGATCCACCCAGCAACATTAGACCTCCCAGCAGCAACAACAGAACTCCCAGAAGCCAGCATCAATAGACCCAACAGCATACAGCAACAATAGACCTCTCCCTCAATAGTAGATTCCTACCAGCAACATAAGACCCCCCCAGCAACAATAGATCCCCCACACAAAAACAGACCTTCCAGCACACCCCTTACATGCATTTAGTGCTGGAGGTGCCGGAACTGCGTTCCCCCGCTGAAAAAAAGCCCTGATGGTAGGTATACACTAAACAGTTATTTATCATGGTTCTTCCTGGTGACGGAGTCTTCCTATTATCCAGGATCTCTCCAGATTGCTCTTTGCTTCCTGGAGGCCTGCCAAAAGCTACCAGTTCCCTTTTGCCAGCACATGGCTGTATTCAAGTCCTTTGTTCCCTTCCCCTACTTTTTACCAACATCACGTCCTATACAATGAGTTCCATGAACTGAATGGGCTCATTAGCATCAATGAGTTACGTCTTCGTTTTATGCATTTTACTGAGTAACTGGACAATTTAGAGAGTAAACGGCACTTAGTTTTTGAAACTGTCATGCAAGAGCCGTCAGTTATTTTTTCACATAAAGGGTATCTGAGTTGGGATGCTGTGTTGCTTGTGACGCTGTGCATAATAAACTGCTGCAAACTTCCTGTGTCCTTTGACCTGCAAGCCGGAGGCTTATCCATTTGTCCACTAAAAGGGAAAAATGGGCAACGTATCTTCTGATGCCCCGTACACACGGTCGGACATTGATCGGACATTCCGACAACAAAATCCTCGGATTTTTTCCTACGGATGTTGGCTCAAACTTGTTTTGCCTACACACGGTCGCACAAAGTTGTCGGAATTTCCGATCGCCAAGAACGCGGTGACGTCAAGCACGTACGACGAGACTAGAAAAGGCCGGCTCAGAACCAAGCGCAGCACCCTTTGGGCTCCTTTTGCTAATCTCGTGTTAGTAAAAGTTTGGTGAGAGACGATTCGCGCTTTTTCAGACTCGTGGCTTTCAGATCGTTTTCTGCCGTTCAGTTTGTGCTTGTGGGTTTGTATCTGCTCTTCAGTGCGTGCAGCAAGTTCCGCGTGACTTTAGTCACTGTATTCTTGTTCGTTCGTTACTGGTTTTCAGGTCGCTCTTCACAGGCCTTGCTGTTCTTCAGTGCGTTCTGTTACTTCGTTCTGAGCAGCCGACCGTTTTATAGCCATGTTTCGTATGCGTACTCCTCGTAGAGTTCGTGCTGTGCGGGGGCTTGGTGTTGGGGTCCTGACCTTGACACAAGTCCAGTCCATGAACAGGGTGGAGAGGAGTTCATGGACCAAGAATTGGTTGCTTCAGCGTGACCAGTTCTGTCATATGCCTTTGCTCCGTGAGATCCGTGAGAATAATCCTGATGATTTCAGGAACTTTCTCAGGATGACGGACCTCGTGTTTCACCGTTTGTTGGCTTCGCTGGCCCCCTATATTAGCAGGCAGGATACCTGCATGAGGCAAGCCATCACTGCGGAGCAGAGGTTGGTCGCTAACTTGCGGTATTTGGCGACAGGGAGAAGCCTGCAGGACCTCAAGTTCTCGACAGGCATCTCCCCCCAGGCTCTGGGGATCATTATCCCAGAGACCTGTTCTGCCATCATCCAGGTCCTACAGAAGGAGTATATGAAGGTAAGATTTTTATCCTTTTATATCACATTTTATTGTATTGAATGTTTGATAATATATTGTATTTCTTTCCTCATTCCCTAATTACCATGATTGTATTATGCTGTGAATGTCCCCTTTGTTCTCATGCATGCTGGATTTTTATGTAATTATTATTTTATGTCCTTCATACATATTTCCCCTTCAATAACCTCTCCAGCATGGTGTCTCCTGCCCTATATTCACCTCATGTAGTCACTTAACAATGTATTTTATCAGCTCCATAGTAGTGCTTTACCCCAAACACCCCCTAAAATGTTTGGAAATGTTATTTTGGATTTAAATTCAGGCAGAGGGCCAGAGGCTTTTTTTTGTGGTGTCCCCAAATTTTTGGTAACCCTCCCTCCCCCCAACTGCTAAGTCAGCTGATCCCAATTCTCTATCCTCAATCATCTATCTGCTGACTTTGCCAAACCCATACACACTATACCCATCTCTTTACTGGTCAGATTTATGGATGAATTCCCCAAAGCATGTAGTGCAAGGGCCTGCCTGTATACTTTCCAATGGTACTGTTTAAAGTTTTTGTATCCTATTATTATCTTGATAGGTAATAGCAGAATGTCCAAATGTGCTCAAATGTGTACAGTGTGTATTTATATCTTTGTATTATGACACTTCTTACCTGTCCAGTGGGCTGCCAATAGTGTAACAAAGGAGGGGCTGTTCCAAGTAATACCCTGTATTTAGGCATTCATCTCTCAATGAAGTGAAGAGGGTTACCTGTCCAAGAGTCCCCCCCCCTATAATGTTAGAAATGGCCCATGAGAGGGGGGGAGGGGGAATATGATAGGTGTACCTTATACTTTGTTGTTGTTAAATTCCCCTTAATAAATGCTATCTGGAGGTTGACCCATAATGTTTGTGTCTAATCTGCTTGCCAGGTTTCTGTGAAAAAATAGTAATGTTTTTTTTTTTTCCTCAACAGTTTCCTTCCACGCCACAGGAATGGCAGACTGTGGCCTCCCACTTTGCCCAGCGGTGGGACTTTCCTAACTGCGGAGGGGCAATTGATGGGAAACACGTCCACATCGTCCCACCACCCAACTCGGGGTCGTACTATTATAACTACAAGGGGTTTAATAGTATAGTGATGTTGGCGGTGGTGTCGGCTAATTACGAGTTCTTGTATGTGGACGTGGGGAAGAATGGCCGGATGTCCGGTGGTGGAGTCATCGCCCAGACGGAGTTCTACAGGCGTCTCCAGAATGGCAGTTTGGACTTGCCACCTCCAGAGGACAATGTTGAAGGTCTCCCATTTGTGTTCGTTGCTGATGAAGCATTTGCGCTGGGGGACCACCTGATGCGGCCATTCCCGATGAGGACCCTCACCCCGGAACAGAGGGTTTTTAATTACCGGCTGGCCAGAGCCCGAAGAGTGGTGGAGAACACATTTGGAATTCTGGCCAGCCGGTTCCGACTATTTCTGACACCCATCCATATGGCGGAGTATAAACTGAACCATATTATACTGGCGTGCTGTGTTCTCCATAATTTTTTAAGAAAACATTCAGCCAACTATGCTGGCTCAGTTGGGCCTGAGGCCGGAATCCCAAATACTTCCACAATGACGGCACTTGAAAGCGGCCGTCCTGGCTTGCCCTCCCTGAATGCCCGTGATGTCCGGTTACGATACCTGGAGTTCTTTGCCGGTAGGGGGGCTATCAATATGCCAGACAATATGTGACACCTTTTTTAAATAAAAAACAACCAAAAGCAATTCTTGGTGGACATTTACTGCTTGTGTTTGTTTTAGCTGACCCTGACAAAAATGTGTTGAGTGCAGAAAACGTTGTGATTGGGTAACCTTATAAAAAACAGTGTTGGCTGGTACTTCCTAAATGCAAAAACACATTTCACTTCAAGTGCACTTGCAACTGCACTGAACCTGCACTTGTAGTGCAAAGTGTATTTGACCTTAGGAAATAACCCCCATTTGTGCATAAAACAACAATCACATCACCCCAAAAGTGTTGTTGTAGTGTTGAGACAATAATCCACACATTCTTGAGTAAGGCACTTTTTTATACCTGCACAATCAAAATGTGCATTTACCAAAGGTTTTTAAAACAAACCAACATGTTTGTAGTATAAAATGTTTGCAGTAGCATTATGAATAATCAAAATATCCATTTCAGATAAAACAGGCCTGTGTAAAACCAACAAGAAAGCCAAAAAACTAGAACTTACAAAGTTCACATATGGTAAAACCTGAAGGCTATATCAGACATCAGTATTTAGGAACTGGGTTTGATATAGTGTTCAGATGGGGGGAAATCACCCCTGGAAAAGACAAATTTGGAAGATGCACACCAATTTCCCAATGTCAACATGTGCTATCTGCCATCAGGGGGGATCAAGGGACGTGTTTTGGGGGAGCAAGCCCTTCCTCAACGCTACTTTATAATTGAGGAAGGGGTTGCCCCCCCAAAACGCGTCCATTGATGTCCCGTGATGGCAGATAGCACATGTTGGCACACTGTGTGCATCCTCCAAATTTGGCTTTTCAAAACATTGTAAAAATTGAAATTACTGAAAACCGGTCATTTTGTGGGGTTTAAATTCGCCCCAAAACATCAATGATGTTATTATTTTTTGTAATAACATCACGTATTTGTTGCTGGATGTTTTGCAATTGGAGATTACACCCCATGATCTCCCCTATCAGTATCTGGGCACTTTCAGAAGTAAAGCGTTCTGGATCCACAACATCACGATCACCTAAAAAGAGATAAAGAACAAAAAAAAAGGTCTCAAAAATCTGCCACCAGCCATCTCTTTTACCTGAGTCTGTGGTCGCAGACACTCACCTCTTGTGGTGCCAATCTCCACTACATCTTCTTCTTCCTCCTGCTCAGCATCTTGGGTTTGGGGTAGTTCCCCTTCTTCCAGAGGGGGGGGGGGGTCTGTGTTCTCCTGGGATGAGGAGTGTCCGAGTCTTTTCTCCCCTATGTAAAACAAAAATGGTATACTTAGCACACAGATATTTGATGGCAGAACTATAGAAATAGGAAACATTGCTTGGAAGTGGGGTACAATTGTCTATTTTAGCCGAGTTCAAAGATGTCTTTTTTTTATTGCCCTTTGTCAAGCTGCAATACTTTACCTGTTTGGTACAAGCTTCACACATGTAACCCCCCCTATAGTATACACTGGAGCACCTGTGTACCCCCCCTAATAAAAATGGTGTTCTTGTGTCCCACACTAGTGCTCCAGTGTCCAGATGTGAAAACAGCTGCTCAGTGTCCTCTCCTTACACACAATCTAGTTTGCATTTCATTCTAGTAACAAACCCATCTACCTAAACAAATATTTGGCATCCAAGTAGGCCCCAAAAAAATGTGGGAAAATGCATATGGCCTAAACAATGGTGTTCTAGAGGCCGAACGAAAAATGTTTGATACGAACGAATAATGGGCCCATGAACATTAAAGTTGACCTTTTTAAACGTTACAATTAATAAAAGCATATGGAGCAGAACGAACGGAATAAAGCCAGAAAGAATAGAAACACAGCACAACTACTTACTTTTTTGCAGCACTCTCCGGATCTTTCGGTACTGCTCCGGCTCTCTCAACTTCAGGTACGACCACCGCTTCCTGAGCTGATCTTTTGATCTTCGGACCCCGAAATTCCGCTCGAGACTCCTGACCACTTTCGCCATGATCTTGGCCTTTCGGATGTTCGGGTTGGGGTAAGGCCCATATTTGCCATCATAGTCGGACTTCTTCATGATGTCGACCATCTCCAACATCTTCCCAAACGACATATTTGTGGCCTTAAAACGTCTCCTTCTGGATCGGGACGTGCCAGGATCCGGGCTTTCCTCCTCCTCCTCGTTGCTACAATTAGCACGCACCTGGTGTGACTCCGCCATCATGCTCTTCCCCCACTGCGCCGAACGAAAAGGGGCGGGGAATAGAATAGAAAGAACGGCAGGGGCGGGCGGAGTTACACACATGCGCAGTGTCTATAAAGCGTAACACGCGTGCGTATTACGTACGATCTGTGAGCGGAGGAAGGAGCATTGGACGCGCCGATCGTAAGAACGAAGGTAAGAGACAAACTTGGGCCTATACTGCTTCTAGATTGAGGACTATATTGTAACAAGATTAGGAGAGTTTGGTGTGACATTAAGCTTTGTCTTGTGTTGTGTCTTGCAGTGAACATGGATATCTTAATGAGAGATACTGACTTCATGTCACTATTCATTGATATGCTAAGGGAGCTGCCCTGTCTGTGGGAGATTACCCACCCCCATTTCAAAAACCAAGCAAAGAGGAAGGCAGCACTGGAGCAATTGTGTGAAATTGTGAAGCAGGTGATCCCCACGGCAGACATCACTTATTTAAAGATCTTAATTGGTTGCCTGAGGAGCACATATCTGAGGGAGCGCAAGAAAGTCCTGGATTCATAGAGATCCGGAGCAGCAGATGACATCTATGTCCCCAGGATGTTGTACTATGACAGGCTGCACTTTCTGGCAGGCCAGACTGAACCCAGGCCACCCCTCTCAAGTCTTCCTTCCACGCTTCCTTCCCCCCCGGCTGAGGCTTCTGACGCCCAACCTGGGCCTACCAGGCCATATGTGGAGGAGCCCAGATTGAGCCAGGTATAGCATTCCTCTAAATATTTCTGCTTGTACTATCAATGATGTTACCTAGATGTTAGTTGGGAGTACTAATTTATGATTGTGATTGATGATGCAAAAACTAAAACCATGTCCCTTTTTCATACACAGGGAAGTCTCAGCCAGGAGGTGGCTGATCTGCAGGTCCCTCCACCCACCCTGAAAACAGAAAGTGGCAGCAGGAGGAGTAGCCTAGAGGAGGCGGCTATCAGATTTTTTTGGAGGGCTACAGAGGTCCTGGGAGCACCACACACCATGCAGGAGAACCTTGCGGCATTCATTGCCTATAAAATGCAGAGGATGGAGGAGGGCCAACAAGCCAGGTGTCAGGCCCTCATTTCAGAGGCTCTGGAGAAAGGTGTGAGGGGACAACTTACACCTCACACACAGCTTTGGGATGGTCCTCCTCCTCCTCCTCCCTCTCCTCCAGGTCCTCCCAGTCCTCCTCCAGGTCCACCCAGTCCTCCTCCAGGTCCTCCCAGTCCTCCTCCTCCTCCAGGTCCTACTCCTCCTCCTGCCACATCTCCTACTGCACAGCCACAGCCCGGAAGGAAGTGTGAAAGGAAGACCAGAGAGTGAGGACCCTGGATCCAGTCTGGTCGGCCAAAAGATGCAGCCTCTTGTGGTACCACAGCCTGGGGACACTGATGTCATCTGCTGCTATCCGAGTCTCTGTGAATCCCGGACCAGACTGCCCTCCCTTATATATGGACTCCTCAGGCCACCAATTTTGAGGTTTAAGAATTGATGTCTGCCGTGGGGGTCCCAGGCTTCACTAATTTCTTATGTTGATCCAGTGTTGCCTTCCTCTTTGTTTGGTTCTGAGCCCTTAATAAAGGATTTTTGTTTTGAATTATACTCTCCTATGTGTTTTACTTCCAAAATGATGGTTTGTTTGTGAGGATTCAGGTACATTGCAAATATACAATGTGAAATGAACAAGGGACACCAACAACAAAAAATCTCCTGGAGATTAAATAATAAAAGATATCAATGGTGTTGGGGTAACTTGCCACACAAAACACACACAAAAATATTCTGGAGTAAAAATAAAAATAACATTGAACAAAGATCAGCCTTGGAAAAAATCCAAACATTAAAGAAAAAAAAAGGCTTAAAAACCAAAAAAAAAATATAAAAAAAATATAAAACTGTCAGATGTGACAACTAATAACAATATATTGAGGGAATCCCACTAAAAAAACACAAATCAAACTTTGTGAGAAGTGTGTGTGAATATGAGCATCAAAACGACTTAATTCTTGTCACATTATAAAGAAGAAGAGAGTGCGCTGTATTAAACCATTTTTTACATTGCAGCGTGACGAAAGTGCTTTATCCATTACGAACGCTAAGTTTACCAGAACGAGCTGTCCCGTGTCGGAATTTCTTCTGAGCATGCGTGGCACTTTGTGCGTCAGAACAGGCCACACACGGTCGGAATTGACGCGATCGGATTTTGTTGTCGAAAAATTTTATCTCCTGCTGTCCAACTTTGTGTGTCGGAAAATCCGATGGAAAATGTCCGATGGCGCCCACACACGGTCGGAATTTCCGACAACACGCTCCGATCGGACATTGTCCATCGGAAAATCCGACCGTGTGTACGGGGCATGACATTTGACTATGACTAAAGTCCAGAATGGTTCTGAACAGGGAAAAATGACTCAAGGTGGAAGCCCTTGGAGGTTGTTTCTTACATAGTCCTGGGTCTACCCTTGCTATTTTTCTTACTATATGGGGTTCAACACAACTCCCTGGAAGTGCACGGCCATGTGAGCCTTCTCACCACTATGAGTTTGAGGTGGTCGTCTCTTTTGTCTTCCCATCCAGAAACTTCCACTACTCTCCAAGTTTAGTAGCCTGACTCCTTACAGGGAAATTTACTTGTCCCCCATGAAGGGGAGGCCACCTGACGTGTGTACTGTTCCAGTACAAGGTAAAGTGCTCCAATCCTTTGCCTCTCCCATGCAATGTTCCCCCTAAAATGGCACAGGACCTGAAATATATATCATGGCCACGCTATAATGGCCACCCAGTCTTACGGGAATTCCAGTGAGCTTTTTAGTTTTTGTACATAATAGGGTTCTGTAGATTTACTAACCTTAATCAAATTTGCAGTTCTAGATTTCTGATCTCAATCTGGATGAAGAGCGTCTGTGAACAGCAATTTTCAAGTCTTGCCACACATTCTCAATTGGATTTAAGTCTGGACTTTGACTGGGCCATTCTAACACATGAATATGCTTTGATCTTAAACATTCCATTGTAGCTCTGGCTGTATGTTTAGGGTCGTTGTCCTGCTGGAAGGTGAACTTCTGCCCCAGTCTCAAGTCGTTTGCAGAATCTAAGAGTTTTTCTTCTAAGATTGTATTTGACTCCATTCATCTTCCCATCAACTCTGACCAGCTTCCCTGTTCCTGCTGAAGAAAAGCATCCCAACAACATGATGCCGACACCAACATGTTTCACGGTGGGGATGGTGTGTTCAGGGTGATGTGCAGTGTTAGTATTCCACACATAGCATTTTGCTTTTAGGCCAAAAAGTTACATTTTGGTCTCATCTGACCAGAACATCCTCTTCCACATGTTGGCTGTGTCCCCCACATGGCTTCTCGCAAACTGCAAACCGGACTTTTTTGGGCTATCTTTTAACAATGGCTTTCTTCTTGCCACTCTTCCATAAAGGCTAGATTTGTGGAGTGCACGACTAATAGTTGTCCTGAGGACAGATTCTCCCATCTGAGCTGTGGATCTCTGAATCTCCTCCAGAGTTACCATGGGCCTCTTGGCTGCTTCTATGATTAATGCTCTCCGTACCCAGCCTGTCAGTTTAGGTGGACGGCCATGTCTTGGTAGGTTTGCAGTTGTGCCATACTCTTTCCATTTTCGGATGATGGATTGAACAGTGCTCCGTGAGATGTTTAAAGCTTGGGATTTTTTTTTTATAACCTAACCCTGCTTTAAACTTCTCCACAACTTTATCCCTGACCTGTCTGGTGTGTTCCTTGGACTTCATAGTGCTGTTTGTTCACTATGGTTCTCTAATAAACCTCTGAGGGCTTCACAGTACAGCTGTATTTTTTTAGATTAAATTACACACAGGTGTACTCTATTTACTAATAAGGTGACTTCTGAAGGCAATTGGTTCCACTAGATTTTAGTTAAGGGTATCAAAGTAAAGGGGGCTGAATACAAATGCACGCCACTTTTTTCAGGTATTTATTTGTAAAAAATAAATGTATTTATTATTTTCCTTCCACTTCACAATTATGTGCCACTTTGTGTTGGTCTATCACATAAAATCCCAATAAAGTACATTTACATTTTTGACAAAATGTTGAAAATTTCAAGGGGAGGGAATCCCTGGTTGTCACCAGATCTAGTGTTGCCAGTGGAAGATTTCACCTCTTTTACTGTTCTGGGGACAACCCAAAATGTGTGAATACTTTTTCAAGGCACTGTAATGTAGCCTTTGTGACTGCTAATATGGAGGTATGAACATTGGTTTAAACAATGGAAATATCTTCTGTTTATTATCTTCCAGATGCTGAGTTGCAGATTCCGTCACCTGATTAGCACACTGACTTTTCACGCGACACATGGCGCACCACGGTTCCGAACAATAAAAACAGTCAACAGTCTCGTAAGTCTTGGCATTAAATGTAATTATGTAATTAAACAACAGGGAAACAGTCACAGAAATTAACAGAGTTGTTAATTGATCTACTATAAGAACATTTAATTTACACCTCAAAACACTACTTTGTGATAAAATAGCAAGGCAATACCTGGAGTTTTTAATATTCCATTGGCTGACACCGTATGAATTCAATTCCCTAAGGACACCCCCGCCTTCTCCCCTACTCCAATAAAGAAATAGTTTTTTTTCTTTAAAAAAAGGTTTTTATAGCCTAGATTCACTTTTGAAGCTGAAGTTTAGGTATGGCAATTTTTGAGTAGTTACATTGGTCCAGCTTGGTCCAATGTAAAGTATGTAGCCACACCACTACTACTGTTTACCGATGTCTTCTGGGTCCCGTTCCATATGGCTGCCCTGCTGCTTACTGAACACAGGAGATCACTCACCATGGGCACAATTCAGAGAACACCTTGCATTTTCTTAATTAATGTAAAGTGTTCCCTGATTGGACAAGGTGGGGATCATGATATGAACAACCCACCTCTCCACCTCATCAAATCAGAGAACACTTTGCATTTTCCTGAATGGAGCCCATGCTGAGCGAGTGAGCTCCAATGGTAACAATGCAGGCATTGGACACCAAAGCTAGTAGAGATGACAGTAGTAGCTGGGCCTGCTAGAGTAACTTCCAACTTCCAGCTTCCAGGAGGATCCCACAGGTATGACACATACACAGTTCCATTGGTCCAAGGTGGACCATTGTAACTATGTAAAAACTGCCATACCTACACTTCAGCTTTAAGTGTTTTACTGTTGAATACATGCTACGTAATGTGTAAATAAAACAGATACAAGTTTTTATTACCTCTCATAGTGATTACACTACTTCCCCTTGCCAATGTTTTCTTCTGCTTTTCTTTCCAACAAGGTGGCACCATCATATTTAAAGCAGAAACTTACACTCCTCATTATCTCCTCTCCCCCAGCCTTTTATACAATCACTGTTATTTTGGTTGGGGGAGGACTCATACCTTTTTTTGGTTATTCATGCTCCCACTTCCTCATTCTTTGCCTCGAAGAGGATGACATCTCCTCAGTCTGCCCTCCACCCACAGCTGCCTGGGATAATGTCCCAGGAGGCTACAGGACCTCCCTGTAGTCCAGTAGGGGACTGGCTGTCAGTGATCAGGAAGTGACTGCCGTCTCCTGAATCCAAGATGGTGGCACAGAAGTTTAGACACTGTGAGAAGAATCTGCTGCATGGAAGACGGCGCTGGACTTCATGGGCTGGTAAGTATCTGTTTCTTAAAAGTCAGAGGTTACAGTACTTGTAGCTGCTGACTTTTCCGTTCCCCTAGCTGGATGAAGTTCGCCTTTAAGGCATCATTTAGGGTAAACATTACTTACTGAAATGAGATGCTGGCTCAGATTTAACACAATTATGTAAATTCTGGTGCCTGTGCAGTTTTGGCCGTGTTCATAAATATCTGACCAAATAAGCCCCCTGTTTATTGCTACAAATTTACAATGTTGCAGTCTGCTCAGGAGACTGAGGAAATGCTTCTTCCTGCCTGCAGCCGACTGATATCAGCTAGAATGGCTAGAATTCACTGTCTGTTATGTAATGATAAAATGTGGCGTTAAAAAAAATAAAAATTATGTATGTATATATATATATATATATATATATATATATATATATATATATATATATATATATATACATACAGGGGCATCGCTAGGGGGTGGCTTTTGAGGCTATAGCCCCGAATCTGGGGCCAATAGCCCCGAGTCTCTGTAGGGGTCCCCAAGAGGAGGGGAGGCTCTCTGCGGACCCGGATGCAAGGGAGAGGCTCTCTGGGGACCTTAATGTAAGGGGGGCTCTCTGAGGACTCTGATGTAAGGAGGAGGCTCTCTGAGGACTCTGATGTAAGTAGGAGGCTCTCTGGGGAACCTGATATAAGGGGGGCTCTCTGGGGACCCTGATGTAAGGGGGCTCTCTGGGGACCCTGATGTAAGGGGGCTCTCTGGGGACCCTGATGTAAGTGGGGGGCTCTCTGGGGATATATATACACCCACACGTATATTACTGTATATACATGTGTATGCTCACCCAAGCGTATGACTTTCTTTACTACGCTGCTATGGGCTCTAGCCCAAGATCTTTTGTAGACCTAGCAACGCCCCTGCATATATATATATATATATATATATATATATATATATACTGTTTCCGTATTTTGTGCCATGTAAGACATGAGTTCAGCTTGGTTTAGATGTCTGCATGCTGTGCTCTGCAGGTAGGGCTGCCCTACCCTAATGCCCCGTACACACGATTGGAAATACGGCCAGCAAAAGACCGATGAGAGCTTTTAGTCGGAAAATGCGACCGTGTCTATGCTCCATCGGACTTTTGCTCCCGGAATTCCAGCCAGCAAAAGATTGAGAGCATGTTCACAATTTTTTGGTTGGAAAAAGTTCAGTTCGGAAATTCCGATCGTCTGTACCAATTCCGACGAGCAAAATTCCTACGCATGCTCGGAAACAATTCGACGTATGCTCGGAAGCATTGAACTTCATTTTCTCGGCGCGTCGTACTGTTGTACGTCACCGCGTTCTTGACAGTCGAAAGTTCAGCGAACTTTTGTGTGACCGTGTGTATGCAAGGCAAGCTTGAGCAGAATTCTGTCGGAAAAACCATCCAAGATTTTTCTGATGGAAATTCCGCTCGTGTGTACGCGGCAAAAGAAACATGGAGAAAGAAGTCCATGATCCTTTTTTTAAATGGCGTTTAGTGCACAAAAAAACAAGCCGCGGTTGTCGATGCGCGTGGCAGCGTGTTTCTCTGCAGGTTGGGAAAGCATGTGATTTTGCTGCGTTCTCAACACGCAGAGATTTGAACTTACCTCCAAGCAGACTTGTAAAGGTACTGCAAATGTTTGCAACATACATCTCTCCAAATTATCATCAATACAAGTAGGAGAGGAGCATTGTGACCAAAAAGTGACCTTTGGGGGGAGGCACTTTCACGCATCAGGGGTGGGGCTTAAATGTCCTATTTTATTATAGGGATTTGGGAGCTGTGTGCTTGTTCAATGTTACAGCTGTGCCGTAGGCTATTCCTTCAGTTAAGTCAGTTTTAATTATTATATAAGGCAGTCATTCATTTGATACGTCTGTTGGACGGGGTGCGTTCTGCATTTTAATGATCCATTTCAGAGCGGTATAACCTGGAGCCTCCGCTGGGGAGCCGTAGCTCCGTACCCAGCACTACAGAGGAGATGCAGTATTTCTATTAGTGATGTCCTGTCTTAAATTAATAATTAGGCCCTTAGTTGAGAAGAGGCTGTTTGTCTTATTTCTCACTGCTGTCTGCGGAAATACTCAGGGGCAGTTTTCTCAGGCAGAGCTTTCAATACTAAATGAACATTGTGACGGATGAGTTTGTAATACTCATTTAAACTCTAATTCCCCAGGCTGCCCTCTGAGAGCCTGTAACCTGGCAGAAACCCAGACCTACAGGCCTCTATTACAGGAACTGAAATCAGGAAGAAATAGTGCTGTTGCCCATGGCAACACCTTTAAATTTTCTAACCAGTTTGAATATCTGAAAAAAAAGCAAAGATATTCTTTTCTGCATTTAAAATCTGAAGCATTTTGATGTATTATTCAAAAGAATGCTAGGGTTTGTGGCCACCAAATTGTGAAAATAGGGAAAGTTTTAGATCATTCTCACCCTCTATCTACAGAAAAAATGGCAGTTGGTTTTAAAGAAAACTAGTTACACCTGGGTTTAGGCAAAAAGAGTAAATTAAAAATCTGGGTATAAAAAAAAACAAAAAAAACCCAAAAAAAAACATCTATACTCATGATGCAGCATAGGTCTGATGTTGCAGATCGGCACTAAGAACTGAACGATCACATGACCACCGATCACTCAGTTCTCCATCTGCTTAGAACAGAGAGCAGTGACTCTCAGTCAACACTCTTCGCTCTTCCCCAATAGCTCTCACTGGAGCGCCAGGCTGGAGAGAGGGCAGGCGCAGAAGGTTTTGACTCTCAGCCATGTGTTGAGAGCTGGAGCCAGCTGTCAAAAGGGCATCTGGGTGCAACCCAGATAATATGGTGGGGATCAGCTCTGTGACATCAGCGGACAGTGGGCAATAGCTCACTATAAGCTGGGTCACAGGAAAGCAAAAGTAAATGCACTCCTGTGACCCAGAAGAGAGGTATGGCCAAAAAAGCTTTGGCCATACTTCTCTTTTAATATTCAGTCTCAAAATATATATAAAGCAAATTATAAATGGTAAAGGTAGGATAACTAATGAAAACTATATACTGGAATTAGCCTCATACAGAGCGTGAATTACTTTTGTCTGAGCCTGGGGCTACAATTGCTAATGCGTTGTAGTTGTAATGTGGTGCGGTTTACACTCATTTTTACATGTGTTCCTCCCTGTGAAAAGAGTGTTTTGGTCTGTAGTAGAGGGGTAAATTGGATGTGGGCAAAGCAAGGAATGTTAACCACTGCCTCAGTTAGGATCTCTACTGAACATTATCAAATTCTCGTAAGTCCACAACATATTCAAAGGTGACACAATAAGCAGCACAGTTGCCATACATTTTTATGTTGTCACTGTGTCAGCAGATATGGGCTGGTAGGATCGGGCTAAGGGTAGGCACAAGAGGCAGCTACCTTGAGTGCTTCAACAGGAAGGTGCTCCAAAAGGCCAGGCCCTGCAAGCTATGCTACTGAAGCAATCCACAGCCTATTGGGGGCAGTCTCTTTGTAATATTTGCCTTGGGTGCCTGTCTCATTACTGGGGCTCCTGGGCGACAGTTTAAAAATTGGCAAATTCACATTTTTTTTATTCTCCTGAATATATGCAAGAAAGCTAAAAACATTATAGTTTATGATCTGAAAATCACTAAAAAAAACCTCTACTGAGGGGCACACTGGGTGCTGGTCATTGGAGGCCATCCTCACCTCTCTGACTACAATGGCAGGAATGAAGAGCTTCACACCAATGTCAACACATGATTTAATAAACTTTATTCAGCCACACAATCTATGCTGCAAATCCCCTCTTGGAGACTGCCCCTACTGACGCGTTTCGCCCTTATTATTATTATTATTATACAGGATTTATATAGGGCAGACCGTTTGCGCAGCGCTTTACAACATTAGGGCAGACAGTACAATTACAATACAATTCAATACAGGAGGAATTAGAGAGCCCTGCTCATTAGAGCTTACAATCTAGGAGGGAGGGTCAAGTTATACAAAAGGGTAATAGCTGTGGGGGATGAGCTAATGGAGAAAATAGTGCAGTTGTTAGATGGAGGCGGGATAGGCTTCTCTGAAGAGGAAAGTTTTCAGGTATCGCCTAAAAGTGGATAAATTTGAAAACAGTCTGACAGATTGGGGTAGGGAATTCCAGAGGATAGGCGAGGCTCCGGAGAAGTCCTGGAGGCAGATATGGAGGCCTTATGGGCTTATGAGTAAGGGTTAAACAGAATTTGATGTATAGATTGTATGGCTGAATAAAGTTTATTGAAGCAAGTGACATCATTAGACTATACACTAGTTTATAGGTCACGTTGGTAAGTCTTTTTTGAAAATGCTCAGGCAAATTATGATTGATTCTGATATAAAGTAATCCTCAATAATGTAGTATTAACATACAGCATGTCTTTTTAGATTCAACATTTGTAGCGTCAACTGTCTAGAGTAGCTATTTAAGATTTAAGTTTGCACCACATGTAGGAATAAAGGCAGCCATAGAATCTTAGCTATGGCTGTTACCATATATTTTACTTTTGTTGGCCATACCAACCAATACACTCTTCCTTTTATTTCCAAACCTGCAATGGATAAAATAAAAACTTTTACATAGTTGGTGAGGCTGCAAAAAGATACCAGTCCATCCAACCTATGATGTATGTGTGTGTTTATGTCAATAGTACATTGTATACCCCTGTATGTTGTGGTCGTTAGGGTGCCCATCTAATAGTTTATTGAACTGTCCGCACTCCCTGCTGATACCCCTGTTTGTGGAAGAGAATTCCACATCCTTAACACTCTGACAGTATAGAACCATCTGTAAAGTGATTGGATTCTACAAGAGCTAAGAACCATTTCTTTGAGAATGCACACACAGGGTCCAATGTTGGGAAGGTCTGTCTGGCAGGGACACCTTTCATTGGCTCAGAGGATGTTTTAGAATGAGGGGGCAGGAACACACGTAACAGTATTTGCTTTCCCATTTACTGTACCACAGTAAACTGAATATAGATGGCAGCAAATGTTTTTCCCAGTGCCGATTTCCATGCGGCAATCAAATTTGAGTAATCGGACATGTTGGAAAATGTTTGAAAAACGAATGATTTTCTAATCAATGATGGGAGAATTGTGCGAGAAATGTAATCGAAAAAGAAATGCGCATGTGCAAGAAAAGAAAATTTACGGAAAGAAAAGAAGATTCTCAGCCATGAAAATTCTTTTCTGTAGCAACAGGAGGTGAAATTGAAGGTTTGGTTGGCCGAATTTCGGAATCAATGGTGGCACCATCGGATCACAAAACACACAAATTTTCTGATTTTTAAAAGAAAATTCTTTCGAAAGTTGGGTTTGAATTTGCAGCTGTACCGTTCGAAGCCAAGCAGGTAGAGCTCCCTTTCCCTCCTCTTATACTGATTCAAACTGGCTCATTGGCTCTTATCATGTGACATGTTTCTATTGAGAGTTTCTTGGACTCTTTGGCATGTCCTCAGTTATTTAAGAATTGATACTTTACCTTTCTTATGCCTTACGATACCATGATCGATTATTGCACGCTTTCTGTTTATTCAGTCTGTCACTAAAGCCCTGCAGGCACTCTGATTCATTGGAATGTAAATACAGCTGTAGCCTCTGAGCTCATAATGTATACTTATGCCGGTATTTAAAAAAAAAAACTTTGGTAACAGAAAAATAATAGCTCAAGCATGAAATGCACGCAAAACACCTGTACAAATTTAAAAAAAAGCCCAATTAAATGAGCAGAGATTGAAGAGTGAATGGGGCCTAGGAGCTGCCACTCAGGTGAAACTCTGTAGCATTGCCTTTCACTCCTCCTCAACTACTACATAAAAGGTTAAGTAGAGAAGTAAAGGGATAGGCAGATGAGCTGGGCCAGCACAGACCACAACCATGCCATGCAAGAAGGCTGTGTTGACGAATTGCCTCTTAGGCCTCATGCACACAGGCTGTTAAAATAACGTTATGAAAACGCCAGTATCTTTGAAGTGATTTTCTTAAACTTTTTTCAGCTTTTTTCAACGTTTTTGCAATAGCGTTTTTTAGCGTTTTTGAGCGTTTTTTTTTTCAAAATTTTTTTTTTTCAATGGATCAAAAACGTTAAAAAACGTTGGTGAATGAGGTTCTTGAGCGTTTTTGAGCGTTTATCAGCGTTAGAGCATTTTTAAAGCTGAAAATGTCTCTCAGAACCTACTGGTCCTGGGTTTTTTTTACAGCTTAAAAACGCCTATGCCATTTGCAGCTCAAAAATGCCTAGGTGGGCATGAAGCCATAGACTAACATAGACAGGCCTTTTTAAGCTGCAAAAAAAGCTCAAAAAAACAGCTGTAAAAACGTCCATGTGCATGAGGCCCTATGAGCAGAATTGCTTCTAATGCTAGCAAGTTTATATTGCAAGCGAATGAAAAAGCATTTATGGAAAGGTAAAATGCTGCAAGACTTGCTCTTTCTGCGCTTTAACCTGCAGGTGGAGAAGGATTCTTCTTCAAGTGCTGGTTCACCTTTGCAGAAAAAATGAAAAGGTGAACTGACACCATATACCAGGGATATGCAAATAGTGGACCCCCAGCTGTTGCAGAACTACAAGTCCCATGAGGCATAGCAAGACTCTGACAGCCACAAGCATGACACCCAGAGGCAGAGGCATTATGGGACTTGTAGTTTTGCAACAGCTGGAGGTCCACTAATTGCATATCCCTGCCATATACCCTTCCCACGCCTCTGGTCTCTGCTGTACTTACCTCCAGTGATGCTGAGCTGTCATTTTTTACACAGCCGTTCCAGAGGTCCAGGGATTTGAAATCCCCACTCTTCTTCAACTACTCAGTGTAGTGCATCTGGGACAGACCAGAGTGATTCACTGTGCAGGCGCTGATCAATCAGAATTTCTCTGGCTTGTTCCAGAAAAGTTGGGCAGAGAAGAGCTTGGTTTGTGTCTGCATGATTATACAGCCAGGCTGCAACTAGCCTGAGCAACTTTTTTTTTTTCTGTGTGATACAAACATTTCCTGAAACTGGGGTCATTTAATTGCTTCTGACAGCTACTGCTGGAATGGCTCCAGTAATCTGATTGAAAAGAGTTAATAACTGAGTTATGAATGTATGTTGTAGGTTGGCGCAGTGGTGTGAGCTGGGTGAAAGTGATAACTATTTGGAACAAACTTCCAGAGTGTACCTTCCTTCTCTGGGACCTGCCCAGAACACAACTCTGAGAGAGAAGCTTGCTTTCAAACCAGTTGTTGACAAGACCTGTGCTTCTAATCACACAGGAAGAAATACCATTAAATACCCCCAAAATGCGTTGGCTATTCTTTTCATTGCCCTCCTGACTTTTCTTGGAATAAAATCATATCTGGACCTCTTAGCAGTGGTGTAGTGCTTCAATTTACATTTTTGTTACAATACACTACAAGCCAAGGAGATCCTGGAGGTCCTCTGGTGAGTAGAATTCCCCTGTCCAGAAACAAGGCTATTTACGTCAACATCAATATTTTAAGATCGCAATACCAATAAGATAACCTTACAGGTCCCCTGCTATTTATCCACTTTCCTCAACTATCGGAGGGAGCAGACATCAGAACCTCCCTGCTGACCTGTAGATGAGATGATCCAGCAGATGCAAGAACTTGTGGTCTCAGGATCCTATTCTTCCTTGGTATCCTGTGTATATTCCTTGGGCTTCCTAGTTAGAAGTTGCTGCCCTGTCTAAAGCCTAGTACACACAGGCTGAATGTCAGGCGGCATCAGCCGGTTCCGTAGAAGCCGGTCGATATTCGGGCCGTGTGTATGGCAGTCAGTCAGACAGAAGGGTCATGACTGAAAAAAGTCTGCCAACTGGCTACCGGGGCGTTCTGGTGGGGGGCCATCTACCTGTGAGAACACAATAGCACAGTAGATGAGATCACTGTACTAACATCAGATTGTTAGTACAGCAGCTCTGACCTGAGCTGTGAGGTTTTTTTCCGTTCAAACCGCTGAGTTGAACGGGAAAAAAAACTAGTAGTGTGTACAAGGCTTTAAGGTCTAGAAGTTCTGTTAAGAAATGACTGCTTGTGTAGAAGTCATGAAGACTGCTGAGCAGATGAGTTACTGTTAAGAAGTTGTCAAGTTACATTTTTGGGTATCCTGTTTTTTTTTATCCTCTCTTCTTTGAGTGCTCAGAAATAAAACAACAAAACCCTACTAATATGATTGGTGCCCATCTGTTTCAACCCACTATAAGCTAACGATTGAATCTTGAGGGTGAAATGTGCCTGAGAGCTTAGGAATCACACAGGAAGAAATACCAATAAATACCAATAAATAAAATTCTTTTGATTGCCCTCCTGACTTTTCTTGGAATAAAGTCATATCTGGACCTCTTAGCAGTGGTGTGGTGCTTCAATTTACATTTTTGTTACAATACACTACAAGCCAAGGAGATCCTGGAGGTCCTCTGGCTTGCGAATGGTGGTTGAGGGCTTGGGAAAATCAATGTTAAGAGTCCTGGAACATTTAGCTTGTAGACCTACTAGGCCATTTGGGTAATAGCGGTACATATATGATGTGCTAATAAAGGCCCTTTGCGCTACCTATTGGATCAATGTGAAAAATAAAGTGTGAAAAACGTGACAATCAGTGATTGTAACCAGCTGCAAAATCTATAGTGTTCACAACTCACATAATAGTACATAAATAAATGGATAGTAATCTCGCGCAAAGTAATAATCTCGCGCAAAGTAATGATCTCGCGCAAAGATCTTGCACAGTTCAAAGTAATGAATTGTCACATACAATAAAATTTATGCAATAGTGATGCACCAAAATATGATGTCCACCTGTAGCTCAGCTTTTAACTTGAGTAGTTACACTTATTTTCCTGAACCCTCCATCCTCTTCATTCAGTCCTATGAGGAGTTCATACTAGGATTGAGTAGTACAAAGTACAAAATCTACATAGGTCTGAATGAAGATAGCGGCCCCCGTGTGCAAATTTGACGGTGAAGATTATGAGAGAAGACTGGGCAGGACAGAGGAAGATGCACAGGCAAGGCAGATCTAGAACAGGTGAGTATAAGACTGGCGGGGGGGAAAGTAAGGCTTGCAAATGAAGGTTGAGGGCTTGGGAAAATCAATGTTAAGCTGGCCATACCCTGTCAGAATTTCAGCCAATTCAGAGGAATCACTCAATCAACTTTTGTCAAAAGAACCCACGCTGAAAACTGTTGGCCGAACAGTAACTTTGGTCAGTCAGCTGCAGGCATTGTTCGGTTATTCTGAAAGACCCCGCTAGTGGCTGTCCGAATACAAGAGCCTGGCAGGGGGAATAAGTGTGGATGGAAGAATTTGTTAGATTTCTTTCTTTTATTTTGCAGGCTGAATGAAAAATGTCTATTATTGTTTGGCAAATTTAAAGAGGAACTAGTAAGTAGATCAGGTACTTATCAGTTCCTGGGGTCCAGTGCAGCCATTTCTTCTTAGCGCTGCGGGTCCCAGACACCGCCATCTTGGCTATGGGAGCCAGCTGTGTGGCTTCCTGGGAAAGCAAACCCGACTCTCCATTGTGCATTCATGAGCTCACATGGCGCTTTTTGAATGGTCCTGCAGTCTCCTGGGACGTATGATATGTTCCAGGAGGCTGTGGGAAGGGAAGGGGCAGGGTAAGGTACATCATCCTCTTCTAGGTGAGGATTGTGGGAGTGGGAGCGGGTACTCATACAAATCAGTATTCACCCCCCAAAAAAAACTGTAACTAAGTAACAGGCTGGGGGAGGGAGCGAACCAGCACGACTTTTTGAGTGATATTCCGCTTTAACAACGCCCAAAAGTGCAGTTGCACTTTAAAGCGGGGTTCCACTCAAATTTTTAACTTAATCTTACCCCCTTCAGTTAATTGCATAGATGTTCAAATGCCGCACGTAAAAATTTTTTATCGCTGTAATTACCTTTATATTGTACTTTATTGTGGCACTTTCTGTCTCTCCTCCCATGGGAGTAGGTGTGTTTATTGCCTTTGCCCGGCGCCGCACTGTCTCCTGGGAGCTTAGTGTCAGGCTTCCCAAGATTCAGTGCGGAAACAATGATCATGCTTGTGAACAAGCTGTGAATGAACAGCATTCACCACATCCAGGAAATCAATGCTTGTGGGCTTCACATGCCCACAAGCAAGATGGAAACAGCCAGCATCACATTTTTAAAGTTATTCTTCAGTACGAAAACAGACAGAGGCGGAAATATTACACCCAAACTGTGAGTATTATTTTGGGATTAGCAAAGTGTCTCAATGACCTAAAAAAAAAAAAAAAAAATGGTCGCCGGACTCCCACTTTAACCTAACTTATTATGATTTATACATTCAAACTTTTGTTCCTTTTTGTTTTCTTTTTTAGCATATATAAAGGCCAGAAACAATACAAGCCAACCGATCAGTTAGTATGTCATTTGCATTCTATTAAGTAAACATTTTTCTTCTGCAAAGCAGCTTCTACATTTTGTGTTTATTTCTGCATTTCAGCAATTATATTTTTTAGTGGTTCCATAAAAGGTTTTTTCTAAATGAATTTCCTAAAGCTAATATTGAACAGCGGGACTCTGCTGGCCTTCCTGAAAATGTGGTTTTGATCATTAAACTTTAACTACCACTATAGTGGCCACAAACTTAATTTGAGGTTATTTGTAGGAAAACACTTTGAATTAGAAAAACGCCCAACATGAAGGCAGACTATATTAGAAAAATGAATAGTTTTGTACTTGTACAATCTTACCAGTCATTATAGGATGACTGTAATTATGATCAATAAAGTTTGTTTGTTTTTGTTACATGCTGCTGTAGTATTTTGGGTGGAAATAGATTGAGGAATGACCAAGGGAAAGACTGCCGTTTTTCCAAGAGGTTAATCATCAATGCAAGAGGTAACAAAAGTCCAAAGAGCAACAAAAGGGCACTATAGCAAAAAAAAAAAAAAATAGGGTTGATCAAAACAAAGTCACTAAAATCTATATAATTGGTAAAATGTTAAAGATTGATTTAATAAAACTGGAGTGTGCAAAATATGGTGCAGCTGTGCCGGGTAACCAATCAGCTTCCAACTTCAGCTTGTTCAAATAAGCTTTCACAATAACACCCAGAGGCTGATTAGTTTCTATGCAGAGCTGCACCAGCTTATTGATTTCACCATTTTTAGTAAATCCCCTCCATAATGTAATTTCAAAAGTAATTTTCAGACTTTTTAAATAAGTAGGTTTTTTTTAAAAAAATATTGCCCGGTGATCCTGCTACGAAAGTCCTTTCTGTTATAGAGTAACCACACTCTGTCCTTGTGTCCTGCATCTTCACCCTATCACTTGTGCATTGTGATTATAGGCGGCCTTGCTAATGCTCATTATGTCGGCATGTTCTGCTGTTATCATTATCAAGAATCCCATCCTGAGCAATGACACACAGTGCAACCTGAATATCATCCAGTTAGAGTCTACTCTAGACCCACCTTAAAGACCAAATCTGGACTAAACAAGTACCCCCTACCATCCCCCCTCTAGCTGATCTTTGGCATAGGAAAAAACCCCATTGTGGTTACCTACCCAAGGCTCAGGTGACATTTTCTGTTTACATCTAGTGGGGTCCTTCTTTTGGCATCCACGTCACTTCCTGCGTGCCATGGATACTTCTTATTGGTGGCAACAACGCTTCCAGTTCCAGGTCCCATCAGCTATAGAGGCATGGGCTTGGTGAGGGGACCAGTCCCCAAACAGATAAAGAGCGGGGAAAAGTGCAGGTCCTCAGGGCTGGATATCAACTTTGCTAATTAATTTTGCTGAAAAAGGAAATTGTGAATATGAGAGATTAGAATCTAGGATGGGTTAGGATGACACAAGTAACTCATATTCAGGCTTGATTTTTGCCCAGATTTGGGATTTAATTTGAAATTAATGGCAAGGCAATGCACTGCACGCTTTTTTTTCTGCATGTTACTGTAATGCCCCGTACACACGGTCGGATTTTCCAATGGAAAATGTCCGATCGGAGAGTGTTGTCGGAAATTCCGACCGTGTGTGGGCTCCATCGGACATTTTCCATCGGATTTTCCGACACACAAAGTTGGAGAGCAGGAGATAAAATTTTCCGACAACAAAATCCGTTGTCGGAAATTCCAATCGTGTGTACACAAAGCCGACGGACAAAGTGCCACGCATGCTCAGAATAAATAAAGAGATGAAAGCTATTGGCCACTGCCCCGTTTATAGTCCCGACGTACGTGTTTTACGTCACCGCGTTCAGAACGATCAGATTTTCCGACAACTTTGTGTGACCGTGTGTATGCAAGACAACTTTGAGCCAACATCCGTCGGAAAAAATCCTAGGATTTTGTTGTCGGAATGTCCGAACAAAGTCCGACCGTGTGTACGGGGCATTATGCACCAATATAAAATCTACAGTTGCAATAACCTGAAATACGTTTCATGATTAATTGGACAACCCCAGTGGAGAATAGAAAGCATGCTTGCAGTGGGAGTGCCTGCTTTGTAACTTGAAGTGTAGGGGGTGTAGATACTTAAAGAGGAACTTCGCTCCCCATATGTTTTTTCTTTCTATACCCTTCCTACCTGTTATACAGCGTTGTCCTTGATTTATATACTCACCTGCCCAGCTAATTCAGCTGTGATCAGCTGCATTGCTGCAAGATGCTGGTTCCGCGCCATCATCTTCTCCTCTGACACCATTGGGAGCCTGTCTGTCTCTTCCAGGTTCAGGTTGATGACGCAACTCTACCCTCTAGCCACTTTGTATTTCAGCTCCTGTTGCCTATTTGGATAATTGATGGGGATATTCCAGATGGCTGTGGGGGCCTGGTTAGACGAATTGTAGAGTGAAGGTCCACTTTAAATTGAATCTGACACTTTGGACATTTGGGGGAAGTGACCTGGAACTTTCCGAGACACAGACTGAACAGCCATTTCACCATACATGAACACTGTCATGTGGGGGCCCTGGAAGGTCATTGGCTCTATCTAAACCAAGACATAGACCAACACAGAGCTTACACCAGACAATCAACTCTGGGCTCCAGCAGGCAAACAAAACAGTAGGTTAGCATGAGGAAGGGTAAGTATCTTGAGGAGGAAGGGCTACCAAGAGAACCTGTCACTTTGTCCTGAATGGAAAAGCACTATAGAGGTAGCTAGATCAGAATCAAGAATATGTGGTCTAGAAAATTCTTGTGCAGGTGAAATAACAAAAAGTAATAGACACTTCTCACAACCTACCTGTCTAATGACCACATGGACTTGTGACCAGCTCTCCGACCGGCAGCAGGGCGTCTCAACATCAAGCAGACCAGCTTTCCAACAGGCAGCATAGCATCTCAGCGTTAGGCAGACTAGCATCTTAGCCGAGATGGGTGCGGCAGCACCCGAGAGCCGATTGAAAAATCTGCTTGGGTGAAGACAACGCTGGATTCGTGGACGGGTAAGTGTCCTAATATTAAAAGCCAGCAGCTACAGTATTTGTAGTTGCTGACTTTTAAATTGTTCTGAAGGACCATGGAGCTCCACTTTAAGTAAGAAGTGTCTGTAATAGTCATTGGTGTTGAATTGCTAAAAATGGAGAGTGCAAAATCTGGTGCAGCTGTGTATGGTAGCCAATCAACTTCTAACTTCAGCTTGTTCAATTAAGTTTTGACAAAAAACACCTGGACGCTGATTGGTTTCTATGTAGAGCTGCACCAGATTTTGCACCCTCCAGTTTTAGTAAATCAAACCCATTGCATACAAAATATATATTAGTCATATACAATAACTATCACTATTAAATATATAATAAGTATTTTTATTATTATCATTATTATTATCAATATTATATTATAGTATTATATTCTATAAATTATTATTTAATCTTCCAGTGGATGCATTGGGGGGTTATTTACTAAAGACAAATCCACTGTGCACTGCAAGAGCATTTGGAAGCGCAGTCGCTGTAGATCTGAGGGGAGGATCTGAAATTAGGGGAATCTCTGCTGATTTAATCATCCAATCATGTGCAAGCAAAAATGCATTATTTGTATTTTCCTTGCATGTCCACTTCAGATCTACAGCGACTACACTTGCAGTGTACTTGGAAGTGCACAATGGATTTGCCTTTAGTAAATAACCCCCATTGCCTCTCTTATGTGTTTCATATAGCACAGCCTGCTGCATTTCTAAAACAATAGAATTTACTTAAAACAAGCAGTCATGGACTAAATTTCTGAATGCAGCAAAAAATAATGGAACTAGTTCCAAAACACCTAGCATCACAAGGCTCCCAATAGTTTTTTTTAAACTATTCAATATAATCATCACTTTTATGTCTGTTTTCTGCCTCATCCTGAGCAAAAAGATTTTCTGTGATAAACCACAGTGACCTCATTCAGTAGCGTTGGTTGGTGTACACATCCCTGTCCTTGGCAAACTAGTCAGATGTACATGTAATGTTCAGAAAGTGGGAGGGGTCAACCCCTGACCCCGAGTGAGCAATTATAGGTCAGGAAATAAGTGCCTATCCTTGTTAGTCACACGTATGTCTGTAAGGCTTTTCTCTTTGTGTCATGGAAAATGCTGATTGTCTGTCTGTGGACTTAAAATGAGCAAACTTTGTCTGGAAAAGGCTTAAACATGGACATATGACCTGATAAAACAACCTTCATGCTAAAAAAATCTGCCGGCTGCTGTTTTTTTTTTTTTATCAAAACTTTTTTTATTGTTAGGTTGCTCTGTTAGTACATACATTGACTGTATCAAATAAGTAAAGGCAACATAAATGACAGATTATACCAGTCATACATAAGGACTGCATACCTCCCAACATTTTGAGATGGGAATGAGGGACACCTACAAGCAAATGTATGTAGGCATAGGACACGCCCCCTGCCACTCCCCCTTAAAGGAGAATTAACATTAAAAAAAGGTTAATTAAATCCACAAGTGCTTTTTTTACCACTACTATTCCTTTCTATTGGCTTTTAAAATTTACAAATGCAGAAATTTAGAAATCAGATGAAAGATTTTAGCACTGGGAAACACTTTTTGAAAGATAAAAAGTGCATTTTATATACAACTATACAGATCAGACCAAAATGAGGGACAACTGAGGAGGAAAGAGGGACAGAGGGACATTGCTCCAAATCAGGGACAGTCCCTCGAAATCAGGGACAGTTGGGAGCTATGGGAGTGGCCGGCTGCTGTTTAATATCCTGGAGTTATACTTGTGAAAATAAGATTCACCAGGAAGTTATCACGGTAATGAGATGTGAGAGCCGACGTGTGTGGCTGGCTGTTGGGTCAGCCCCCAAAATAACATGGGAGTTGAAGGCAATGAAAGTGGCCAGTTTATGAGCTGAAACAATTATGGGACTCGTGTATGAAAGTGTCTGAAGAAAGATCTCTCTGGGGTCTATTTATAAAGGTCAGCCAATAATTGTGTTTTGTGTCAGTGCACTTGGTCCCATTTTCCACTGAATTTAGCCCGCTTTTCCCCAGAAAACAAAAAGTTTTGCTGTTGAAGGACGGTACAAAAACAAGGCAGAAAGACCACCACAATGGACACTACTGTTGGCTTTTTACAGATCTGACACAGTTGGGTCCTTTTCAAATACTTTCCGCATGACCACTTAAGCTGGCCATATGGTTGTATATTATCTATCAAGCATTTGCACACAAATTCTCATCAGTACATTTGATGACTTAATAAATGTCATTTGAAAGTACTTGTAATGTAATTTGCTTTTAACATTCAATTTTAGAATAAATGGAATTTCACAAAGGAAAACCACTGTTAGAAATTCTTTCGAGAAATTTTTTGTCCTGCTCCTCCAAATTTTCTCATCATTGAGGTTAAATATAAACATTGATTTGACCCATTACCAAATAGAAAATCAAACAAACTTTCCTGAGATTAAGGCTGGCCATACACGGTCGAATTTTGAAAGAATTCAGAAAATTTGTGCATTTTGTGATCTGATGGTGCCACCATTGATTTCGAAATTCGACCAACCAAGCCTTCAATTTCATCTCATGTTGCTGCAGAGAAGAATTTTTGTGGCTGGGAATCTTCTTTTCTTTCCGGGAATTTTCTTTTCTTGCACATGCGCAATTCTTTTTCGATTACATTTCTCGCACGATTCTCCCATCATTGATTAGAAAATCCTTAGTTTTTCAAAAAATTTCCAACATGTCCGATTACTCAAATTCGATGGCCGCACGAAAATCGGCTGTTGCTGCAGCCCACTAATGGTGCGAAATATGAACAAAAATTCTTAGATAAGCTTTTCGAAAGTAAATTATTTCGAAATATGACCCATGTATGGCCTGCCTTAGTTTGAAAATTCTTTTAGGTTTTGGTCAAATTTACTTCCACTAAAGCCCCGTACACCCCACCGAATATCGGTTGAAATCATTCGGCCCATGTGTACAGGTCCTAGTTTGACAGAAGCCGATCTCACAGACGGCTTCTGTTAAATGAGCTTGATGGAAAACCAGCAGGTGATTGGCACCTCATCAGCACTCTCAGCCAATGGCTGCGAGCGCTGACCGGTGTGTTCTGGTGGGGCGGCTCAGCGGGGAGATCGCTGTACTAAAATTGATTCTGTTAAAAAAAAAAAAAATTGCATCAATAGTACAGCGATCTCTTCCAGTTCATCCTCAGTTTTGTTTCATTCAGCCCAGCCTGGTACTGTGTGTACCAGGGTTTACAATTGGTTGAATACCATTTTCTAGGGCGATATTCAAGAGTACTGAAAAATTCTACCGCCACATGGCTAATTGCCATTTTTTTCCTCACTCCTTACCCAATTGCTGCTCTTTCAACTGTTTATCATCTCCTTAACCTCCCTGGCGGTATGATTCTTTCGGATTTTAGGTGCTGAAAGCAGTACAATTATTTTGCATGGAAATTTGGCGTTTTATATTGTAGGTCTGTAATTCTTAACAATAACACACTTAAATCTGTCCAAACAAGAGTCTAGTAGATATCCCGGGTATGATAAAGTTTGAAACACAAAAACATACATTTTAATATAATAAATAAAAATAAATAATTAAAAAAATAAAAATAAAATAATAATAAAATAAATTTCCCCACGATTCACTATCGCTCAATTCTGCAAGTGTTCTAATTTACTATCGCTGTTTTCTAGCTGGTCTAAAACCATTTTTGACATAAAGGGACACTTTTTGGTTGCTATGTAATTTCATACAGTACTGTAATCTGTAAGATTACAGTACTGTATGTGTTATGCTTTTTACAGTTTTTTGAATTTGCCGCCAGGCTCCGCCCCCGTGCGTCGCGACGCTCGCAGGGAACGGAGCCTGGCACAGAGAGGCTTCGGGCAGAGGACGGAACCCACGGACACTGCGGGGGACATCGCAGGAGCCCTCGGACAAGGTAAGTAACGCCGCCCCAGGATCCTGCAATGCGCTCCCGAGTGTGGCTCAGGGTTACCGCTAATGGGACTGAATTTTAACCCCGAGCCACACTCGGGAAAACCGCCAGGGGGGCTACGTCCATCTTTTCACATCTTCATTTCATCTGTTCTATATATTTTCCACTTCTACTTCACTTTTCTTTATGACTTGTAGCCCTCGTTCACATCGCAGTGCGATTTATCATGCAATTTGACAGTTCCAAATCACATGACACAAGTCGCACCCCATTGCCAGCAATGGTGCCGTTCAAATTGCTGCAACTCAAGTCACAGCAACTTTGAAAAAGTTTCCTGTACTACTTTTTGCCGCTTTCATTGCGACTTGCATAGACTTCTGTTAAACGGAGTTGCAAGCTGCAATGAAATCAGAGGTGTGAATCGCACTGATCTGCAGTTTTGAAATCATGCTGAAGTAGCACGACTTCAAAGCCACACTGGTGTGAACCAGGGCTTAGTCTCCCCACTGTCAGAACAAAACAGCACAGCAGGAGGATTCCCTAAAGCCGGCCATAGACGGAACAATTTTCTTTCCTGCAACTATGGGTTGCAGGAAAGATCCGGCAGGCTGGTTGTACCCAAGTTGCTAGATCAATCACCTTAGGTACATTCATAATGCTCATAGATGGTTTGAATCTTGGCTGGTTCCTGCTGAACCGGCCGAGACTCGAACCATCTATTGCTGGCTTAATACACTTGGAATATGTGGATGGGCAAATCGAGTAATTTTTTTAATTAATAATCTATGGGCTACCTAATGCCCAATCTATAACTCTGATTATTTTGCAAGGAATCAGCTAAATAGGCAAACTATTGAACTGGCCAACCCTTAACTATACAGTATATAACTATATAACTCTTTCTCTCTGATGTAACTTTAATACCATAGGCGTGTGCACTTAGGGTGCCAGGTGTGCCCGGGCACACCCTAATCATCCTGTCCTGTGCAGATTCCCCTGCTGCCTGGCTACAGATAAAGGGACTGAGGAATCTCTGTCCTCAGTCCCTTTCTCTGTCTCAAAAGTGAGACATCAGGGGTCTGTTTAGACCCCAGATATTTCACCAAAGTCTCCTGACTGGTAAAAAAAAAAATAAACTACTAACACCAATTTCTGCGTTACTGACACCATCCACTGCTCTACTTTGCATATTATTTTATATATACTGTGATTCTGTACTTGTCAAATATGCTGCAGAAATCTCCCTCCACGGAGTCTGGCTGCAGCCATTTTACCTGTGGGCAGCTGAATCTGCTGTCTGTTCACTTCCTGGATTTATACAGAAACACAGAGGCACACCTCCAGCTCCGCAGCTCTCATTGACCCTTTTATGGCTTATCCCCCCTCCCTTCCTGGCAAACTCTCACGAAAGAGAGAGAGAGAGAGAGCTGTGCATGATGTCATAAGCCTAGGCTTTTTACCAGACAAGAAACAGGAAGTGGGTTGTATAAGGTATTTATTGGCAGAAAAAAAATGTTTTACTATCCAGTTATAACAACAAGGGCAGAAGATTTAATAGACGGAAAGCTGAAAAATGACTGGCTTTAAATCTTCTGGCCTTGTTGTTTTAACTTTGGATAGTAAAACATTTTTTTTCTGCCAGTAAATATCTTGTACAGCCCAATTCCCCTTTCTTGTCTGATCATTAACCTTGGCCTATTGACATAATGCACAACTCTCTCTCACTCTTGTGAGAGTTTGCCAGTAAGGGAGGGGGGTTGAGTCATAAGAGGGCCAATGAGGGCTGCAGAGTTGGAGGTGTGTTTCTGTGTGTCTGTGTAAATCCAGGAAGTGAACAGGCAGCAGCTTCAGCATGGCCACATACCCAATGTGTTTTTCTCCGCCCCTCTGAGCTTAATCATAGGGATGATGATTAAGATCTGAGGGGCGGAGCAAAACGTGTTGGGGCATGGCCTGGTTGGAGTCCAGGCTGATGTTCCCACAAACTATTGAGATTGTTCAGATGTGCTGATACAGTACATAGAGGGGGATTCGGAACTTTAAATGAGGTATTGTGATGGGACTCAACAAGTAAAACAAGGTAATAAGCCAGGCATGTCCAAAGTCCGGCCCGCATTCCAGTTTAATGTGGCCCCCCCTAGTAATTTGGTTATATATATATATCTTTTGTGGCCCCCAGGGCCACAAAAGATATATACTATATTTATCAGCACTGCCTCGGAGGGGACGGGACAAGCGCCATCAAATTACATACAGGAGAAATCTCCTGTTTACTTGGCGGCATCTGTAATAGGAAGTCCTGTCTCCTGGGCTGCCATTGGACCACTGTTCTGTCTATCATGGGGTGTGGGACTTTCTATTAAAGAGGCCGCCGAGTAAACAAGAGATTCTTCTGTATGCAATCTGTTGGCACTCGTCCCACCCCCCTCGCTGTCCCCTCCGAGGCTGCAGATGGGCATTGATCAGGCTGCACTGATGGCAATGGTGAGGCTGCATTCATGGCAATGGTGAGGCTGCAGATGGGCACTGATTAGGCTGCATTGATGGGCACTGACCCTTATTTTGCTTTCAGTTCTTTATTTAAAATGTAGTTTTTTCCCTGAAACTTCCCCTTAAAGTGAAGGTGCATGTTATACACAGATAAATACGGTATATCCAAATAACACGCCCGAGCTCATCCTTAGTCCTGAGAACACAAGGAAGTGGCCTTCGAGTATAAAACATATGCATCATTATAAGGCCGACGCGTTTCATGACAATGAAGCCACTTTTCAGGGGTGAATGCGTAATAATTTAAAATATGTAGAGAGATATAAACATCACATGAAATTTCTGATCATGCGACCCACTAAGGGGAAGCAGTGACATGTTAGCAACTTACATGACAGCAGCTTGTAAAGATATCTGTACCGGAGCAAATGGGCCAGCATAATTGTCTGTAGATGTGCGGATACAGAGAGACTATCTTCCATACCTAGTGATTACAGCAGCCGGGCGAGCTGTCTCCCAGACTAGCACTCATAACGGTGGATATTGAGGACTTGCACCCCTCTTGGGAGCCTGAGCCGCTCCCATTGGGTCTTTTGGGTCACAGCCATTGGCTCCTGCTGCTGTCAGTTAAATCCTGTGAGGAGAAAGCAGGGGATGTGGCTGAGGCATGCTTTTTGTGTCTATAGATGCATACAGCCTGGTTCAGGAGCGTGTCCGCATGAGTGCCCTTTCAGTAGCCAGTTTGATATGGGGGCACTTAGAGAAGAGGAGGATCCAAGAGTGTTAGTTATAAAAATGAAAAGGTGAACTAATACCCTAACCCTACACCCCCTGTTCTCCTCTTTATTTACATCTGTGGGTGCAGAACTGTCATTAGCAGTCCAGGGATTTGAAATTCCTACTCTTCTCCCTTTTCTTTGTGCATCACTTTAGGGATGGATCAGAGCAAATCGGAATGGTCAGCACTGGCTCAAAGCATTGCTCTGATCTTTCCTGGAAGCCCTGCAGAGAAAAAAGGAAAAGTGGTTATTTTAAATCCCTGGACCACTACACCAGCTGTGCGGGCACTGACAGCTTGGCATCCATGGAGGTAGGTACAGTGGGGACCAGGGAGGAGGGTGTATGGTGTTAGTTCATTATTTCTGAAAAGGTGAACAAACCCTTAAAGGAGGCATGTCTCAAGCATCTCCTGTATGTAAGCTTGCATTCTTGAACTGCCTTGGATATATATATATATATATATATATATATATATGTGCCTTGTTGAACTTTGAATGAACAACAATAGATTGTTATAACTGCTGATTACTTGCTACATAAAAGAAGCATTTAAAGAAGAGGTTTGGACACCTGTTCCTTTTAAATCTCTGTCTCTTGGCTATCCCTGTCCACAAGCTATATCGTTTAACGCACAGAACAGTCTACATAAAGCCAGGGTGAATCACCAGCATCATATGTTCATTATATGCAAACATTTTCAGATTTGGCTGCAGTGTGATTTTAAATGTCCCTTGACTGGAACTTAGCATAACAAAGTATTGCCCAACAGAATATCGTCAGAATCATATTACCACCGATGGATCAAGCCTGGCCAGGGGAAACACCTGCTATTTGGATTTTCACAAGCTTTACAAACAGCGGTTAAATGATTATGGCAAATGGAAATCAGCATTCAATTCATGGCATGGTAACTGCAGGTTCGCTTACAATAGTAACAATGTGACAACTAATTGCAACATAAAAACCTGTTAGAGCGTTGTGGCTGTTTGTCGTAGCCAGCCAAACAACATAAAATCCACATTCTTTATAGTTAACAATCATTGTGGCTCTCCTGGGGTGTTTCTCTGAAACTCAAAGCTAAGCCAAGAGCCGAAAAAAAAGTAACTTTAAATGAAAGTGCAAACTATAGCATTCACAAATGTGCAAAGAAAAATATAACCAAAAAAACTGCGCAGAAAGCAGGGTATCCGATATTTATATCAGTGTGACTATTCTTCTTTTAGATGCTGTTTTGGGCTAAAGGTGACCTTAATTATTCTTCTATGTAATTACTGAATAGACAGTTGGCTTTGTAGGAAAATAATGCTTATACCACCTATGTATCTTCTAGTTCTATAAATGTTCCCATATTTGGCCATGGGGTTACTAAAGAAGAACTCTAGGAATAATTTCTGTAGATGTCAACTGTCCTGGATTTGCAGAAACAGGCTGACATCTAGATGCTCTGTCCCACTGATGTTGTATCTTGGGAACACATCACCATTTTTAAGCATGCTTGGAAGCTCGAAAATGGGTATTTCAGCCATGAATGGATGGTTCCCACATAATTAGGAGAGGGACCGAATGTGGGTATAATCTGAGCAGGACCATCTGGAAAATGAGCATGATCTAGACCGGGCCACCTAGAAAGTGTGCATGATCTGGGTAGGACCACCTGGAATGTGGGCATGATCTGGGCAGGACCACCTGGAATGTGGGTATGATCTGGGAAGGACCACCTAGAAAGTGGGCATGATCCGGGCAGGACCACCTAGAAAGTGGGCATGATCTGGCAGGACCACCTGGAAGGTGGGCATGATCTTGGCAGGACCACTTAGGAAGTGGGCATAATCTGGTGGGACTGCTCTGAAAGTGGGTGTGTAAAGTGTAGGTCATGGCTGGAGTTGACAATGTACTGGGTCTGGGACAAATATGTTGGCAAGTATGCATTTCACTTTTTACAACTTACTGTGGCACAGCTTGGATAAAGTAATTTCTCCATATGCAAAAATGGTATGGCTGCTGAAGACACAAGGCAATCCAATGTAGTAGCATTTGCTCCATACAATGTGCAGTTTTGGCTTCCAGAAGGCTAGGAACCACTTTACTCTGCTGCTGGAACAAAGTGTGATGGGTGCTCCCATCCCCACGCTACTCAGGAACCGCCTTAAAAAAGACGTTCTGTGAATGTTGTGAATATTGTTTAGAAAGGAAGTTGCTCAGTATATGACCCTGGAGATTGCAGCAATCAATGTAGTAGCACCAACTACTACAGTGACTTTCAGATTCCACAGCGATCTTTCAGGTATATGACAATGAGAGCCCGTCTGGTATTCATTTACAAGAATAGAAGGTGGTTCCAGAGTAGTAGAGGGATGGGAGCATCCACCGCTGTTTTTTTCCTGCAACAAAAGCAAGTTGCTATTAGCCCTCTACTGCTTAATGTACTTAGCGAATGCTACTAAAGTGGATTGTGGTGTCCCCTCAAACTTCTAAGCCATGCTGTAGATTTACCCTCACTTCATATCCTAATGACATTTTTGGGACCCATTTAGAAAAAAAGTTGCTGTGTGAATAAATCAGCATTTGCAAAAAAGTGGCAAATAATACCCTTAATGTCACCGTCCTATAAAAAAATGACTAATGCATTCCAGCTTCTCTAGCAGATTAAATAGCAGCCCTAAGGTGTATGAAAAAAATGCTTCCTTTCGGAGGCATAGCTATAGGCCGTGAGTGGTCTCTCCCTAGCTTGTCCGCAAAACTTCTAGGGTGGGTGACCCTCCCTGTCCTGCCTCCCTCTCCTCCCTGTCCTGCCTCCATCTACTCCCTGTCCTGCCTCCCTCTCCTTTCTGTCCTGCCTCCCTCTCCTCCTTGTCCTGCCTCCCTCTCCTGCCTTCCTGTCCTCCCTGTCCTGCCTCCCTCTCCTCCCTGTCCTCCCTTCCTGTCCTGCCTCCCTCTCCTGCCTTCCTGTCCTGCCTCCCTCTCCTGCCTTCCTGATCTGCCTCCCTCTCCTGCCTTCCTGCCCTGCCTCCCTCTCCTGCCTTCCTGCGTCCCTCTCCTCCCTGTTCTGCCTTCCTGTTCTCCCTGTCCTGCCTCCCTGTCCTGCCTCCCTCTCCTTCCTGCCCTGCCTTCCTGTCCTGCCTCCCTCTCCTCCCTCCTTCTCCTGCCTTCCTGTCCTGCCCCCTCTCCTGTCTTCCTGTCCTGCCCCCTCTCCTGTCTTCCTGTCCTGCCCCCTCTCCTTCCTGTCCTGCCTCTCTCTCCTCCCTTCCTGTCCTGCCTCCCTGCCCTACCTCCCTCCCTGTACTGCCTTCCTGTCCACCCTGTCCTGCCTCCCTCTCCTCCCTCTCCTCCCTCTCCTTCCTGTCCTGCCTCTCTCTCCTCCCTTCCTGTCCTGCCTCCCTGCCCTACCTCCCTCCCTGTACTGCCTTCCTGTCCACCCTGTCCTGCCTCCCTCTCCTCCCTCTCCTCCCTCTCCTCCCTGTCCTGCCTCCGTCTCCTCCCTGTCCTGCCTCCCTGTCCTCCCTGTCCTGCCCTCCTGTTCTGCCTAAAACTCTTCTACTATTATTTGTGTTATTGTATGGATTTCTCTGGTAAAAATATGCAGAACTGGATGTAACATATTCTAAGAAAATTCAATCCAAAGAGAAAATACCCTAAGAACATTCAATCAGATGAAATAATACCCTAAGAACATTTGACCAGAACAGAAAAAAAAACCCTAAGAACATTCCATCAGCTGATAAAAGACTCTAAGAACATTCAATTTCTCCCCATTTGCACACAACCATAGCTTTACAGAAAGTGACGCGGGTTGCACATTCTGCCAGGTTGGTCATTTTGTCACAACACAAGCAGGAGGAAGCATTTCTTTATTTTCCTCTGCCCCAGTGATCAAATTGCAACATTGTAACTTTGGCTGATCTGTATCAGACTTTTGCGAACACAGCTGAGAATTGCCCAGACACCAGAATTGACATGACTGTGTCATCTCTGAGCTGGTATCTCAGTCCAGGAAGTAGATGGTGACCCTGGATGATGCCGGAATAAAGACAGTGCTGTCCTTCTGGAGAAAAAAGCAGATGAAGGCATTGTTAGGGGGACTACTGCGATCGGCAAATACCTGCAAGTGTTACATTTATACTTTACTTGTTATTAAAAAATATTGTATATCTTAACCACTTGCCGACCACACTATAACCAAATGACGGCCACTGCGCAACTAGCCAGTCCTGGCGGGGTGTCACATGATGTCCTCCCGTGATCACGGTGCACGGGTGGAGCGCTCTGTGATTGCTGTGTCACTAAGACACAGCTAATCACATATCAGGGTAAAGGCCAATCACAGCGGCCTTTTACCACATGATCAGCTGTGTCCAATCACAGCTGATCACGATGTAAACACAAGGCGGTTATCGGCATTCCTTTCCTCACGCTGACACTGAGGAGAGGAGAGCCGATAAGCGGATTGTGTAAAAGGGACATCTACACTGATAATCAGTGCACTGATTGTCAGTGCAGTCCCAACAGTGCCCACCAGGGCTGCCAATCAGTGCCCACCAGTGCTGCCCATCAGTGCCTTCTAATCAGTGTCACCTATCAGTGCCACGCAGCCTCATCAGTACCTTCTCATCAGTGACCATCAGTGCAGCCTATCAGTGCCTATAAGTGCAGCCTATCAGTGCCCATCAGTGCAGCCTCATCAGTGCAGCCTATCAGTGCCTATAAGTGCAGCTTATCAGTGCCCATCAGTGCAGCCTCATCAGTGTAGCCTATCAGTGCCCATCAGTGCAGCCTCATCAGTGCAGCCTACCAGTGCCCATCAGTGCAGCCACATCAGTGCAGCCTATCAGTGCCCATCAGTGCAGTCTCATCAGCGCACATCAGTGAAAGAGAAAAATTACCTGTTTGCAAAATTTTATAACAAACTCTGAATTTATTTTTTCAACATTTTCTGTCTTTTTTCATTTATTTAGCAAAAAATAAAAAACACAGAGGTGATTAAATACCACCAGAAGAAAGCTCTATTTGTGTGGAAAAAAAAATTATAAAAATGTCATGTGGGTACAGTATTGCATGACTGTGCAATTGTCATTCAAAGTGTGACAGCTCTGAAAGGTGAAAATTGGCCTGGACAGGAAGGGGGAAAAAATGCCCGGTAGGCAAGTGGTTAAATGAGATCAACTTTAACTCCAGTATAGGTTCTCTTTGACTGCTCAAATCCCAAACTTGAAACATGAAGATCAGAAGCATTATTCTTTGAAAGTAATTACCTTCTGACTCCATTACTGATAACGAATGCCCCTTCATCATCTCCTAGACAATGTTCTAATGAAAACTGATACAGGTCACAGCAGGACACTGCCATGGCTTGAGCCTGTGACATCACTGACCCTGCCTCTGGCTACAAATCTGCATATCTACGCATTTCCGAAAAGAAAATTCAGGTGTCAGTGTTCCACATGACACTCAGACAATTATATAAGAAAAAAACATTTGTTCTGACAAATATACTCAATGCACAGATTCTTCTTTATGAATCTGCTGAAAAATAAACTCTTGTTTTGCCCACAAGCAACCAATTAAAATCCAGCTGTTTTTTGTTTTTTTCCAGTTTATCTAAAGTTGTTACCTATAACACTGTCACAGATGACCCAGATCACCATCAGTCACTATGTACCCTGTCGGGGTGTATTCATTAATGTGAAATATATTTTTCTGCATTTCGAATGCTGTTTTATGGCAACTTAACCACTCACCGACCAGCCATCGCAGTCTTACTGCGGCAGAATGGCACGGCTGGGCGAAATGACGTTACCTTACGTCGCTTCGCCCTGTGGCCACTAGGAGCGCACGCAGGGGCGGACTGACCATTGAGCCACTCGGGCACTGCCCAAGGGCCCTGGGCCACTAGGGGGCCCCATCAGGGTTGCCAGCCTCAGTAAAACCAGGGACAGTATGTATAAATCTGTGTTTTTTTACATCTGTCTGTGTATACTGTGTGATTGTATACTGTGTGTGTGTATACTGTGTGGCCCCATAATCTCTGATTGCCTGGGGGCCCCATAATCTCCTATTGCCCGGGGGCCCCATGAGTTATCAGTCCGCCCCTGAGCGCGCGTGCCCGCTGCTCGCCCCTGGAGACGATGTTAGTTCCTGGCGGGCGCGCTGACAGCCAGGCTCCTGCGATCGCTCGTGACACAGCTGTAAACACACAGATCCCGGTTCTCTGAGGGGGGAGAAGAGACAGATTGTCTGTTCATACAAAATATGAACAGCGATCTGTCATCTCCCCTAGACAGTACCATCCCCTCTTCAGTTAGAATACACACTAGGGAACACAGTTAACCCCTTGATCGCCCCCTAGTGTTAACCCCTTCCCTGCCAGTGACATTTACAGTAATCAGTGCATTTTTATAGCCCTGATCGCTGTATAAATACCAATGGTCCCAAAAATGCGTCAAAAGTGCCTGCCATAATGTCGAAATGAGGAAATGAGGATAAAGTGGAAATGAGGCTGGGGAGACCCTGTTTTTCCCTTGTAATTATGCTCTTGTCATATTACGCTAGAGGTTACTAATGAGTAAGCCAATTGCAAATTCTATCAAGACATGCACCAATGTATAATATGATAAAATAATATGTACACCGGTTTATTACGAGCTGAGCTATGTGATTACAGTCTCAATTATCTGTATATTATTGTTGTAGTGGCTGGGTCTCGCCCTTTATTGGAGTGCAATAAAAATTATATTTGAAAAAAAACAAAAAACAAGTAAACAAAATATACTTTTCTATCTATTTACTAATGATGGAAGCATAAGGATTAAAAATACTTCATGTGAATTCAAAAGAGTTTAGTTCCACTTTAACCTTTTCCCAACTGTCCCACGCAGATATACTGTGGCAGGGCGGCCGCTCTGTGCCAGATCACGTACTAGGTACGTGATCTGGCACTTCTGGGTCTGCGGAGTGCACAAACGCCGCTGGCGACCCGCTCCCGCTGTGATTGGACACAGCAGGAGCCAATCAGCGAGTCAGGTGGGCCTAAAGTCCGCCGGGACCCTCCAATCGTAGAGAAGACAGGCCGAATGGGGGTCTAACTATGTAAACAAGGCAGGCCACCGTTCTGTGGCAAGGGAAGGCAGTGATCTTGTGTTCCTGCTAAGCAGAAACACGGATCTCTGCCTTCCCACAGTACAACCACACCCCACACAGTTAGAAAGCACTCCTGGGGAACACAGTTAATTGCTGCTGATAATAACTCCTCCCCTGCCATTAGTACAAGGAGAGTGCATATTTTGCGCTCTAAACAAAAAAAAAAGGCTGACAATTTTTTAAAAAAAAACAATATTTTTTACTTTTTACTATAAAACATACCCCCAAAAAATGTAAAAAATGTAATATCTTCATCAATTTAGGCCAATATGTATTCTGCTACATATTTTTGGTTAAAAAAAAATCCCAATAAGCGTATATTGATTGGTTTGTGCAAAAGTTATAGTGTCTACAAACTATGGGATATTTTTATGTATTTAATTTTTCATTTTTATTTTACTATTAATGTAGGCGATCAGCGACTTATAGCGGGACTGCGACATTGCAGCGGACAAATCGTACACCTAACTGACACTTTTGACACTTTTTGGGGACCAGTGGCATTATTACACTGATCACTGTAATGCCACTGGTCCCCAAAAAGTGTCAAAAGTGTCATTTAGGTGTACGATTTGTTCGCCGCAATGTCGCAGTCCCGCTATAATTCGCTGATCGCCCCCATTAATAGTAAAATAAAAATGAAAAATTAAATACATAAAAATATCCCATAGTTTGTAGACACTATAACTTTTGCACAAATCAATCAATATACGCTTTTTTTTAACCAAACATATGTAGCAGAATACATATTGGCCTAAATTGATGAAGACATTACACTTTTTACATTTTTTTGGGGTATGTTTTATAGTAAAAAGTAAAAAATATTGTTTTTTTAAAAAGAATTGTCAGCCTTTTTTTTTTTTTTGTTTAGAGCGCAAAAATAAGGGAGAATTGTAGAAAAAATAAAAGATTGGTTCAACCTACAAGTGCTTTATTTACCACTACTCTTCCTTTATATTGGCTCTTAGAATTTACAAATGCAGCAATTTAAAAATCAGATGAAAGGTTTAGCTCTGGAAAACACTTTTTGCTAGATAAAAAGTGCATTTTATATACATCTATATAGATCAGACTAAAATGAGGGACAAATGAGGAGGAATGAGGGACAGAGGAACATTGCTCCAAATCAGGGACAGTCCCTCCAAATCAGGGACCGTTGGGAGCTATGGGTATGGATAGTTCTACATAAATACAATTGTCCAGCTTGGATCAATGTAACTATGTACAGTATATACCAGTGATGGCAAACCTTGGCACCCCAGATGTTTTGGAACTAAATTTCCCATGATGCTCACCTACACTGCAGAGTACATGAGCTACGTGGGAAACGTAGTTCCAAAACATCTGGGGTGCCAAGGTTCGCCACCACTGGTATATACTCAGGGCTTTTTTTCAGCGGGAACGTGGGGGAACGCAGTTCCGGCACCTTCAGCACTGAATGTATGTAATGGCAAGGAGTGCTGGGTTGTGCTACAGTGTCTATTGATGCTGGCTGCTGGTGGATCTATTGTTGCTGGAGGGGATCTATTTCTGCAGAAGGGTTGATTGCTGCTGGGGAGGTCTATTGTTGCTGGTGGGGGATCTATTGTTGCTGGGGTGGGTCTTCTGTTGCTGGTAGGTCAGTTGTCGCTGGGAGGGAGCAGTCTATTATAGCTGGCTGCTAGAGGGTCTATTGTTGCTGGGGGTATTTTGTTGTAGGTGGTCCATTGTTGCAGGGGAGATCTATTGTTGCTGGTGGGTCTATTGATGTTGGCTGTGGGGGGTCTATTTTACTACTTTTCTTGTTATCAATAACAAATTCCATATGAATTACTTAGTACCACAAATGCTACTTGGTTCTGTATTCTCTAAAAGGGGCAGTGCTGGAAGGTGGGTAGGGGGTGGAACCAAGGACTGGTGCTCAGAGGTAGGTAGGGGCAAAGACAATGGGTAATTCCCCAAAGGGGGAGTTCCTGCACCTATTCTCTGAGAAAAAAAAGCCCTGTATATACTATACCTGTGGGGTCTCTACGGAAGCTGGAAATGACTGTAGTAGGCACCACTACTACGGTGATCACCACAATCTGCTGGATCCCGTGCACAGGCACCATTCAAAGAATGCTTTGCAGTTTCTCAATGAATGCATAGGGCAAGGTGGAGATCGTGACATCACCACCCCACCTCATCTGGTCAGAGAACACTTCTATTGAAAAAATGCTAAGTGTTCCCTGAATAGCGCCAATGCCGAGCGAGTGACTTCCTATGTTAGAAATGCAAAGCATTTCCTGATTGGACGAGGTGGAGAAGCGGGGTGGTTTTCTTTTTCTGAGCCCCATCTTGATCCAGCAATGTGCATGAGAGCAGCGTCTCACCGGAGTCTCTGCCTCCTCATTGGCTTAGCCATTGGCACTCACTACTCTCAATCACAGCCAGTGAGCCAATGAGGAGGGGGCAGGGCTGAGCTGCCTCCTCGTTGGCTTAGCCATTGGCACCCACTACTGTCAATCTCAGCCAGTGAGCCAATGAGGAGGGGGCAGGGCCGAGCTGCCTCCTCCTTGGCTTAGCCATTGGCACCCACTGCTGTCAATCACAGCCAGTGAGCCAATGAGGAGGGGGCAGGGCTGAGCTGCCTCCTCCTTGGTTTAGCCATTGGCACCCACTACTGTCAATCACAGCCAGTGAGCCAATGAGGAGGGGGCAGGGCTGAGCTGCCTCCTCCTTGGTTTAGCCATTGGCACCCACTGCTGTCAATCACAGCCAGTGAGCCAATGAGGAGGGGGCAGGGCTGAGCTGCCTCCTCGTTGGTTTAGCCATTGGCACCCACTACTGTCAATCACAGCCAGTGAGCCAATGAGGAAGGGGCATGGCTGAGCTGCGCTCTGTGTCTGAATGGTCAGAGAGAGCAGTGGCTTTCACAAGAATCCGCATCGAACCGCCATCTCTGTCCATATTAGTGATTCCTCACTTCCCACTAATCTTACTATAAGTAATAATAATTATTTTTTTATTGTTCCTATTATTATAATTATTGCAGTTTTTATTACTATTGTTACTATTATAACGTTGATCCTTTCCCAATAAAACATAATTATTTACCTAATGGTGATATCCCCAAGTTCAGCTAAAACTTTCATTTAATTTTGGGGAGCAGAGAACAGTTAGAGCCTCTGTCAGGTTTTTACTGCCATTTATGTCCATATAAACGAGAGTTTACATTCATATAATACAGGTATTAATAAAGTGCCGACAATGTGCACAGCGCTTTACACATATTGTACATTCACAGCAGTGCATACATTCGCTTCACTCAAGGAGCTGGTTAAACAAAAAAAAAAAACTGACAGCTCTGGTCAGAGCCGCTGTACTAACCATCTGAAGTTAGTACAGCAACCTCCCCCGCTGAGCTGTTGTGTTCTGACCACGCCGGAACATTCCGATCAGCGCTCTCTGCCATTGTCTGAGAGCTCTGATCGGGAGCCAGTCGGCTGCTGGTTTTCAGCATGTACGTCCGACAGAAGCCAGACAGACCGACATACACACGGGCCGAATGTCGGACGGTTTTTATTGAACCAGCCGACGTCTCCCAACATTCGGCCCGTGTGTACGGGGCTTTACTAGGGCCAATTTGGAAAAGAGACAATTAAAGTCTATCTAAAGCCAATATATTTTTTACCGCTTTGGATAGAAGAGAGAGGGATTAGAACCCCTGTCAGTTTTTATTGCTGTCTGTGCCCCCATTAGGGAGATTCTGCCTCTATATTTGCCCAATTTATCATTGAAAGTGAAAGCAAAATAAAATCCCAAACATTGGGTTGTCCCCAGAAAAGTAATAGAGGGGAAATCTTCCAATGGGGACACCAGTTGTGAACACTTGGGGGGTCCCCAAGGAATTCCCTTAATTTGCAGGCATTTCCTCTCACTTCCGGCTATGGGACAGGAAATGAAGGGAAATCTCCACAATGGGACAAAGATGGAGAAAACAAATCTGACAGAGGTTATAATCCTCCCTTAATCCAAAATGAGAAAAAAAAAAAGATTTGCCTATATAGTTCTACTTTAACTATTTGCATTCCTTTGGAGTGTTAGAAGAAAATGGAGAACCCCATACAGGTGATAACATGCAAACTCCATGCAGGTAGTTGTCCTTGTTGAGATTTGAACCAAGGACCTTGGTGAGTGTAAGGCAGAAACACTAACCACTAAGCTACACTACTACATCCATAGTTTTCACATTGTTATTATGATTTCCCTTTTTCAGTGAAGCAAAGTAAATTATAGTAATTATTAATAATACTATGTTATGTTGGTTGTTATTATTGGTATGATGTCCCTTTCTCAGTGAAGTTTAGTATATTATTAACATACTGTTGCTATTATTGTTGCCCCTTTCTTAGCATTATATTACTATTATATTATTATTGGTTTTAATATATTCTCTCTATCTCAGTAAAGCATAGTATATTAATAAAATTATAATTATTAAAATGTTGTTATTGTTATGGGGTCCCTTTTCTAATGAATAATGATAATATTATTGATAATAATTACTATTATTCTATTGCTATTATTATTATTATTATTATTATGTTGCTCCTTTCACTTTATTATTAATATTATTATTATTTTTTAATATGTTGTCCCTATCCCAGTAAAGCATTATATATATTATTATTATTACTGCTATTGTTATTATTATTATTATGTTGTCCTCACCCCAGTAAAGCAGAGTATATCACTATTATTATTATATAATATTATTTTTTAATATTGTTCCTATCCAAGTAAAGCATAGTATATTATTCCTTATATTCCTAATAGTATTGATATTAAGCGCTGCGTAAACTGTTGGCGCTATAAAAATCCTGAATAATAATAATAATATTGTTATTATTATTATATGGTGTCCCTATCCCAGTAAAACGGAGTATCACTATTGTTATGAAAAAATAATATTGTTATTTTCCAAGTAAAGCATAGCATTTTATTCCTATTATTATTATTCATTTGTATATGTTGTCCCTATCCAAGTAAAGCATAGAATAATATTTCTATTATTTTTAATATTAATAATATTGTTTTTACTATTTTATATGGTGTTTCTATTCCAGTAAAGCAGAGTATATCATTGTTTTCTTTATTATTATAAGTAGTATGTTGTCCCATATAATGATCTAGTAGATCAGGGTATATTATTATTCATTTTATTTTTATATTGTAGTAGTGGGTATTATAGGGTCCCTGTCCCAGTGAAGTCATGTAGATGGATACAGTGACCAGTGAGGGGCCCCGGGCTGTGAAGTGTCAGGGGCCCCGGGTTGTGATCACTCAGGGGCCCCGGGTTATGACCAGATCAGGGGCCCCGGGTTGTGATCACTCAGGGGCCCCGGGTTGAGACCAGATCAGGGGCCCCGGGTTGTGATCAGTCAGGGGCCCCGGGTTGTGATCAGTCAGGGGCCCCGGGTTGTCACCGGTCAGGGGCCCTGGGTTGTCACCGGTCAGGGGCCCCGGGTTGTGACCAGATCAGGGGCCCCGGGTTGTGAAGTGCCAGGGGCCCCGGGTTGAATTAAAGTCAGGGGCCCCAGGCTGTGAAGTGTCAGGGGCCCCGGGTTGTGACCGGTCAGGGGCCCCGGGTTGGATTAAAGTCAGGGGCGCCGGGCTGTGATCACTCAGGGGCCCCGGGTTGGATTAAATTCAGGGGCCCCGGGATGTGACCGGTCAGGGGCCCCGGGTTATGATCGGTTGTCTAGGACCTGGCAGAGGTCGGTGTGTGGTTGTAGGGAAGGGAAGGAGGGGGGCGGGGAGGAGAGGTGTGCCGGCAGTGCGCATGCTCGGTGTCGCTGTGAGCGCTGAGTGCGGGGCTCGGTGCCGGGACGGGATGGAGGGGACCTTTGTATCGGTTTAAAGGAGCCGCCGAGGAGAGAAGATCCGGAGCCGGGAAGTTGTTGGATGTGTCGGTGCGGAGTCCTCCGGGGGAGGACTGGGGGGGAGGGGTGCTAAAGTTCCCGGATGATGACGATGATCTGTCAGTCGGGTGGAAAAGTTGCGGGTGACACTTGTTCTGATCATTAGAGGAGGGGGAGGGGGGGACCGATGGCCAAAGTCATCCAGAAGAAGAGTCACTGGACGGGCCGGGTACACCGGTGTACGGCGGGGGGAGAGCTGAGCCTGCTGGGGGGAGCGGAGTTCGGGGAGTTCCTGTATGTCGGGGGGGACGGGGACGGACAGTTGGGGGAGGGGGAGATTCTCCTGGAGGTGTCCGGTGTGCCGGTGTCCGGACTACCCCGATATGATGTACAAGAGATGGTCCGGAGCTGCGGGGACTCCGCTGTGCCCATCACAGCTGTCAGACAAGGTAAGAGGGTCCGCATGGGGCTGGACACACATACTCCATGTACCTACTGTGTGTACCTACCTTATATACACTCCATTGACCTACCGTGTGTACCCACCCCCTACATGTACCTACCTTTTATACATACTCCATGCACTACCTTATCCTACTCTGTGTGTACCTACCTTATATACACTCCATGGACCTACCGTGTGTACCTACCCCCTACATGTACCTACCTTATATACACACTCCATGTACCTACCTTGTCCTACTCTGTGTGTACCTACCCCCTACATGTGCCTACCTTATATACACACTCCATGTACCTACCCCCTACACACTCCATGCACCTACCTTGTCCTACTCTGTGTGTACCTACCCCCTACACACTCCTTGTATCTACCCCCTACATACTCCATGGACCTATCTTGTCATACTCTATGTGTACCTACCCCCTCCATGGACCTACCCCCTACTTGGACCTACCTTGTCCTACTCTGTGTGTACCTACCCCCTCCATGTACCTACATCCTACACACGCCATGTACCTACCTTGTCCTACTGTGTGTACCTACCCCCTCCATGTACCTACCTTGTCCTACTGTGTGTACCTACCCCCTCCGTGTACCTACCTTACACACACTCCGGGTACCTACCCTGTGTGTGTGCCATGGGCAGATGTACCATCTTTAATCATTGTCCTTGACACGCTCCCCGCATTCCTCTCACCACCAATAAAACTCGCACCCTTGGCGCCAGTTCTGGTAATAAATATTGTTGCACATCAGAAGCCGGCCGGCATACATGTTTATGGCCAAGTCGTATAAAGGAATAACACAGGAGAAAAGGAAGATGTTGGTGTTATTGGGGGGGGGGGGGCATCTGCCTTGGGCACTTCATCAAGAGGGGGCGCAGAAAGGGCAGGAATTTGGTGCTTTGGACTTTTGCCGTGCTGAAGGACTCTGGGAGTGAGCAGTCATGTTAGCATCATGGTCAGGAAGGTCGGGCTGCCGGTACATTATTGGATTGTCCTGATGGTTCTTCTGCTTGGCAGTGGTGGTCATGTTGATGGCTGGATATGACTGATGTGGTTGTACATCCGTTGGGTGGAAGTGGTCATGGAGGATGGTGGCCAGATATGACAGATGTGGTTGTATGTCCATCTTGTTTGACGAAAATGGTGGTGGCCAGATGTGGTTGTATGTTCATGTATTTGGATAGATGTGGTCATAGAGGTTGGTGGCCACATTTATGGCCAGATTTGACAGATGTGGTTGTACAGTATGTTTCTCTAGTTAGATTAAAGTGGTGGTAAAAGGATGGTGGCTGCATTGATATAGATAGCCAGATATGGTTGTTTTTCCATGTTGTTGAGTTAGTGATTGTAGAGGTTGGTGGCGACGTTTATGGCTAGATATGACTGAAATAGTTGTATGTCCATATTGTTCAGTGGAAGTGGTCACAGAGGATGATGGCCACATTGAGGGCCAAATATGAGAGATATGGTTATATGTCTAGATAGTTCAATGAAAGTGGCAGTAAAGGATGGTGTCCATGTTAATGGTCTGATATGGTTGTATGTCCATATATTTGGGTGGAAATGGTTGTAGATGTTGGTGGCCAAGTTTTTGGCCAAATATGACTCATATGGTTGTTTGTTCATTTTGTTGGATGGAAGTGGTCGTTGAGGATGGTGGCCAACTTGATGGCCCAATATAACAGATGTGGTTGTATGTCCATCCTTTTTGATGAATGCGGTGGTAAAGGATGGTGGCCCGATATGGTTATACATCCATGTTGTAGGGATGACCAATGTGGTTGTATGTCCAGATTGTTCAGTGGAAGTAGTCATAGAGGATGGTGGCCACATTGATGACCAAATATGATCTATATATTTGTAGGTTAGTATTGTTGGGTGGAAGTCATTGTAGCAATGAACAATATGGTTGTATGTCTACACTGTTCGTTGGAAATAGTCATAAATAATGCTGGCCACATTGATGGCCAAATATGACCGATATAGTTGTATGTCTATATTGTAGAGGTTGGTGGCCATGTTACTGGTCAGATATGGTTGTATGCCCATATCGTTAGGTGGAAGTGATCATAAAGGTTGATGGACAGCTATGGCAAATATGGATGACTGTCCATCTTGGTTGGTAGAAGTGTTCATAGAGGGTGGTGTACCATCTGTGAGGTGCCCTGTTTTCTGGCTGCACTGTGGCTTAGTGGTTAGCGCATCTGCCCTATGTCATGGGGGAATTTGGGTCGTTTTTTTTAAAAAAATTTTTGTTATTACTGTTCCTATCCTAGTAAAGCATTGTATAATGTTATGGCAGTACAGTGGCTTAGTGGTTAGCACTTCTGCCTTTTAATGATGGGAGTCCTCAGTTCAAATCCCAGTCAGGGTAGGTAGACTGTGTATGTCTGCATGTGGGATAGGGACTTTAGATTGAAAGCTCCTTTGAGGGACTGGTGTGAATGTAAAGTGCTGTTGTTGGCCCTATATAAATAGCTGCAATGAATAAATACTCAAGTTGCTGATTGGTAGGGGCGATGTGAAACAACTTTTCTCATTGGACCTGTATATGGCCATGTTTAGGGTAGCGGTACAGGGAAAGAACACGAAGGGAAAATAATGTCAGACTGACCCATGTGCATTGATATCTCCGCACCATTGTTACCTACCTCACACTTCAACATTCACACACTGCCTGTGTAGGTAAACGCTGAACTCCAGGCAACCAGATAAATACATATACAGGATGTCTTTTTAATTCTGTTCTGCAGATCTTGTAATCTAGTCCTGCCAGACAGCACAGCCTGGTTCTGTTCCACTTCACTTAATGGATACATTAACCTTGCAGTTCACCTTTCCTGACCTAAGCTAATAGAGCTTTTTACCTTCCCGACCTGACGCCCGCATTCTCCACTGTTTTCCTTATATACAACACTGCAAGTCTTTAGTTTCCCAGCCATGCCAGTATGTTGAGTCTCAGAGAGCCAATAGTCTCCGGATTCAGTAGATGGCCTCATAAAAGTAGCAAAAAGTTTCAATTATGTTAAAAAAAATATATTATGTTAACAGATATACTTGCGGTCGCCCAGATGGACCTGTGGTCACTGTGTACCATCATGTGACTGTCAATGTGTCCTTTGTAGCAGGTCAGGTTTACTCAGTGGGGAGAATACATGGCCGATTCTCATATCCACTTTCACCTGTGACCTGTACAATTGGACACTAAGGAGTCCACCTTGCCAGCTCTATGGGGATTGGCTACAACTGATCAGACACACCTGAGTTACTATGGGGTTTATTTACTAAAGCTAGAGAGTACAAAAATAGTCACACTTCTGCAGAGAAACCAATCAGCTTCCAGGTTTTATTGCTAAAGCTTAATTAAACAAGCTGAGGTTAGAAGCTGATTGGTTTCTTTTCTGAATTGTTACTAGTTTTGCACTCTCTAGGTTTAGTAAATAAACCCCTAAGTGACCAATTGCAGATGATCGTTGCAAAACTTAGTTTGACAATCGCCAGTAAAGTCAGTGGATGCAGATTTTAGTAACTCACCGCAGTTTGCACTACCACAGAGTCCCTGACAGTCGCCTGTGGAGTTTTGGCCGAAAATGTCACCTACAGACTCGGCGGTTGTATATATGCAGCCCACTGAGAGAAATAGAAATGAAGTGTATGACAGATCTTTGTACACATGCCATGTAGGCCTATGGAGGAGGAAGGGAGAGCATTGATAAGATGATATATATAACCTATCAGTTTTTATTATTATACAGGATTTATATAGCGCCAACAGTTTACACAGCGCTTTACAATGTAAAAAAGGGAGACAATACAGTTATAATACAATAAAATTCAAAAGGAATAAGAGGGCCCTGCTCAGAAGAGCTTACAATCTAATAGGGTGGGTGGTTTGTGGTGCTGGGCTGTTGATGTCCCACCCAATGGCCTTATTCACACCTATACGTGTGTGTGTGTGCATATTGACACACGTGTACTGCAATCTGCAGTACAGTATATGTGAGTTGCATTCTAATTGGGACCAGCAATGCACATATACTGTGTAAAGCATCCTAGCTGCCCTTCCGTACACAGATTTGAATGCATGGTAGGCTGCATTGTCTAAAGATGTGCAGGCATATTTGTGTGTGTGTCGAGGTTTGATATGGGTACATTCTAAGGGAACAGGCTGTCCTTATGCAACAGGCAGGTGTTCACGTATGCATAGATGTAAGTAGTGCCTAAAATTCATCCACCTGCCACCCCAGGCTGTAACGCTAAGGGTAGATTGTGTCTTTTTATTGGTGGGACTGCACTGGGCGGCTATTCCAGGGCAGTCCCACTGCAAGGCAAAATAGCTGGTCTTCAGTGTGGTCAGTTCACACCACCACTGCATTTTGGTGCTGAAAAAAGTACTGAGTGCAGCTTTTTTTTTCTAGCACAGTGCAGTACTACACACCAGCCAATAGAATTTTATGACTGTCGCTGTGTGACATTCCAATAAAGTTTGTTAAAAAAAAAAAAGTATACGGTGCAATGCGCCGGGATTGGCGCACCAGCACTGCTGGCACTGAACCACACACCACCTGCTGTGTTGTAACTCACCTAAGGGCTAGGTTCACATCTACAGGTGTGACTGTGCACATGGCACATTTCTGCACATAGCATGTAGGGCAGCCCAATTATATCACTGGACTGACCTACCTGCGAGAAGTCCCTGACTCTTTTCCAAAAACGCGCCACACCGCACCATGTGGTGCTGCAGGACTGAGCAGTTTGGTGCACACATTACCGGACATGTGGGGGTGCCAATAACAATAGATAGCTCTTAGAGGTGAAGACCGCTGTAGACTGACTTGCTTGGTTGAGGGTCTGAGTAAGTGATGGTGGGGCGTGTTGGGGAAGTTCGCTCCTGCCAGCCCAACTTGGCAGAAAGGTGGCGGTGGGCCCTTTTTGAGGGCTTGGGCTGCTACCTCTGGGTGCGGCCTTAAGGTCGTTTCCAGATAAAATTGTGACAATAGGTAATAGGAGTGCCCACTATCCAATCAGAAGTAAATAAAAGGTGAATACCGCAATCGTCCCAATCTCAGTATCACAGACACACCATCTTGGGCACATCCCCATCCATAATAGCGTAGAGCAGCAGCCCTGAAGAAGGGGGAGTCTTTGTTCCCCTGAAACGCGTTGTTTTTACCATGCTCTACTATCCCAAATAAAAACAACCATTCACCTTTTATTTACTTCTGATTGGATACTGGGTGCTCCTATTACCTATCCTCACAAATAACAATAGATGGCACTTTTACACATCTGCTAAAGGGCAGAGCGTTTCTGTGTGTCAGGAAAGCACGTGACTTCGTACGAATTCCTTCGCAAAGGCGCGAACTTAACCGTACAGACAAAAAACATGCATATGGCCTTTTTTTCTGACTTGTTATTGCATTGTGGTGCACTGTATGGTGTGTGTGTCAGAGCTGCATTGTCTTAGTGTGTTGGGGGTGCCACTCTGAACGAATGACCCCCAAAAGGCGCTAACACAAGTTTTGTGCAATCAGCACCACAATGCAAAAGTGTGGTTGAGCCTTTTATTATTACTGCTTCTTGCGAAGTCTTTTGTGTTGCATTCTGTAGTCCTATTTGTTATTGTTTTGGTCTTGGATGGAGGTTTTATGTTATTGTTTTGGCGTGTGTGTACTGTAAACACAATTAAGAGAGGAAGCTCGCTGGCGATCCGTTCCTCTGTCTTCCCAAGACGCCTTCCGATCTCTATAGTGATCACACGTTTTACACTGAGATCCACAATATCTGCACTTTTACTGCGACCTGACCATATGGCTTTGTCATCAGCGGCATCGCATGACTGTGAATCCTCATCATGAATAATTATTTTTATCTGCGTTGTATTATTAATATCTATGGAATGGTTCTTTATTACTATGTGGCGCCTCATTCAGACATCAGATTTCATTCACAGCAGTTGCTCTTGAGAAGACATTGATTAATGAGCGCTGCCTGTCGTGTCATTTCAGGTGCGCTTGTCAGCTTAAAAGCTTTCTATTGGGCAAAAGCTGCACAACGCAACAAAAATGTAGCATTTTTTTTTTTTTTTAAGCACCTAAAGCCTGTGTGAGTGGGAGAGTGAAAATGACACATTTCATATTTCCAGTGTCTTGCTTATGCTAAAAAATGTTGCAAATTGTTATTATTGTTATCTTTATTATGGATAAATGTTTATTGGGTTGTTTTATTTATGTGATGTGCTGGTTGAACTATTTGTTCCTTTTTTTTTGTTTTAATTCTACAGCGGCATGTTTATCTTATTACCCTGTTATTACACATAAATTATACATAAATAGATATTTAAGCATCTCTAAATAAATGATAACAATGCCTCCTATATACAGACAAGATTTTCTCCTTTTACACAAAGGTTCTTTAGATACTGTATATTGTTAAAATTTGATCTGTTCTGTTCGATGAGAATGAGGGAAAAATTGAATGTGTAAAGGCTATTTTCTCTCCAGGTTGGATGTTATTTATATAGAGAGAATAGAGTGAATTGGAAAATACTGCATTATGGCCACTAGATGGAGCTGGTGATCATAGGAAATAAATGTAAGATTTTATGATCAGTGTTTTATTTATTTATTACAGGTACTTATATAGCGCTCTAAAGTTTTAGAGCACTTGCAATTATATATTGTACATTTACATCAGTCCTTGCACTCAAGGAGCTTACAATCTAAGGTTCCTGACTCTCAAGCATTCATACATATACTAGGGCCAATTAACCTTCCAGCATGTCTTTGGAGAGCGGGAGGAAACGGGAGTACCCAGAGGAAACCCACGCAGACACAGGGAGAACATGCAAACTCCAGGCAGATAGTATTGTGGCTGTGGATTGTGTATTCGATCCAATGACCCTCGCACTGCCAGTTATAGGAGATCTATGGTCACAGTATACACTTTCAGTATACACTTTCATTTTATACCATCAGCATTGTAGTAACAATACAAACAATTGTTATTTTTGAGTTGCCAATATAAGCTTGCTTGAAAAATCTCCTTTTGTGTTGTTAGTACTGCCTGTCTGTTTCCACAACGTCCGTGTTTCCCTGCATGCTGTGCAGCTTCTCCTCCATATCTAAGGACTACATATCCCATGGTACCTTGCTGCCTGCAAGCCGTTATTCCTGTACTGACTTCGCCTCCTGAAACACCTCCTCTCCGCACCTCTGTAGTTCAGAAGGCAGGAGCGGTGAAATGTGTGACACAGCAGTGTCTACTCACAGGGCATAGTGACTACAAGTCAGAGTGGGGATCTTCACAAAGTAAGTTCATAAACTTCAAGATGGTTCAGATTAATAGGAGTAGGCTAGAAATAATTGAAATACAATGTGGAAATTTTACATTTTGACCATGGATACGCTTTAAGTTGTGGGTACCCATAATTATTCACTGAGAGCATTAGCTCCATCTAGAGGAAATCATTTTCCTGCACCACTCTATTTTTTACAAGTGAATAATATTCGACCTGCAGAGAAAATAGCCTGATAACATTCTATTTATCCACCATTTGCACACAATGTACATGTGGTTTCATCGGATGAATATCTCCGCAATTTTTTTTTTTTTTTTAAATGTATCCCAATGAGTGGTTTTCTGCACGGCTTCCAGTGAGAATATATAGGCGATTGATATAGATTTGCTGTACTGTTTTCTTGTATATATGTTAATATGTGTTTCAGGGGCTGTGTAGGTCTGGTATGTGAATTACCATGCTGTCTGTTTTATTCTGACATTTTCCCGCAGATCATGTTTATGATATATGAACAATTGATAAAGCTGTATAATGTTTGAATAACTTTTGGTGGATGACTATATCAGCAATTTTTTGTTATTATCTATACATAAAATCTGTAAATCTGTGAGACATGAGAGTAAATTTCCAGTTTTGATTGTATCCCCATTTTTGTTGGTGATGTTATTTGTGACTATAGATCCCGAATAACTATGCAGTTTACCCAATTACTAATCGGGATGGTCTGTGGTTGATGCGGTATTGCTGTTGGAAGGATTTTCATTGTGTGTGATGTCTAATTTGTTGTTAAAGCCCTGGTTTATTATTCATATTGGAGACTTTCTGACCCTAGGACTTCATTCAAACCTGTGCTGGGGCGGGGGGGCAGTAAAACTAGGTGGTTGAGCTGTGGCTTTGCGCCCCCCAGGACTGCCCACTAACATAAAGCTGCTGACGGCTGTAAACATGCCGTGGCTGCAGAAAAACTTAGGCTCTGTTTCCACTACTGCGAGTTGTTGAGCTACTTGACACATGTGAAGTCGCATGACAAGTCAAAACCCATCTATTTCAATGGTCCCCGTTCTAATTGGTGCAACTCCAAAAAAGGTTCTTGCACTACTTTGTTCCGACTTCGGTGCGACTTGTTCTCACATGGTTTTCCCCAGTCGCATGACATTGCATCAAAAATCGCATAGCAAAGTCGCAGTGTAAATCGCATGACTTTGGGGACGCAATAGGGGAAACATAGCCTTAAAGGGTAATGTGAAAATCGGTGAATGTGACTAATGCAGCTGTAGGGGGCTGCACCACAAGCACATGCAATGCAAACAATAGTAGGTTTAAATTATTATACAATTATAGTAGAAATGCACGATTCTGGCTAAAATGAGAATCATGATTTTTTTTTTTTTGCTTGGAATAAAGCTCACGATTCTCGCGGTGTAGCATCTTTCCCATTATACAAAAAAATTGGACTAACTTTACTGTTTTAGTGTTTATTATTTATTTTTTGTTATATATTTTTTTAAATTCATTAAAGTGTATTTTAAAAAAAAATTGCGTTTGGAAGACCGCTGCACAAATACAGTGTGACAAAATATTGCAACAACCACCATTTTATTCTATAGGGTCTTTGCGAAAAAAAAAAAAAAAATCTTATCTATCTATCTATCTATCTATCTATCTATCTATCTATCTATCTATCTATCTATCTATCTATCTATCTATCTATCTATCTATCTATCTATCTATCTATCTATCTATCTATCTATCTATCTATCTATCTATCTATCTATCTATCTCTCTATCTCTCTATCTCTCTATCTCTCTATCTCTCTATCTCTCTATCTCTCTATCTCTCTATCTCTCTATCTATCTATCTCTCATGTTTTGGTGTTCCAGGTAATTTTCTAGCAGAAAATAATGATTTTTACTTGTAATCAACAAATATCAGAAAAGGTTTGGTCTTTAAATGCTTAAACATCCTTCATTTACACTCTGGAGTTCTTTCCTCTGATAAAAGAAGGAAAAGATATTTTGTTTCTACTTATTCTGGTGTTGTGATTAAACTTGGCAGGGTGCCCGGATTTTTTTTTTTTTTCCCCAGCTGTGAGAACTCTCTGCACTTGTTAGAAAAAATCGTGACATGCTGTTTTGAAGATCGGGAAGAGAAAAAGATTACAAATTCGATTCTTAACGATTAATCGTGCAGCTCTAAATTTATAGGTTTAAATCAGATGGTGGGCAGGTGACATAATTTCTCATCGTCGTCTGTCAAACACCTCTGAAAAGTGATCTGAGCACAAATGGCTTTTGAGAAGAATAGTAGTGTCTGACACACGTGAATAAGCCCACAGACAAGAAGAAAATACCAATCTTTCTCTTTTTACCATAGATATGTATTAATGCTCTTATTAGTTCTTTACAACGTATACCTTGCTGTCAGTGACAGCTTCTGCTCCTCCGGGGGCCCTGGTCCATCTCTTAATTAGCGATTACCTAACAATATCATCTGCAGGAGCTGTAAATACCGGCTGATGCAGAAATGAGGCTCCCGGCGGTGCAGACGTGTGCTCGGCCTACATTCATGTACTAGAAAAGTTTCTTGTGTCAATATTTGTGCTACAAACCCAGCAGAGTGGAGTCACCTGTTACCATCCACCCATCGCACATGAGTCACAGCGAGATAGCGTTCCGACCGCCTCGGGGACAACTAGAAGAAGGATTAGGTGTCACCAGAACATTAGCTGCTCTGCTTTTATCTGGTGTACTCGCCTCTGCATTTTTATTTTGCTGGACAATGCCTGTCTGGTGACAGCTTCATGGAAGTCATTTGTCTTCTCCGTATCAAAGAGTGCCTGTACTGAGAGAACATAATCCATCCTCACCGATCTTCTGAAAATGCTGGTTGCCTGACAGTCCTCAATAAATTCAAGCATTGACTTACAATAAGTATGCAGATCGGCTATTCTGGCTTTCAGATGTAGGTGTTTGTTCCAGGTCAGTGACTCAGGAATTAGGGAAGCCATAAACAACCAGGCAAATGGTTATCACAGCCTGGTTCCCTACTGCGCATGCGTGAGTCCTGCTGCGTGTTCTGAGTGGTCCCTACTAGGGGTGCAACGGATCAAAAAACTCACGGTTCGGATCATTCCTTGGATCAAGAGTCACGGTTCGGATAATTTTCGGATCAACAAAAAAAAAATCTCCCCCACTGTAATATCCACAATCTCCCTAGTGGCAGGGTATGGCAGGGTATTGGCAGGGTATGGCAGTTTATGGAAGAGTATTGGCGGGGCATTGCAGAATATTGGCGGGGCATTGCAGAGTATTGGCACTGCTGCCAACCGATCTCTCCCCTCCACTGTACAGATCAGTACACAGAGGAAAGAGAGGAAATGGTTTACCATGACGCCGGTTTGATACAAGTGATCGCTCCGTCATTTGACGGAGCGATCACGTGCTAAACGGCCGCCGGGATCAACCTTCACGGATCGGATCACAGATCGATGACGATCCGTTGCACCCCTAGTCCCTACTGTCTTTTGGGACTTGTGTGCCTCCCAGAAGACAGCGGGAGGGACGGAGAAGGGGCCGGACATGGCGTATATCGCCGCAGATACCGCGAGCAAATACCTGGATTAGACAGGTATCTGCTCCCCCTCCCTCCTGAAAGGTGCCAAATGTGACACCGGAGGGGGGGAGGGGGGACCGGATCAGTGGAAGTTCCATTTATGGGTGGAACTCCGCTTTAAGGTCATAGAGTGGCCTAGTCCATCTCCTGACTTTAATCCTATAGAGCAGGGATATGCAATTGGCAGACCTCCAGCTGTTGCAGAACTTCAAGTCCCATGAGGCATAGCAAGACTCTGACAGCCACAAGCATGGCACCCAGAGGCAGAGGCATGATGGGAATTGTAGTTTTGCAACAGCTGGAGGTCCGTTAATTGCATATCCCTGCTATAGAAAATTTTTTAGTGGGAGCTGAAACTTCGAGTTGCCAAGAAACCTGAAGGATTTAGAGAAGATCTGTAAAGAAGAGTGGACCAAAATCCCTCCTGAGATGTGTGCAAACCTGGTCACCAACTACAAGAAACGTTTGACCTCTGTGATTGTCCACAAGGGTTTCCCCACCAAGTACTAAGTCATGTTTTACTTGGGGACCAAATATTTATTATACTCACTGAACTACAACTTATTTGTAACATTTATATCTTAGGGTTTTTTTTCTGGATTTTTGGTTGATATTCTGTCTCATTCTGTATCATTTAAAATACACCTGTGATAAAAATTATAGATCCTTCATTTCTATGTAAGTGGGCAAACTTACAAAATCTGCTGGAGATCAAATAATTATTTTCCCCACTTAATATACAGTGTGTGTATGTATGTAATATAATATATGGACTCACTCCCACAGGCGTACTTACCGTAATCGTACACCCACGTAAAGGCCACGTTTGCCCACGCAGTATGCACAGCTGTTCACATTCATGTCTATTGGGACAGACACAGCCGCTACTCCCAGTTTGACATCCATGTGGGTCCCCAAATGCAGACAGTGTTTGCGGGTACACCCCTACACCCAAACAAATGTAATATTGGGAGCAGCGGCTGTGTCCCAGTAGGCCTGTATGGAGATGCGCAAAACACCTGTGCATCCCATGCAGGCAAACACGGCCCTCGCGCAGGTGTTTGCCTAAGTATGCCTGTGTGAATGCGCACTAAAAAAATAATATAATTAATATATATATATATATCTATCACCATCAATTTATGCAGCACTTTACATCAGTCCCTGCCCTCTAGGAGCTTACAATCTAAGGTCCCTAACTCACATTCATACATAAACTAGGGACAATTTAGACAGGATCCAAATAACCTACCAGCAGGTAGTGCATTTTTTCGGGATTCGAACAGACGACCCTAGCGCTGCTAGGTGGAAGTGCTAACCACTTATCCACCATGCTGCCTTATAAATATTATTAAAAATTAATGGCTCCCCCACATGTCTGCTAATGAGCAGCACACTTTAGCTGCAGGTGTGTGAACGCGTACAATTTACACTCAGTCTCTCACCCACTTAGATGTGAACCTAGCCTTATGCCGTGTACACACGACCGGATCATCGGACTGAACTCCAAAGGACTTTTCGACAGAGTTCCGACGAAACAGGCTTGCCTACACACAAAGTCCGATCGTTTCGAACGTGATGACGTACTAGACTAGAATAAGGAAGTTGATAGCCAGTAGCCAATAGCTGCCTCTGCGTCCTTTTTTTGTCCGGACTAGCACACAGACGAGCTGATTTTTGGATCGCACTCGAGTCCGTCGGAAAGATTTGAAACATGTTAAATTTCTAAAGTCTGACAAATTTTTAGACAGAAAAGGTCCGATGAAGCCCACAGACGATCGAATTGTCTGACGGATTTGTTCCGTCGGACCAGTTCGGTCGAAAAGTCCAGTCGTGTGTACACGGCATAACTGTCATTGATTATGCGGGTTACTGGCAACTACTGAAATACTGCTTTATAAGAGTATAAACATTTGCTAGAACGGTAGTGGCCACAAGGCCAATGACACAAGATAATGTTGTTAAAAAAATTTGGGACAATATTTGCAAATGTCATGAATCCCACGACAAAGGGCTTTTTGGTCCTAACAGGAATGGATCTATAAGATAAGGTTATGGGCAGAGTCTTCCTATAAGCTCCAGCCTATTCCTCAAAGACTTATTAGGGAAATATACAGCTAAAGTTTGCCAGTTCTAAGATGTGACCAATTTAAAAAATATCCAGCCTTTCCAAATTGCAGCATAGTTTAAACTTTTTAATTTCTGGATTAGTACTTTGACCAAATGCAGATGTTAAAAATGTTTATAGTGTGTGTGTGTGTGTATGTGAATATATATATACATGCATATACACAAAATATTATATGTATGTGTGTGTGTATATGTGTGATATATATATATATATATATATATATATATATATATTATATGTGTATATGTATGTATGTATGTGTATGTGTGTGTATATATATATATATATATATATATATATATATATATATATATATATATATATATATATATATATATATATATATATATATATATATATGTGTATATATATGTGTGTGTGTGTGTATATATGTATATGTGTATATATATATATATATATAATATTTTGTGTATATGCATGTGTGTGTATGTATGTATGTGTGTGTGTGTGTGTATATATATATATATATATATATATATATATATATATATATATATATATATATATATATATATATATATATATATATATATATATATATATATATATATTATATATATTTATTTTATTATGCATATGTTTTTTTTTTTTTATTAATAAAAAAAAAAATAGATAGATTGATGGTATACTTGCAATGGGAAGCATTTGATGGCTTTATTCTTGGAGCAGATGTTTAGCTGGTTCTTTGAGGTTTGCGTACTCACATACAGATTAGTAGCTTTAACACCTCGAGTGTCTATCTCTCAGTTAATTAACACTCCAACCCCATCTCATTCATTATTCTCAGGAAAATAGAAGCAGCAGGTGTTGTTTAAGCAGAGATGATACAACCATTAGATAGAGTAGACAGGTTGAAGGGTGACCAGTTCAGGGCAGTGGGATGTCAGTAGGGCTGTATGTGTGTGTGTTAGAATTTTTTCTTTGCCAATATTTGATATGTATATGTGCCATCCTTTACATGCAAGGCCAAAAGATATAAATTTAGGTATCGAATTGCTGAGTGTCACTGCAATCAACAGTGCATTTAAAAAATACTTTAATGATTAGAACAATTCTCCTCCTTATACGCAATCTAGAAATTTGCCCTAATGGCTCTATCAAGCATTATCCAGCTAAAAATAGCAATTTACAACAATGAATATTCCATTAAAAGATAAAAGAACATAATCTACCTTTTTGCTGCAACATTCAGCTTCAGGTCAGAGATTTCCCCTGCAGTATTTTTTTTCTGCCACTAGTTGCCCTCAGACTGGCTTGCATCATTTAACCCACTTTTTGTCCTGGACCCGCCCCAGCCTGTGACTGTACAGTGAAAGGAAAAGCAGCACAGCTCATGTCTATGTCTCTGCTTTCTTCTCCTATCAGTGTGCTCCTATTGATCACATGAACTGATTGGCTCTTTGTGTTGCTTCTTGTTGCCACACTCCAGCCCTGCTGTGCAAAACTGCTTAAGATTTTTTTTTTTTTTTAAGGAAGCAATTGCTTGTCAGTTACATCAAATATTTTTTTTATCGATAGGAAAATGTATTCAGTTGGTAACAAGCATATTTAATATTCAGTAGGCCCTGTCATAGATTTAACCCACTCTGTCTTAATGACACAGGCAGCGCTCGAATCACATTGTGCTGATTCACACATTTTAGGCCTCAGTTGATGTAGAATTCAACCATTAGTGTAAAAAAAATATTAGAGCCCCATTCACATTTGTGGATGAGGCCATTACTGATTACATGCAGGAGATCCAGAAGGGGTTCCCGGCGATTAGCTGCGGGCAGCAGCCCCATTTAAAGCCATGGGAGGCTGACGGCTCCCACGGCTAATCGTGGCAGCTTGCATGTAATCGCTCATGGAGGCTCAGACGGCCTAAAGTAAAGCTGAACTATCAGTTCATATCCCTGAAATACTCTCCAAGTGCATCAATACAAAATTTTTACAGCTGTATTTTTAGAGCGCAGCCACAGCCTGATTAGAAAAGTATGTCACCTGTCAGAATGCTGTAGAAAATAATCCCTGATTTCTGTTTGGAACAGTAGTCTCTCTGCAGAGGTCTGGCACACCTCCTACTGAATCGGAAGTAGAGCGCTGCAGTCAGCAGGGGGTATGAGCTTTGCACATTGCAGAGCTATAGGTTTGATTCAGCAGGTACGTGTCAGACCTCTGTAGAGAGACCACTGCTTCTCCACAGAGATTTAACTGATTTAAGCTCAAAGTTCTATTGGGCTATGAAGCTGAACTGTAGTATAAAAAAAAAACCTACATCGGTTAAAAGCTTGTTAATTATGGGTGTAGAGGTATAAGTTGTAATACTTCTCACTGATGCTCCAGGCTGTGGGCAGACCCAGCCTGTCTTCACATACAATGGGGAACTGTGGGTCTTGCATTGTACTTGATGACATCATCGTGCAAATGGCGGCCAGAACGCCAAAGACAAGAAGCTTTGGGGGGCTGATTACACAGTGTGGAGGAAGCCTGCCCAAGCTAGGGGTACGCAAAGTATTACGTCTTATTCCTCTTACCTTTATACTTTAAAGAGGAGCTCCAATCTCCCAAAAAAGAATTAAAAGTCAGCAGCTACAAATACTGTAGCTGCTGACGTTTAATATAAGGACACTTACCTGTCCAGGAATCCAGCGATGTTGGCAACTGAGCAGATTCTTTGGATTCAGGCACCAGCATTGTAAGTAAGGGAAACCGGCAATGAGCCTACTGGCTTCACAGCCAGTTTCCTATTGCGCATGCAGTTCTGCAGTCTTCTGGGACCTGTGTGTCCCAGAAGTCTGTGGGGGGGAAGGAGGAGGGCTGAACATGCTCGTAGATGGCCACAGTGATCTGAGCCGGAAATCAGATCGGGTACCTGGTTTTGCTACCCATTCCCCCCTCAAAAAGTGCCAAATATGTCAGTGGAGGGTGCAAACAAGCAAAGTTCCCCCTTTTGAGTGGAGCTCTCTGCTTTAATGAGCATGTAACCCTTGCAGTGTGGGAGGCCCCACATTTGTTCTTCTGTCCGGAGTGGAGCTTTAACATTTCTGTCTTAGAAGAATAGGGCAGCAGGAATGTCTTCTGATTCTGTGCATTCCTGGGATCCCTGAACCAGTTTGGTTGGGAGGAACAGAAGGAGAGATTATGCAATTCATCCTTTAATAAACACAACAGAATTATCGGCTTGATGTAAGCAAGATCTGTATCAGCTGTGACTCCGCAGCCTCTTGTGATAGAAATCCTCTGCAGATAGACCGTTGTGTTTTTTGAAGCTGTTTCTGCGGTTTAACAGCCTCCGTCTGCAGTCAGTTGTCTTTTGATGTGGTCGCAAGAGCATTTGGGAGAGTTCAAAACGAATTGGCTTCTCCCGATTTTTGGCCGGCTTCTCTTGGGACTGGATCGCTAACAATGGCTGCTCTGTCCCGTCCTCAGCCACTTCATGAAACTGCTTTTCTAAAAGCAATATATTGGTGTAACTGACTGAGAAGGAAACACAGTCCCCACTGAGACTGAAGGATAATTGTGTTCTTGGCAAAGTGATTCAATATCCGTGGAAGTCTGGATAACATTCCTCTGCACTTTTTATGTCTGTGCTCTATCATTCTGGAACGGGGGACAAAAAATGCAGCAAGTTTATCCTCCAATCACAATGGATCACTTAGGTTATTTCGGCGATCAAATCCTCATTAGTAATCCTATGTCATGCTGATCTTTGTAACATTAAAGTGTGTGTAACCTCTAACAATGAACTTCTCTTATTAGTTCCTTTTTAGTCTGTTTTACCTCTTTTTACATTAGCCTGAGCCAGCACTTAAAATGGGTCGTGCCACCCGGAGCCTGTGATTGGCTGCACAGTGCTGACGTCATCATGAACTGCGCCTATCAGCTGCTGATCCTCAGTAGTTGACCATGAAATATCAGTGACAGCTCGGTAGGGGTTCTAGGGACGCTGGTGGTGTGGCTTTCAATAGGCTGTGATGCCCAGAGCCAGTGATTGGCTGCACAGTAATGATGTCCTCATGAGCTGCGCCTATGAGCTGCTGATCGTCAGTGGTTGACCATGAATTTTCGGTGACAGCTCAGCCATGGTTCTGGGGTCACCAGTGGTGTGGCTTTAAATGGGTTGTGATGCCCGGGGCCCGTGATTGGCTACACATCGCAGATGTCATCATGAGCTTGCGCCTACCAGCTGCTGATCTTTAGTAGTTGACCATGAAATATCATTGACCACTTGGTAAGATTTCTGGGCAGGGACGTTTTTAAGGCAGGGCAAAAGGGGCAGCTGCCCTGGGCCCTGTCATTGTTGTGGGGCCCAAAGCAGCTGCCTCATTCTTGCCAACTATCCTGGTTTAAATTCCCTCATCCCTTGAGGTTTTAGTCCCGTGCTGTGTCCCAATATCTCAGTGTGAAGTGCTGCTACTAATGCTGCCCAGCTCTGCCCTTTTGTTTTGACTCACCTGCAGACCCTGTGTTTACATGTAAATAGTGGCGGCATTCATATGTAAATAGCGGCGGCCGGCGGCATTGAAATGTATATTTTTTCCCCCCCTGAGGTCATATCCATAGTAATCTCTAGCAGCCAATCAACAAGCAGAAATCATGTGCTGTAACCTCTAGCAACCAGTCAGTGAGCGGTAATGATACACTGTAACCTCTGGCAACCAATCGCAATAGCTGCCTGATCTGATTCAGTAAACTGATTTTGAGTCTAGCTGCTATTTATTGTATGTCTCAGAGCAGGTGGAGAGCGAAACTGCATGGGGGGGGCCCCAAGAATAGTTTTGCCCAGGGTCCAAGCAATATTAAAGACGGCCCTGGTTCTGGGGGCGCTGGTGGTGTGGCTTTCAATAGGCAGCAATGCCCAGAGCCAGTAATTGGCTGCACAGTAATGATGTCATGAGCTTCACCTACCAGCTGCTGATGGTCAGTAATTGACAATGAAATGTCGGAGACGGCTCAGTCATGATTCGAGGGTCTCCAGTGGTGTGGCTTTAAATAGGGCGTGATGCCTAGGGAATGCGTTTTGGCTGCACAGTGCTGACATCATCGCAAGCTGCGTCTACTAGCTGCCGGTTGTCAGTGGTTGACCATGATCTGTCAGTGACAGCTTGATCACAGTTCTGAGAGCACCAGTGGTCAATGCATATATGTCATGGCTGGGTGTTGAGACCCACCCGCAGTGCTGCCTCATATATGTGTAGTGCTGTCATAAAGGGGTTAAATAAACCATTGAAAGTGTGTTCTATCTCTTCACCCAGTGAAAAAAAAAAAGATCCCTTGATTCTGCCAGAAATATAGTGAGCTGATACATTTTAACATGTTACATTGTTCTTAGTTCCCTCTGAGACCTACAGAACACCTTTCTTCTATGGTGTAGAAAGGGGGATGCTCTGTAGTCCTAACACACTTTCTGTCCTAAGGGTGATGTTGCTGCTGTTCCATAGATACAATAGGGTGAGTGTTGTTGGCCTAAGATAGGAAGTGTGTTACTGGTAGGATCGCCAAGTGAAAATAAAAGCTTAAAAAGAAATCTAATGCAGCCACCACATCCAAGGACTGGTAAGCTGCAATTTATGACCTTTTTGTTCTTTGATCTTTGTACTTTATAATCCGTTTTAATATTTGAGTTTAAGATTTAGGTGCCATTTAATTGTCTGCATAGAGGTACATTTCTTGTTGTGTTAGGTGGGAGTGTTGACATTCCATTGTGCGTTTTCTTTATGTATTGACATTAATTTAAAGCGCTTTTTGAATATTGGATTTAGGATTTGTAGTGGATAGGGTAAACTGCCATTGACCGAGGCTTCGTAATTTCCAACAGATCAAAATGCATGTTTATATGTGTGGTACAGGCATTTATGGCCCTGTGTGTTCAGGGGTCTATGCCCAGAATAAAGAATACCTGTATTCCGAGCATACGCCCCTGAACGCATTTGTGGCCCTAAATGTGAGTACCATGCATATATACAGTGCTGTGCTAAAGTTTTGGGCAGGTGTAAAAAAAAAAGTTTTGTAAGTGAAGAATTCTTTCAGAAATAGAAGTGTTAGAATAGTTTATTTTTATCAATTAACAAAATGAGTTTAAAAAAAAGTAGATGAACTGAAAGAACTCGGCAGGTAGGTTGTTACCTAACCTCTTGGAGAACTAACCAAATGAAATCCCAGACAGACTCAATGATTATGAGATCAGGGCTCTGTGGGGGCCAAACCATCACTTCCAGGACTGCTTGTTCTTCTTTACACTGAAAAGAGTTCCTAATGACATTGGCTGTATGTATGGGGTCATTATCCTGCTACAAAATAGATTTGGGGCCAATCAGACGCTTCCCTGATGGTATGGCATGAAGGATAAGTATCATCTGCCTGTATTTCTCAGCATTGAGGACACCATTGATCCTGACCCAAACTTGCAAGGAACCTCCACCACACTTCACTGTTGCCTGCAGACACTCATTATTGTACCGCTCTCCAGCCATTCAGCAAACAAACAATTAAAATATATATATTTTTTACAAAGCATTCTTAATTTACAGCATTTCTCCACACCTGCCTAAAACATTTGCACAGTACTCTACTTGCTCTGTTGGTACAGCATCCAGCCGCAGCATATTTCAGGCTAACTGTTTCTAGACTTTGATGCAGGCAGCCCGGCTGGACACTGGATCTGTTCCTCCTGAGAGCTAAAAAAACCCCACTGGGATTGGATTCACATGAGCTGAACACCCAGTGTAATGGCGGCCTGTTTAAAACCTAGATATATAATTGTTACATGTCATTTTGTATTGTAATGCTGTTAAAAAATTGCCTTTTCATTTCAATCGACGCGCTGCTACAGGTTTACAAAGCTGGCCATAGATGGACGCAATTTTGAAAGAAAATTCTTAAGAAAATTTGTACAAAATGTATTGTACGGAAGATTTCATTTGCTTTTTACTTTTTGGTTTTGTAATGTACTGTAGGAAAACCACATACACTATTAGAATTTTGTGCCAGAGAAATTTTCCATCCTGGTCCTTCAAATCGTCTCATCACTGTAGTCGAAAACTAATTGACCTGCTGATGATTAGGAAGTTAGGAATTAACTTAGAACATTTTTTTCCTAAGCATTTTCATTTAAAATCCCATCAGTGGCCAGATTTAGTCCAAAATAGGCCACACTTGCTCTTGCTTTCCACCAGGAAATGTACACTACTTGTAGATGGGACTTCCCAGAAATCTCGTCACCCTGCTCAAGCAACTTGGTTCACTGCTTTTCCTAGAGGTTTGTACAGAGCTTGAGGCAAAATTTGCAGGAAACCCCCGCTATAGCGTTAGTGATGCCGGTGGGCTGGGTGAGACTCTCAGAACGTGTACTCATAAGACAATGACACAGTATTGTAAAACAGTTTGAAACTAGATATCTCATTGACTTTAAAATGTGATGTTGCTGTTACTAAGTAATCAACCATTTTTACCTTTTTCAAAGGGGTCATCACTTTATAAAATTTCAGTTTCGAGTGGAGCCTGGCTGAATCCGCACCTGGCTTCTTGTAGGTCTTAGATCAGTGGTTGACAACCTTTCCGACCACTAATCCCACAATTTTGAATCCTCCTGCCCCAGGCCCTCCACATCACACTGCTGCCTTACACAGACACTCTATTGGATCTCACTTCTGTATCCAGCCATGTGTTCGAACTCGGTGCCCCCTCCCAAACTCTGTGGTCAGCGCTACCATTGGAAGTCCCATACTTCTTCACCTCTCGCTCTCTGTACTACACCCAGAACTTCCCTCTGAGTTCACAGGAGCTGGAACTACAGAGGAAGCGTTGGGTATCAATGCATTGCAGGCTGATAGTACTGACTGTCAGTGAGACTTGAGAACATCACTGGAAACAACATTGGGCGGTATACATGCGTCACAATGCAAAGAGAAGAGTAGGTCTGACGAAGAAGCTGTGCATGATCCGAAACGCGTTACCGCCCACCACCTTCAACGAATGTCACATCGGCCGCATGCGTTCCAGCTTGGTTCCAGAACCCTGGCCGCCTCATCACATCTTCACCTTCTCGCCAATCCACGTCACCAGGGACTCTGACAGCTGCAGGACGGCTCTCTCTTTCCCCCAGACAGACGAGGATTATAGTGATCCGCATGAGGACAAATCATTATATGCCTATACTTACTAACTTGTAAGTATTTTTAATCCCATTGTGCCTGTAATAAATCTTTTAACCACTGCACTTAGAGGCGCCTTCTCTTTTTTTTTTTTTATGACTCTCCAGAGCTGCTTCTTCTCTACAAAGTGCTGCCTTCAGTGCCATCTCTCCACTGCTAATAAAGACCGTATACCCAGCCTCACCAGAGCGCCCTCATCCCTCCCTTCTTTCTACATCTGTCTCATTGTTGATTTGCAGCAGAACTCCTGGGGACCACCAAAAATTTCTCATGAACCTTCAGTGGTCCATGGATCACTGGTTTTGCGACCGCTGTCTTAGATAAGACCCTGCTCCAACGCCTGCCTCATGAAGAATGGGTAAAGTAGCGCTGGAGCCCTATTGGGTATTGTTTTTTGGGTATTATTTTGCAATAGGGATGTAGTAGTGTTTGAACTGGGTTTCTGGATTCCTGGGCTGCCAGCTTCTACAGGTCAAAGGGTTTGAACAGTTCCCTTGGTTTATAATTTTAGGTCCCTTTTGAGGCGCCTGGGAGTTTTTAAAGCGGACCTGATCGGAAGGTCCTTTCGTCCCCATGGGCAGACAAACTTGTGCCTGATTTATTTTATTTTTATTTTTTTCCCACTTCTGCAAACTCTGTTGAGAGACTTATTCAGCTTGATGTTCATTTATTGTCTCCTTCTTGGTTTCACATCATTGTGGTACTTTATTAAAGCTCAGCCAGTCAGCCATCTGCCCATCTGAAAGAAATCATATTAAATTGGTGAGCTACTGCATTTCATTGGGATTTTATTTTGTATTGGGTAAGTGGAGTGGATTTCTACAGGCCTTTTGAAGTGGTCTGATTACTCAGGTCCATGAACTTTTAGTGCAAGGTTGAGCTGTGCAGCTGGAATGCGGCATTAAATGAAACACACCCCTCGACAGGTGAAAAGGGCATTCCATATCAGTGTTCACAGCCTAGACTTTGTACAGAAACTCTGAACAAGCCTCAAAAAAATCCCGTGTGAAACTAAGCTAAGGCCAGAAAGTCTGCTTTTGTTACAGATTACTCTATCAATACTGCAAGGATCCGCTAACAGAGTATAAACATATTGTGTCCATCAGCTGTAATGAAACGCCGACTAACACTCGCACTGACTAAATGCGCTGCCAGAAATTATTACTGTGCGTACTGAATGTGAAACTTCCCAGAGGAATCAGTAATTCAGGAAAATGGTCTGCTGCAAATTTTTTTTTTAAAAAAAAGGAATGCTGAGATAAGGGCAGTGAGGGGCAACCTGAAAAATTCCTCTTTAACTCTCGAATACTGTCCCTGATACTTTTTTTTTTATTTTTTATTTGCACTAACATACAATTTTTCAGGACAAGATCTTTCTCTCTGTAACCCTTGAAAGACTAGAAGTCTGAAAAAACAGACTGGTAATCAAGGCAGCATTGGATATTATTTAAATGGTTAACGATCTACAAATGTCTCAATGGCGATCCCAGCATAAGAAATAAACTATTCGGTTTTAGGGAGTGTAAGAAGACACGGGGCCACACAATGAGACTGGAGGAGAAGCAGTTTAACCTTAACCCCTTGCTGACTAGCGCACGACGCTATACGTCAGCACAATGGCACGGCTGGGCATACAGGTACGTCCCCTTTTAAGATGCAGCACTGTGGGCGTGCGCCCCCGCCCTGTGCTCCGTGACCGCAGGTCCCGCGGACTCAATTTCCGCCGGGTGCCCGTGATCGTGTCACGGAGCAGAAGAACGGGGAGATGCCTATGCAAACAAGGCATTTCCCTGTTCTGCCTAGTGACATGACGGATATCACTGCTCCCTGTCATCGGGAGCAGTGATCGCTGTCATGTGAGTAGTAGCCCACCCCCCCCCCCCAGTTAGAATCATTTCCTAGGACACACTTAAACCCTTGATCACCCCCTAGTGTTTAACCCCTTTCCTGCCAGTGTCATTTACAGAGTAATCAGTGCATTTTTATAGCACTGATCTCTGTATAAATGACAGTGGTCCCAAAATCACCACCATTACTAATAAAAAATTTTTTTATAAAAATGCCATAAAACTATCCCCTATTTTGTAGACGCTATAACATTTGCGCAAACCGATCTATATACGCTTATTGAGATTTTTTTTTTAAATCAAAAAGAAGATAGAAGAAGAAAGGAAGAATACATATCGGCCTAAACTGAGGAAAAAAAAATGCTGTTTTATATATTTTTGGGGGATGGGTATTATAGCAAAAAATAAAAAGCGCAGAGGTGATCAAATACCACCAAAAGAAAGCTCTATTTGTGGGGAAAAAAGGACGTAAATTTTGTTTGGGTGCAACGTTGCACAACCGCACAATTGTCAGTTAAAGCGACACAGTGCCGAATCGCAAAAAGTGCTCTGGTCAGGAAGGCGGTAAATTCTTCCGGGGCTGACGTGGTTAAACTGCCCAGGGGGTTCTTCACTGTCAGGGCAATAAGGATGTGGAACTCTCTCCCACAATTGGTGGTTGCTGCGGGGAGTTTGGATAATTTTTAAAAGACTCTTAGATGTACAGTAGCTCACAAAAGTGAGTACACCCCTCATATTTTTGTAAATATTTAATTTTATCTTTTCATGTGACAACACTGAAGGAATGACACTTTGCTACAATGTAAAGTAGTGAGTGTACAGCTTGTATAACAGTGTAAATTTGCTGTCCCCTCAAAATAACTCAACACACAGCTAATAATGTCTAAACCGCTGGCAACAAAAGTGAGTACATCCCTAAGTGAAAAATGGCCAAATTGGGCTCATGTAGCCATTTTCCCTCCCCGGTGTCATGTGACTTGTAAGTGCCGGTTCACACAGGGGCGGCACGACTTGCAGGTCGCCTCACCGAGGCGACCTGCACACGACCTCAGCGGCGACTTGCAAAACGACTTCTGTATAAAAGTCAATGCAAGTCGCCTGAAGTCGCCCCAGAAATACTACAGGAATCTTTTTCTAAGTCGGAGCGACTTGCGTCGCTCCTATTAGAACGGTTCCGTAGTACAGAACGGGAGGCGATTTGTCAGGCGGCTAGGTCGCCTGACAAGTCGCCCCTGTGTGAACCGGCACTTAGTGTTACAAGGTCTCAGGTGTGAATGGGGAGCAGGTGTGTTAAATTTAATGTTATCACTCTCACTCTCTCATACTGGTCACTGGATGTTCAACATGTCACCTCATGTCAAAGAACCTTCTGAGGATCTGAAAAAAAGAATTGTTTCTCTACATAAAGATGGCCTAGGCTATAAGAAGATTGCCAAGACCCTGAAACTGAGCTGCAGCACGGTGGTCAAGACCATACAGCGGTTTAACAGGACAGGTTCCACTCAGAACAGGCCTCGCCATGGTCGACCAAAGGAGTTGAGTGCACGTGCTCAGCGTCATATCCAGAGGTTGTCTTTGGGAAATAGACATATGAGTGCTGTCAGCATTGCTGCAGAGGTTGAAGGGGTGGGGGGTCAGCCTGTCAGTGCTCAGACCATACACCGCACACTGCATCAAATTGGTCTGCATGGCTGTCGTCCCAGAAGGAAGCCTCTTCTAAAGATGATGCACAAGAAAGTCCGCAAACAGTTTGCTGAAGACAAGTAGACTAAGGAAACCATGTCCTATGGTCTGATGAGACGAAGATAAACTTATTTGGTTCAGATGGTGTCAAGCGTGTGTGGTGGCAACCAGGTGAGGAGTACAAAGACAAGTGTGTCTTGCCTACAGTCAAGCATGGTGGTGGGAGTGTCATGGTCCGGGTCTGCATGAGTGCTGCCGGCACTGGGGAGCTACAGTTCATTGAGAGAATAAATGCCAACATGTACTGTGACATACTGAAGCAATTATGATCCCCTTCCTTCGGCGACTTGGCCACAGGGCAGTATTCCAACATAACGACCCCAAACACACCTCCAAGACCACCACTGCCTTGCTAAAGAAGCTGAGGGTAAAGGTGATGGACTGGCCAAGCATGTCTCCAGACCTAAACCCTATTGAGCATCTGTGGGGCATTCTCAAATAGTAGGTGGAGGGAGCGCAAGGTCTCTAACATCCACCAGCTCTGTGATGTCGTCATGGAGGGGTAGAAGAGGACTCCAGTGACAACCTGTGAAGCTCTGGTGAACTCCATGCCCAAAAGGGTTAAGGTGCTGGAAAATAATGGTGGCCATACAAAATATTGACACTTTGAGCCCAATTTGGACCATTTCACTTAGGGGTGTACTCACTTTTGTTGCCAGCGGTTTAGACATTAATGGCTGTGTGTTGAGTTATTTTGAGGGGACAACAAATTTACACTGTTATACAAGCTGTACTCTCACTACTTTACAAGATATAATAAAATATTTGCAAAAATGTGAGAGGTGTACTCACTTTTGTGAGATACTGTACATCTAAAAGGCAACAACATACAGGAATATGGGAAATCATTCTAGATACACATGCACCTATACAGGTTAAACTGGATGGACTATTGTCTTTTTTTTTTCTGATTTACCGACTATGTAATTATGGTAGGCAAGCTGTAGATGGATAAAAAAATGCTAGATTCACCTATCAGCACAGTCAGCGTTGATGGGGGAATGCCTCCCGCAGCGCTATTGTGTTCTGCCAGCAGGGGAACCTTCCCTGCTGGCAGAACACAATGATTATTGCTAGTGCCTATAACCTCCAGCTGTAATGGCATGTTATATTTAAGTCAATTAATGAATCGACGTGGGTACAACCAGCCTGCCCAAAGATGGATCGAATCTCGGCCGGTTCAGTAGGGACCAACGAAGATTCAATCCATCTATGGTCGGCTTTAGTTCGCTTCTCCTCCAATAAAAGTTGCCATGCATTCAAGCGTCCCCAGTAGAATAACAACCACTGCTCTGTTATGAAATGAGCTTTTTTAAATGTCATACCTGTAGGCCGTTTGCAGCCTCTTCCAAGCCCGTCAGAGAAATTCTCAGTGTAGAGCTGGTAAAAAACTGATCAAAATTCACTCGATTCACCATTGACCAGCCAGGTTTTAACCACTATATGGCTATCCCCTCTTAATAGAAGTTTATTTTATATTGAAGGGCCAAGCTGGATAACTTTTATCAATCGGCGGCTGCAATCGATCTTTTGGGTAGACTTGTGCATTTTTGACCCCTACAAACTTTAATTGGAGCTCCTGAAAAATGCTCATATCAGGTGATTTTGCACAATTTCTAACCTCTCAATCTCATAGTATCTAGCTTTCCATTGGATAGAACAAAAATGTTTAAGCCTAAAAGGTGTGTGTACAAATGCACAAATAAGCTCACACTAGTGTAAACTAGCGATATATTAAAGTTTATTTATTTTTTTTTAAACAACAGACATGTTATACTTACCTGCTGAGAGCCCTGCCGGTGTCTTGCCGAATAAGTTCCTTCAGCGGATAGGTTCCCCCCCTGTACTGCGCAGGCGCAGCGCCTGCGCAGTACGTACTACTGTTGGCCGCCGGAGATAGCCGAAGCTCAAACGCTTCGATCAGCTGTACGCGGCGCCTGCGCTCTGGGTCCAGATTCCTTCCCCACTATCCAAGTGGACCTAGAGGGGGAATCTAAAAGTGCCGAGCGCAGCGAGGCCGTGCCCGAAGCGTGGCGAGCGAAGCGAGCCTGCGAGGGGCCCTCTTACAGGCGCCGTGTACAGCTGATTTTCAGCTGTTCCGCTTCGGCTATTTCCGCCGGCTTCTACTGCGCATGCGCAGTAGAGGGGGGAACTAATCCGCCGAGCGGAACTTTCTCGGCAGAACACCGGCTCTCCTGGCTCCTCCCCCTTGACCAGTGTCCCCCAATAGCAAGCCGCTTGCTATGGAGGCGCTGGTGCGTGCTCGCTCCCGAGGCCCGCTCTATGTATAGGACACACAGAGCGGTGGCCCCCCGCTCTTCATTGGCTCACTGGCTGTGATTGAGCCAGTGAGGAGAGAGAGACAGATCGAAATTGGGCTCAGGTGAGTATTAGGCTGGGCTGTGCAGGGAGCAGCACACAGAAGGTAAAAAACCTTCAGGCTTTACAATCACTTTAAGCCAGCAATGACCTGAGCCAGTTATGTCCTGACTCTCCATTTCCAAATGCCCATTTGTGTTTTTACATGTTTCTTTTCAGACCCGCAGTACTTCTTACCACCCCCTGAAAAGCAGTCCGCCTGCAGTGGATTACTTTTCAGACAGCAGTGGGTGACAGGTGTTCAGGAGGTGTTACTATCGTCTTCTGGACTCCTGTTTTTTTTTTTTTTTTTTTAAATTTCCAAATGGCTACTTTGCTTTGCGGGACTGTACCGCAACTGCAAGCTGAGCGTTCTGCTCGCGGCTGGGGTGTGGCCCCATTAAACCCAGACAGTATTGCCTGTCAAACTGCACCCCGACTCTAAAAATGCCAGGGCCGCGGCATGTGTACTGCCCTATCCGGCTGTTATGTTCAGGTGGGTGACTGTGGGGTGGTAAAACTGCTGCTCAGCCACCCATCCAAAGGAGGCCTTACTGCTGAAATAAAGTCTATGTCCATCAAGCAATATATGTAATTATTTTGGGATTATCAACTTCAGTACAAAGAGTTCTAGTGGAGGCCGAAGTAGAAATGATAATAAAAAATTGGATTGGATTGCACATTTGTGTTTAATTTATCTCCTATAAAAAGCTCTTTTGGCTTAATTGGCCTCCACAATATGGTTTTGTTGACTCCGGGAAAATCTTGTTATTGCTTGTCGCCAGAATAGTGTGGAATGGCTTCCCTGGGAATTGTAAGGTTTCTACAATAGCCGGCATTATACGTGACCTGCCTGAAAGAGCAATGATATCTATCTGCTTAATGCAATCTCTGTCCTCCTGTACCCCCTCTCCCCTATAATGGGGGGAGGGCTGAGTTGCTAAGAAACCTTGTCTGTAGAGCTCCCTATCTATTGGCTATCTGGTGTGTGTAATGATGGGTGATGCTACCTTCACCTTTTTCTTTAGGAGACGTGGAGAAATGAGCAGACAACATGACCGATGGTGGGCTGCCCAGAATATTGACTTTTTTTTATTGTATTAACTCTGAGTCCGGATTCAAAGAGACAAACGTGAAAGGAAAAAAAAAATCATTACATTGTAGGAGATATAATAGCTGTCCAACCACATTTGCCTCGAAATCTTAGATCCACCAACATCTAAGACACTTCCAGGAGTCCACCACTGTGCACATGAAGGCCTCTTGAGTCCTCTCCCTAGGGAAAGAGAACCTTGACTGATGGGGGCATGGCCGGGAAGGGAAATGATTGGTAGAAACATGGGGGATAGGATAGGCTTGAGCTCAGGGAACGTGTGCCCCCAGGGAATTCTGGGTCTTTTGGAAGAATCGGATCGAAGAGCTTCCCACCCTCCAGTCTCTTTTTTTCCTCTGTTATGGTATGTCACAGCTTGCTGCGGTTTCTTGACCTTGCCAGCATTTAAAGTGGTTGTAAACCCTTACAGACCACTTTAACCCACAGGTAAGCCTAGATTAAGGCTTACCTGTAGGTGCAAGAAATATCTCCTTAAAGTGGTGTTCCGGCCGAAATTATACTTTTTAAATAAATATACCCCTATAATACACAAGCTTAATGTATTCTAGTAAAGTTAGTCTGTAAACTAAGGTCTGTTTTGTTAGTTTATAGCAGTAGTTTGTTATTTTATAAACTTACAGCAGGCCGTGGCCATCTTAAGTGTGGGCATCTGAAGCCAGACTGTATTTCTTCCTGGATCTCATCCTTGCAGATCTCGCACATGCTCAGTGCAGCACAAGCAGTGTAATAGTTTTCAGGTCAGGTTTCCATAGCAATGGCAGTTTTTAGAGGAAGTTGCCGCCCTTTCCCAGAAGGCATTGCAAACAGGAAATGATGCGATGGGCCGAGGCCAGGGAGGACGTGAAAAATGAATACAGCAGATATACAGTAGGTGCTGAGAAAAAAAAAATATCCAATTCGTTTACAGTGCACAGTTTAGTGAGGGATGCTGAAGAGTTGTAAAAGTGGGTGGAACTCCACTTTAACCTACGCGGTTAAGGAGATATTTTCCTAAAAACGGGCACCGATGTCTATGGCACATTAAGCTGTCTGTCCAGGACTTATGGTAAGGACAGGCCCCACTTCCCACTTTTGGAATTGAGTGCTCACAGTACGACTGTGACTGGCGCTGGTTAAATGTGTTCACATGTTACTTGTTGGAATTTAATAAAGCTGTGGCCTTGCCCTTTCCAACCTAATGGTTGTAAGTGTTTTATTTAATGGGGTAAAAGGGCAAGGGTGGTGGGGGATTTGATCCCATTGTGTTACATTATTTGGACCTAGGCCCATTGCGCCTCAGCAGTCATTGGTTCTGCTACATCACTACTGTGTCCCTGCAATGCTGAAAAGGCCCACAGTATGGAGGCTAAGGGAAGGGGGAGGGCAGAGGGGGGTGGCAGCATTCGACACTCCAGGAAGTGTTGAATGCTAATAATACTTCGTCAAGAGAGAAAAGATTAGTGGTGCAAGTTGCAGCTGGGTAGCTATTATACCTCCTTTTTAAAAGTGTCATTTATTTTCTTTTTAGGGACAGAGTTGTTTTGAAAGCGCAACACTAGGTCAAACATAATTTTGGCTTGTTCACCTGCATTTTACCAGCCCAACCCCCTCCCAAACAAGGGTGTACCCATCCCCCCTGTTACATTCAGTGGGCAGCACCTCTGTGAACATGACCTATTCAAGCAAATGGGACCGCACAGCAACTGCGTGGAATGCATGCAGCTGCAGCATGGTGGGGCGACATTACTGGGTTAAAACAGGTGGTTGGAAGGAGACCTATTACTTCCTCACTGTTTGTCAAATGCCTCTGAAACGTGACCCATTGCAGATTGCTTTTTAGAAGGGTGGCAAAGGTTGCTGTTAGTGTAAACTGAGCCTTAAAGTGGAATTCCACCCACTTTTACAACTCTTCAGCATCCCTCACTAAACTGTGCACTGTGAACGAATTGGATATTTTTTTCTTTTTTTTCTCAGCACTTACTGTATATCTGCTGTATTCATTTTTCACTTCCTCCTCCCTGGCCACGGCCCATCGCATCATTTCCTGTTTGCAATGCCTTCTGGGAAGGGGCAGCAACTTCCTCTGACACTGCCGTTGCTATGGAAACCTGAACCTGAAACCTATTACACTGCTTGTGCTGCACTGAGCATGTGCGAGATCTGCAAGTATGAGATCCAAGAAGAAATACAGTCTGGCTTCAGATGCCCATACTTAAGATGGCCACGGCCTGCTGTAAGTTTATAAAATAGCAAACTACTGCTATAAACAAAACAGACCTTAGTTTACAGACTAACTTTACTAGAATACATCAAGCTTGTGTATTATAGGGGTATTTTTATTTTAAAAGTATATTTTCGGCCGGAGCACCACTTTAAAGCCCCACTGTGGGCAAACAATATTTTTTCATTATCACTCACCTCTCATTCTAATTAGGCTTTTTCCCCCACTAACCTTGTGAAGAAAGATATTCTCATCTAAGTCTTCCCTTCAAGTGGTTGTAAACCCAAATTAAAAAAAAGACCTGCAAGACAAAGGCATAATGAGCTAGTATGCATAGCATACTAGCTCATTATGTAATACTCACCTGAGATCGAAGCTCCCGCTGCGGTGCCTATACACAGCACCGGCCGGTGACATCTCTCCCAGGAGTTACTTCCGGGTATCACGGCTCCGACGATGTGATTGGCTGGAGCCGCGATGACGTCAGTCCCGCGCATGCGAGCCGCCGGTGCTGGCGCACTCACTGAAGCAGACGGCACATAATTGCTACAGTGCGCACGTGCCGATGACGTCGCAACATGCAAATATAGGGGATATCTCCTAAATCGTGCAAGTTTAGGAGATATCTTGGGTAGCTACAGGTAGGCCTTATTATAGGCTTACCTGTAACAAAAAGTTGATATGTAAGGGTTTACATCCATTTTCAGGTCCCACACCAATGCTGTTTCTGGGGGCGTAGGGACTACCTACCCTTCTGAGACCTTTGGTCCCCTACACCTTCACCTTTTTCTCCATCCTGCCATAGTCCATCCAATAGGAAGTGTCCTTTTTCAGGCAGGCAGTGAAGTGGACACCTAAAAGATGGACCCAAAACAGGAAGTAAATGGAAGAGAAGACTCGAGGGGGGGGGGGAGGCTGGAGCATCAAGTGACTGTGGCTACAAGGAAGTTTAAAGGGCTTTGAAGCTAAACTCCAGGCACAAAAAACGTTAATTTAAATATATTCCCCGGGAACCACAAAGGATATTAATTAATCCATTCTGTGTGCACCAAATGCCTTTACAAAGTCAGATACTATTGTGTAAAAATAGGAGTGACATGCCTGTGCAGAGAGCTGAGCTCTGGGAGGGGCCCAGCAGGCTCCACCCACTACAGGTTGCCTGCAGAAAACTAGAGGAGGGGGCGGAGACAAGACCAGTCACCCTGCACTAGGAGAGAGAGCAACAGTGACCGGTCTTTATTACAGGAAGTAAAGTCACACTGAAATACAGCACAGATCTGGAGGAAATGCACCAAGATTCAAGAAGAATACACATGCCTCTTGTATTTTTAGACCTGCTCAGTTATGACATGTGAGGAAGAGGGAACGCTCTCCTTAATATTTAGAATTTTTCTGCACGTGCCATAGGCGGGGTAACCTCATAAAGGGTAATGGTGTCACACAAAGGATTGTTGTCTTTCAAGAATTACAGTTCAGCTACGTAATGTGGTCGGCCCAGGTTCACATACTGCCTAGGCCCTGGGGGGTTCTTTATATGGTCTGTGTCCTTGCTGAAGTATTACAGAATGTATATGAAACCAGGAATAGAAGTGGATCTATACCCAGACTTTTTTAAATTCAGTTGGAATTGATCTCAAGCCTTCCCCTCAGTCTTGTACAGTTGTACCGGCTCCTCTCCTGTACTAAAATTGATTACTCTGCTTTACCGGAACACTGTGAGCTTCTCACAGTGTGCAATAGAAGCTGCAGTAGGTCCAATAGAGCCATTTTCTGGCTGGAGGACATCCAGCATCTTCTAGTTCTTTCCTCCCTAGCCTGACTGCCCCTGGCCCACCCCTTTCATTCATTGGACTTCAGTTTTTTTTCAACCATAGGCGCTCAGCATTAAATATCGGAGTTACCCAGGGTGGTCTTGGTGCAAACACAGCCTTTCTTAGGAACATCCACTCCTCCAGACTGACACACACCCATTAAAGCATTTTGATATCTGCATAATTCTTCCCAAGAGCCAGCCTACTGCTAGCATCAGGGCTGAGAGCTTCTGAAACTAAGACATGGTGATGGGATGTACAGCCAGTTCCTTCCACCAGCCATGTTCTGCCTGCATTGCATAGAAAATCACAAAGGCCCTGTTATAACATTGCTGGGTCTACAGTAAAAAACGTAATGCAACCACAAAGGTATTATATAAAAATGTAATTATCATATTGATGAGGGTGAACCAGGTACAATAAAATGCAGCAGCGGCCGCTCCATAAGGTGCGCAGTCCCCCCTAACCTCCATGCGCCCGGCCACTAATCTCTATGTGGGGTGCTAGACGCATGGATTTCTAATGAGGTGTTTTTTTTTTGTTTTTTTGGAAGCACATGATTACAGCCGAAGGCTCTTATTGGTTTCAAAAAGGGTGGGCTCAGGGCACAGAGCATTGCGCCCTGAGCCCACCCACTTGTGACATTAGCGAATAAACATTCGCTATTGTCTTCCTGCTTCTCCTCCAGGCCAATCAGGACAGGAATTGTCTGGGAGGGAGCGGACTGGAGGAGGAGAAGCCAGGGAAGCCGCCAGCCATCCATGACCTGGCTGGGGTAAGTGCAGGGCTGGCTGGCGAGTGGATGGGCAGGCGGGGGTAAGTGTGGGGCTGGGTGGCAGAGGGGGTGTGGAGGGTTTGTTTGCCGCCCCCCCCCCCCCAAAAAAAAAAAAAATAGAGCACCAGCTGTCACTGGTAAAATGTAGGTGCTAGAGCCTCTGTCAGCTTTTTATTGTTTCCCTGCTGCAGCTTTTCCCTAGTTTCCTTATCTGGTACAGGAAGTGAGAGAAATCTCTTTACCAGAGCCCTGTATAGCAGTAAAACTGTACAGGGCTTCTAACCTTTCCCCATTCTTTCAAAACTAGAAAGTTCTGGGTATAATTACATTTTTAATACAAATTGGTATCGATTGATTATTCTCCTTAATGACAGTTTCTTTTACATTCTGTAGGTTTTTTTCTTGAACATTTTGTATAAAAGATGAAATGATGTTGGGAACCGGCACGTTTAAACCTTTTTTTTTTCACATGAGCGCTCATTGGTATGCCGAGTTTATTTTATTGATTTGCACAGCAGCTGCTCGGAGGTTAACCTGGACGAGTGCCGTCCCCGGTGACAACATTCTAATGGAAAATGGCAGATTGCTTGATTGATGTTGTAATTCTGTCATTTCTGAATTAAGTTTTATCCCGGGAAGAAACTTTGGCAGGCAGAATATTTTCTGCTGTCTGCTGCCAGTATGTGCTAGAAAACACACGTGTGAAAATGACAGTGCATGTTCTCCCTGTACCTGCGTGGGTTTCCTCCGGGTACTCCGCTCTCCTTCCACATTCCAAAGACAGGCTGGTAGGTTAATTGGCTGCTGTATAAATTGGCCCTTGTATGTGTATGTACGAGTTAGGGACCTTAGGATGCAGAGTGGACAAGGACAGTCCGCTGTTCTCCATGGGACGATCGGATGGAAATGGATCGCTTATCTGATCAAATCGGATCTCATGTCAGCGGGTGTCAACGAACACATGTCCTCTGACATCTACCGCTCCATAGAGAGCAATGGATGGTCCGATCGGGTCGGCTTGAAAAACGGACAGGCAGTGATCGGACACAGCGAGAGCCAATCAGCGGGTTCGGTGGACGCGATGTTCACCGGGACCGGCCAATGGTTCCTGAGAAAGGCAGAACGACGGTCTGTGGATGGAGAAATGTACGTATGCAGGAACACGGATCTTTACATTCCCCCATTCTAAGCACCCCTCCCCCCACACACGCAGTTAGCGATCACTCCTAGGGAACACACTTAACTCCCTGATGTCAACCTCTTCCCTGCCAGTGTCATTAGTACAGTGACAGTGCATATTTTTTAGCACTGACCACTGTATTAGTGTCACTGGTCCCCAAAAAGTGTCAGTCAGGTGTCCACCGCAATATTGCAGTCCCGCTAAAAGTCGCTGATTGCCGCCATTACTAGTAAAAAAAATATATATTATCTACCATAGTTGTGCAAACCAATCAATATACACGTATTGGGATTTTTTTAACTAAAATTATGTAGCAGAATACATATTGGCCTAAATTGATAAAGAAATTGGATTTTTTTTTAGTATTTATTTATTGGGAGTGTTTTAGAGCAGAAAGTAAAAAAATATTGTTTTTTTTTTTTTTGTTTTTTTTCAAACTTGTCTTTTTTTTTATTTTATATAGCGCAAAAAATAAAAACCACAGAGGTGATCATACATTGTTTTTGGGTACAGCGTCGCACGCCCGCGCAATTGTCAGTTAAAGTAAGACAATGCTGTATCACAAAAAATGGCCTGGTCATGAAGGGGGGTAAACCTTCTGGAGCTTAGGTGGTTAACGTAAGCTAAAGACTGAGGGCCCATTCACACCAGGTGCGCTGGGACTGTGTTGGGCATCTATTCCAGTGCCGTACCACCACAAGACCAGGTAAAATAAAATGTCTTCGGTCTTTATTGCTGAACACAAAACAAATATAAAAACACGATTTAGTCCAGCTATGTATTCATGAAATAATTTCATATATATATCTTTTAAATGCAGTGTGCATAAATAAATACTAGGTTATGAGTAAGTGTGAACTGCAGTGCAAAACGCTTTTTCCGTATCCACATTGTCTGTGATGATTTTATAAGAAGACTTACAATGGAACTTCAGTAATTTTTTCATCTTTCTATCTATTAAATCTTCTGCTCTTGTTGTTTTAACTTTGGATAGTAAAGCATTTTTTTTTTCCTGCCAGTAAATACCTTATACAGCCCACTTCCTGTTTCTTATCTGGTAAAAAGCCTAGGCTTATGACATCATGCACAGCTCTCTCTCTCACTCTTCTAAAAGTTTGTAAGGAAGAGAGGGAGATAAGTCAAAAAAGGGCCAATGAGAGGTGCAGAGCTGCAGGTGTACCTCTGTGTGTCTGTCTAAATCCAGGAAGTGAACAGGCAGCAGCTTCAGCTGCCCACAGTTAAAATGGCTGCAGCCAGACTCAGTGGAGGGAGATTTCTGTAGCATATTTGGCAAGTACAGAATTACAGTGTATATATAAAATAATATGTAAAGTGGTTGGAGGGAAGCTTCAGAATGGCAAAGATGTTTTTATTGCAAATTATGCAAGCAGATTGCAGTTCCTCTTTAATAAAGGACTGAAGAAGTGCAGAAAATCCCAGGTTTCTCTCTTCACAATGTGCATAAATACCTGACCTTGATATCAACCTCCTATAATCTCCCTGTACAGCAAAGCTCAGACTGGAAAGGAGGACTGGAGGGAAGGGAAGCAGTTTCAGCCAATCGGGTCCCTGCTGGTATGCACAGTGCTGTCAGGCAGTAGTGTTTACATTTCTTTATGATAGCAAAGAACAAATGACTGCATCATTGTGCCACAGCATTCATACCCCAGCTTAAACTGATTTCACTGCACACTATGGAAGCTGCTGCAAATTAGACAGAGTTTGCCTCATTTCCTGGCTGGAGGACATCCAGCTTCATTTAGCCCTTTTCTCTCCAGCCTTAGACCCCTTTCACACCGAGGTGCTTTCACGCTAAAAAAAAGAGCCTGAAAGGCTACCTTCACACTGGGGCAGGCAGACGTCAGCGGTAAAGCAGCGCTATTTTTAGCGGCATTTTAGCGGCGCTATTCGGCCACTAGCGGGAGCTTTTAACCCCCCGTTAGTGGCCGAAAAAGGGTCAAAAAAGTCCGCAAAGCGCTGTTGCGCTGCCCCAATGATTTCAATGGGCAGGGGCGCTTTAGCGCTGCAAAGATGCTGCTTGCAGGAATTTTTTCACCATCCTGCAAGCGCACCGCTCCAGGGTGAAAGCCCTTGGGCTTTTGCATTGGAGTGAGAGGAGAGGCTCTCTACAGGTGCTATAAAGGCGCTATTTTTAGCGCTGTAGTGTGAAAGCAGTCTAATGCCTCTCACGACCGTTCTCGCTTAATAGTCGCAAGTAGGAATTGAATAGCTAAATAAAGTCACAAAAATTCTTGTACGACAGACAGACAAAAGCGGAAGTGATGTCATGTGTTGTAATGTATTTGTATTGTATTTTCGGACGACTATACTGACTAAACGAAAATCATACGATCTGGAATCGTACGAGGAACATTTTCGTGTATGTCCGATCGAATAATATCGGATGAACGGTCATGATCGGCTGTCGAAAGTAGTGTACACACGATCCGTATATCGTACCTTCCTCGGACGACTGTTTTCGTACGATATTCGGATCGTGTGTACGGGCCATAAGGCCTCTTGGACACTGCAGCTTGAAAAGGCTCAGTACAGCTTATTTTTTTTACTGAGCTAAAGTACAGCCCATTCATTGTAATGTGCCGATGCACAGAGGTGCGTAAACAAGTGCCATGTATTCTTCAGTAAGAAATAAAATCGAAAAATCTGCATTTTTGGTCAGTAAATTACTCGTATATACACGCGAATGTGTGCTAATGGCCATTATTTACAATTTGCAGAAGAACATGAGAATACGTTTGTGCGAAATTGTGCAAATGCGCATGCGCAAAAATACACGCAAGTACAAAAAGTCTGAAAAAGTAGATGCTCAAACAGGAGTATCGTGTGCAAGAGGCCTAAGAGGTAGAGGGAATCTGACTGGTGTGAGACAGGAACCCGGGGAAGTGGAGACTGATGGGAAAGTTGCCTAATGAGCATAGAAATGGCATCTTAGGGCACGGTGAGCTCATGAGGGGCCCTGCCACATACTTCCCCCGCTCACAAACATTCTCATTAAGTTATGAGGAGTCATATTTTAGTCAACTGATGGTATCACATCGTGACATCTTCTCTGAGTTCTTTATGCTTTGTTTACATTCTCCACTCTGAAGAGAAGCAGCTCAGGAAGGAATGGGAAGACTTTCCTTTTATCTATTTATTCCAATGTTTTAAAGATTTTAATGAATATCATCTGATGTGGTCTCGGAGTTTCATCAGCTGCGTTTTGTGTTGTATATTAATGTCAGCTGTGTCAATGATCATGGAATCACCCTGACGGTAGTCAGCTGAAGTCTCTCCCTTTTACAGGAAACTTGTGTTGGGTGAAGTTTAGACCTCTGAAAAGCCATCCAAATAGAGGTCTGTGAGGAGACCATGTGACGCTTCCTCACCGCCTGTTGTACCCCATAATTGCTGCACAAATGTGACACAACAGCTTGCAATTCCTCCTCGTTCACTTGAATAGATTTCATTTTGTGGGCTTGCTGGCCATTAAAGAATAAGTTCACCTTTTGGAACATGTTACATGTTCCACCCATAATTAGGGTGGAATATGTAATATGTTCCAGCTCCTGTGACCAATCCTGCCAATCTCCCCTGTTCTGTGACAGTGGTTGGGGGATCTTCTCCCCCAACCACTGTCTTTTTGAAAAGAACTTGGCCATGCGGGGCTCCACCAACACAGCCGTATAATTCATTCACAGTTTCCCATGAATGAATGAACTACAACAGCCGCTAGCCATTGCAGCTGACGGCTTGTAGTTCTCAATGAACTGCAAGGGTGCTGGTGAGAGCGCCTTTGTAGTTCAGAGATCGTTCCTACTTTCAATTAACTGCCTGCCTGTATGGGGTACAGGCAGACAGCTATCTTGAGGGTCTGCAGGAGCCCTGCATTGCAACCATGAACTGCTAATCACGAGTGCAATGCTCTGCAGGCTCCCTAGAAAAAAAAATGCACATTTTTTTTTTTTTCCTGCAAAAAATGTGCATTTATTATTAAAAAAAAAAGGTGAACTTGTCCTTTAACCGCTTGCCGACCAGCCGCGGTCATTTTACTGCGGCAGGTCGGCACGATCCCGCGAACCGTCGTAGCTATACATCGGCTCGCGGAATCGGGATAGCAGGCACGCGCCCGCTGCACTGTGGGGGTGCCGATGCTTGTGGCTGACGGTCTCGAGCATGAGAGACAGAACATGGAAGTGTGTGTGTAATCGTACAAATCCCTGTTCTGTTCTGAGAGGAGTGACAGATCGTGTGTTCCTATTAGCTAAGAACCACAATCCGTCACTTCCTCTAGTCAGTCCCCTCCCCCTTCAGTTAGAAACACACACTAGGGAACACAGTTAACCCCTTGATCGCCCCCTAGTGTTAACCCCTTCCCTGCCAGTGCCTTTTTTTACAGTAATCAGTGCATTTTTATAGCACTGATCGCTGTATAAATGCCAATGGTCCCAAAAATGTGTCAAAAGTGTCCGATGTGTCCGCCATAATGTTGCAGTCCGGATAAAAATCGCAGATCGCCGCCATCACTAGTAAGAAAAAAAAATTTATAATAAAAATGCTATAAATCTATCCCGTATTTTGTAGATGCTATAACTTCTGCGCAAACCAATCAATATACGCTTATTGCAAATTTTCTTTTTTTTTTTTTTTTTACCAAAAATATGTAGAAGAATACATATCGGCCTAAACTTAGAAAAGATTAGCTTTTTTTAAAAAAAAAATGGGGATATTTATTATAGCAAAAAGTACAAAATATTGTTTGTTTGTTTTTTTCAAAATTGTAGCTTTTTTTTTTTTTTGTTTATAGCACAAAAAAGAAAAAAAACAGAGGCGATCAAATACCACCAAAAAAAGCTCTATTTGTGGGAAAAAAAGGACGTCGATTTTGTTTGGGTGCAGCGTCGCACAATCGCGCGATTGTCAGTTAAAGCGACGCAGTGCCGAATTGCAAAAAATGGCCTGATCATTCAGCAGCCAAATCTTCCAGAGCTGAAGTGGTTAAGCGCAACATTTTTAACGCCCCCCCACCACATGTCTAAATAAGCCCTTAAAGTCACTTAAAGGGATACTAGCACATTATGGCAGACTTGGCATTAATACAGGGATCTCTCCCAGCGCTATCATCTTTGACTGGTCTTCCTCCTGGGTTCATCTCTTCCGGCTGTTTGAATAGCTGGACCATGATGATGTGCAGGAGTCATCATCCTGGCATGGCATTCTGCATCCATGGCACACATTGTGTGCCGTGAATGCAAAGTGTCTGTGCGCATGTGTAGTGACATCACGTGGGTACAAGTTTAAAATGAGAGTTTAATGCCGCTTTAAAGCAGAACTCCAGCTAAAAAGTACAAGATTATAATAGCTCATAAAAGATACAGTAACAAAGCCAACTTTTGTTGCAATATTCAAGTATGTCCAGTCATAGATTCTCCATGAGTGGTGGGTCCAAGGATTGAAGGATCCTGGTCCACAGTGAAGATTTGGTGGAGGATTCAACCTTGACCCGTCCCATCTAGACAGCGGGGAGAGAGAAATTCCGTTTCATTAAGATAATAGCAGGCATTTAAAGGAGTAGCTTACCTTTGGGATCATGTTTTATGTTACACTCCTAATTTAGGGCTCTTACACATAGGCGCAAAAAATGCAATATTTGTATTCATTTGGGCGTATGGCAGAGGAACTCGCAAGCCACGTTGGCACAATTACTTTGATGTCACTGCACTTGTAGTCCTCCAGCCCCATAACAGAAGATCGTACCTCTGTACAAAGCTGGTGCTAGTATATAAGCGATGCCGGAGCCGGTGGACTGCACCCACGTGCTTGCAATGCTCTGTAGGCTTTAGTGCAAAAATATAATCAGTGAACTTTGTTTTTCTTTTCCTAATGTGAGTGCAACTGTTACATTTTTTGTAAAAGGCCTGTGCCTTTAATTGTGTCTGCTCTTAGGCATGACTTTTACTTTCAAATGCTTAACACGGTTGACGGGTCAGCATTAAAGTTGTGCAGCCGTTTGTTAGTCATAGCGGCTGGTCAGGCTCATACTATCATTTTTCTTTTGTAGAACTGCGAGTAAAGCAATTATCTGGCTGCTGTGGGCACGCTGGCAGAGCTTCTTTCAGACACTTTGATGAAGTAGGCCTATTGTGCCCCTTGGTACAGGAACTCATACCTGCTACACACGCGAGGGCTACCCCTATAGATTTTACTAGCCAGTCCTGCAGGCTGCTCCTTCCAATTATAAATAATTACAGATGAGGACGATGAAGGCTCCAGCAGCTCTACAAGGTTTGAGCAATGTTATGACGACGTTCAATGCATCCTAATAGAAAATTCTTCAGTGGCAGAACGCAGAACAGTAACACGGCGTCCTTGCCAGCAAAGTCTTGACAGCTTCAAATCAGTTCCTGGCCCGACATTTCAAACTCAAGGCCTTTTTTCCCACTTCCGTCTTTCAGGACAGCACCATAGAGAGACCTTGGCTCCTCCCCTTCTGAGGAAACACCGCCTTCAACTTTAAGCTTTAAATCTCACCGCTCTCCCCCGGCCCCTCAGTTCTGGTGTTTCCTCCGGTGGGGAGACATCGCAAGGAACCAGGGCCGCACAGCTAGGGAGGCTGAGGCTAAAATTTCAGGCTGAGCAAAGGGGGGCGCGCTCTCTCTGGCTCTCTCCTGCTCAGCTTTTCTAGGAAAGCTGCAGTCTAAGGGGCTAGTGTGGCTGAGTACCTTTTTAGACTGCACATCACGCTCCCCCATCTTCCCTTAGCGAAGTTGCAAGCTGGGGGGGTCCGTTTTCTCTTGTGCCTAGCGGTGGCATAGGCGGAGGCACAGGAGACCGCCCTGCTTGTGCAGCCAGCGTGGGAGCTCTGAGCGCTGGGTCGGAGGACGGGCGACGTCATTTCCGGCGGAGGTCAGTGTTTCCGTCTGACCCGTGACTTCCGGTTCCGGTCGCGGTGATGAAAACGGACCGCGCGTTCGGCTGGTGCTGCCTCTGACCTGCTGTGGTGACAGCGCACAGGGGCTTGGATCACCACTGTACTCTAAGGAGATGTCGGAAGCAGAGGCTTCAAGAACCGCTCCAGGAGAATCCTGCACCAGCCACTCTAAGGTAAGAGGAACCCTGGGGTGGTGTTCCCTTACCGCTTCCTGTAAAGCTCCACAGGTGTAGAACTCCCCCTGGTGGTGAAGGGGGGGAAAGGGGTGTGACTGGGTCCCTGGTGGTGGTCGGTCCCGGGAAGTGCACCCCTGGTGGCCCTCCGTGGTAGTGCTGGTGGAAGTTTGCTGATTGCTCCCTACTTTTAACTTGTTTTCCAGGGCAAAGCTACAGAGAAAAGCAAGTCGCCCCACAGTACCAAGAAGAAATGCCCCTCATGTAGAATCACAATGGGGGAATCTTGGTCTAAACCCCTCTGCAGGGATTGTATAGAAGGGCTAGTAAGGGAGCAGTCTGGAGAACAGTCTTCAGATTTAGCAGCATCCGTTAAGGAACTCTCCAATACGGTGCAGACCTTTAAAACATTGTTTGCCAGTCTTCAGTTGCCACAGCCGCAGGTTGTTTCTCCACCAGCACAGCAGAGTGTTCCTCAATCCTTAATGGATGCTCCCTCGGGAAGTGGAGAGAATCCAGGAGGTGCCAGATTCGAGGTTGAGGAAGAGCCTGATAGCGGGTCCTCAGATCCCCAAGGGGAGTCAGAGGGAGAGGAGGTGGAAGGGGAATCCACAAGATCCTCTCGCTATAAGCTATCCCTGGAGGAGGTGGAGGAGCTCCTAGGAGCCATTCATACCACCCTAGGAATCCAGGAGGAAAGGAAGAAACTTTCACTCCATGACCAGATGTACAAAGGACTAGGGGAACATAAGAAGAAGGTGTTCCCGGTCCATGAGGTCTTGGTCGACGCCATAAAAAAGGAGTGGCAGGACCCCGAAAGGAAGCCTTTCCTTTCAAAGGCACTTAAACGTAGGTTCCCCTTTGCTGAAGAGGAGGCGCTGGTATGGAACAAATCGCCCAAGCTAGACGCAGCCTTTTCGCAGGTCTCCAGACACACTGACTTGGCCTTTGAGGACATGGGGGCACTCCCAGATCCCATGGATAAAAGGATAGATTCCCTCCTGAAAAAATCCTGGGACTCTTCCTTAGGGAACCTTAAACCCGCCATGGCGTCCACGGTGGTGGCACGAAACATGGAGTATTGGCTAACGCAAATTAAGGCACACATAGAGGCGGGTACGCCTAAGGAAACAATCCTATCGTCTTTTCCCATGCTCCTTAAGGGAATAGCTTACCTGGCAGATGCTTCAGCCGAATCGGTGCGTATGTCTGCAAGATCAGCCGCATTGTCCAATTCGGCAAGAAGAGCCTTATGGCTTAAAACATGGCAGGGAGATACCGCATCCAAGGTTAAACTTTGCGGCATTCCTCTCACGGGAGACTTGCTTTTCGGGCCAGGTCTGGAAGCTGTATTGGATAGAACGGCTGACAGAAAAAAGGCATTTCCTTTTAAAAGAAAACCGGCAGAGACTAAAAGAAAGTCTCGGCCGTGGAAGAAATTGGACCCCCCAAAATCTGATCAACAGAAAAAGGGGTGGGGACAAAAAGGGAAGGGGCGTGGGGGGGCTATTTTTCGCCCTCCTGAACAGCCCAAAAAGACAAAGTGACAGAATAACTGTGGGAGGAAGACTGGGGGCCTTCCTTCCACAGTGGGAGATGATCACCTCCAACAATTTTATTTTGGAAGTCATAAGAAGAGGCTACAGGTTGGAGTTTGCAGAACCTCCACCATGCAGACTCCTGGTAACCACGCTACCGAAATGTGCAGAGAGGTCAGCGGCTCTCCTTTCCTCCCTCCAGGAGTTGGAGGAACAGGAGGTGGTAGTTCGAGTGCCAGAAGGAGAGACGGGCAGAGGCTTTTATTCCCACATTTTTGTGGTGCGCAAACCCTCGGGGAAGTTCAGGCTCATCCTGAACCTGAAGCCTCTGAACGTCTCTCTCACCTACAGGAGGTTCCGAATGGACTCAATCTATTCGGTAAAGACGCTCCTTCCTCCAAACTGCTTCATGGCATCGATAGACTTGAGGGATGCCTACCTGCACATTCCCATTGCAGATCAGTGTCAAAGGTTCCTCAGGCTGGCAATAAATACCAGAGAGGGGACCTTTCACTGGCAGTTCAGGGCCCTTCCCTTCGGGCTATCCTCTTCCCCCCGCATCTTCACCAAAGTCATGGTAGAAGTCTTGGCTTTCCTACGGATCAGGGGCATTTCAGTGATCGCTTATTTAGACGATCTACTACTTTTTGCCCCTTCCGCGGAACAACTGTCGCAGGACCTGCAGTTGACAAGGAACATCCTAGAGGGTCTAGGTTGGCTCTTAAATCTGGAGAAGTCCAATTTGATTCCTTCGCAAAGGGTAATCTTTTTAGGTTTCCTGTTGGACTCAACAAAACAGAAGGTCTTCCTGCCTATGGAGAAGATCCAGAAGGTAGACAGGGCAATGTTGTTACTCCAGGGCAGCCAACAAATATCAGTAAGAAAGGCTATGTCAGCCTTGGGGTTACTGACGGCAGCACTTCCAGCAGTCCAGTGGGCAGGTTTACACTTTCGCCCGTTACAACTATTTATCCTGAGCAGTTGGGACCACAGTCAGGAATCCTTGGATTCCCTGATAACGGTACCGGACCAGGTCAAGAGATCCCTATGGTGGTGGCGGAAAGAAGCCAATCTCTCACAGGGTCTGGAATGGGTTCTGCCGGTGTCCAGATGCGTCACGACCGATGCAAGTGGCATGGGTTGGGGGGCGCATATGGAGGACCGGGTGGCTCAGGGAGGCTGGCGGAAGGAGGACGCAGGAAGATCCTCCAACTGGAGGGAGCTGAAGGCAGTAGCTTTGGCACTCAAAACCTTTCAAAAGGAACTTCAGGGACAGCATGTGAGAGTCCGGTCGGACAACTCCTCAGCTGTAGCCTACATAAACCGGCAGGGGGGTACCAGGAGCAGACCTTTGTGGACCCTGGTAGAAAGCATTCTCAGATGGGCCGAAGTAAACGTCCTATCCCTCTCGGCAGTACATCTGAAGGGAGAACAAAATCTGGTGGCGGATTACCTCAGCAGGAAACGGCTGAGGGAAGGCGACTGGGTTCTGAATCAGGGGGTTTTCGAAGCAATATCCCAGAAATGGGGAAGGCCATGCATAGACCTCTTTGCCTCGAGAGAGAACAGGAAGGTGCATCTCTTCTTCTCCCTAAACAGGTGGGATGGAGCTCTAGGGATAGACGCTCTGGCTCAGAGTTGGGCTTTCGACAGGTGTTATGCCTTCCCCCCACCTGTACTAATCCCAGCCGTCCTAAGAAAATTCCAATTGGAAAACACAACCCTCATTCTTATTGCGCCACATTGGCCCAGGAGGCCTTGGTTCTCCATCCTGAGAAGTCTGGCAGCGGAACCCCCCTGGCTTTTGCCAGTTCAGGAGAATCTCCTTTCCCAGGGACCAATCTGTTGTCCCCAGGTGGGGAGATGGAGCCTCGCGGCTTGGCTACTGAGGAAGAATTGTTGAAGAACAGAGGTTTCTCAGATAGCTTAGTAAAGACCCTCCTTAACTGCAGGAAAAAAGAGACCCAGGTCATCTATCAAAAAACGTGGAGGCGTTTTAATAGCTGGTGCACAGAGACTTCTTTTGATATTCACAGCTCTATAGCAGTCTTAGAGTTCCTGCAGGCAGGGGCGGACAAGGGATTAGCCCTTGGCACCCTGAAAGGACAGGTTTCTGCCTTGAGTGTGTTTCTGGAGAAACAACTAGCCGCTGATCCCTGGATCATAAGATTTTTTAAGGCATTGAGTAGGCAGAGACCTCTGAAGGTCCCCCCCTTCCCAATGTGGGATCTTTCCTTGGTCCTACAAGCACTTACAGGGGAACCCTTTGAGCCATTGGAGACATGTACACTAAAATGGATTAGCCTCAAAACGGTGTTTTTGGTGGCAATCACTACGGCAAGAAGAGTAAGTGAACTCGAGGCCCTCTCCATTAGGGCCCCCTTTTTTCAGGTATTCCCGGACAGGGTAATTTTTAAGGCCGATCCGGCTTTCTTACCGAAAGTAGCCTCGGTTTTTCATAGAGGCCAGGAAATTGTTTTGCCCACCTTTTGTTTGAATCCTGTGAGGGAACAGGAACATAGGTTTCATAAACTAGATGTAAGAAGGTGTGTCCTGCAATATTTGGAGGATACAAAACCATTTAGAAAATCTGATTCCTTTTTTGTGTTATTTTCAGGAACCAGAAAGGGAGGCAAAGCCTCGAGGCGCACTTTAGCTAGGTGGCTAAGGTTAGCTATCAGTCAGGCGTATATAATTAGCGGGTTGGAAGCCCCTAAGGGTATCAGGGCACACTCCACAAGGGCAGTGGCGACCTCTCAGGCCGAGTGGGCTGGTGCGTCTCCGGAGCAGATCTGTAGAGCGGCAACGTGGTCTAGATTCGACACGTTCGTGAAACACTACAGATTGGACCTTCTGTCAGCAAAAGACCAGGCTTTTGGGCGTAAGGTTCTGCAGGCAGTAGTCCCACCCTAAGGTAAGGTGCTCGCTCATCCTCTCTATGGTGCTGTCCTGAAAGACGGAAGTGGGAAAATCGGAGTTACTTACCGGTAACGTCCTTTTCCAGGAGTCTTTCAGGACAGCACAGTTACCCACCCTACTGTAGGGATATTCGTGAAGGAGTTCATCGCAGAAGAACGTCAGGTAAGATCAAAGTTATTATGACGTGTTCTTGTGTCTCCCCAGCTAACCGGAGGTCCTCTTGAAGAACTGAGGGGCCGGGGGAGAGCGGTGAGATTTAAAGCTTAAAGTTGAAGGCGGTGTTTCCTCAGAAGGGGAGGAGCCAAGGTCTCTCTATGGTGCTGTCCTGAAAGACTCCTGGAAAAGGACGTTACCGGTAAGTAACTCCGATTTTTTTGCAAATGCTTTGGGAGAGACAAATGCAATAGGGAGCGTGCTGATTATTTTCACTAAAGTGTACATAGTTGTCCCAAGGCCTGTTGTACTCACTTATAGCTGCATGGAGTGGGGATTATATGTTCTTTTAATGTGTTCTATGAATGTTTTTAACCCGGTAAAGCCTCCCTTGTGGAGACATCCAGAATCCATGAGACTGCTGCTGAGTGCCGCCATTTTGGAAGTGTTGTCAGCTGCCCTAGTATTGTAAGACCTGCTGCTCAAGTGACACTCTATAGCAGTGATGGCAAACCTTGGCACCCCAGATCTTTTGGAACTACATTTCCCATGATGCTCCACTACACTGAAGACTGCATGAGCATCATGGGAAATGTAGTTCCAAAACATCTGGGGTGCCAAGGTTTTCAATCACTGCTCTATAGCATCCTTTCTCGACATTTCAACCCCAGAGAACCCTTTAAAATAATCATTTTCAGGTCTCCGAACTTCAGCTAAAACCAATTCCAGTCAGTATGAAAAATGCCCCATACATTGGTGCTCCTTGGTAAGAATTACCCCCCAAATAAAAGGTGGTTAGAATGCCACCCTTACATACAGATTGCTCTGCCAAGTAGCGTTGGCTCCAAAACTTTGCAGGCATGGATGCCAGGGCTGGGCTGGGGTTACATACCACCAAAATAAAGCTCTTTCTGCCTCAAGAAAATGGTATAGAATTAATTTAGGTCCAGTGTTGTATGTGTAAGTAATTGTCAGTCAAACTGTCAAAGAACTGGAAACTGGCTGGTGGTTAAGGGGTATATACAGGCTGGTACACAAGTGGTTAAAGTGAATGGTACTACAATCAGTTTGTTGCAGTAAGGCTAAGGCTATGTTTCCACTATTGCGTCCCCAAAGTCGCGCGATTTTGCCGCAATTTTTTACCGCGATTTTACCTCGACTTTTTACCGCGATTTAAAGAAATGCCTGTGTCTATGGACCTCAAGTCACATCAAAGTGGGACCAAAGTAGTGCAGGGACTACTTTGAAGTCGCTGCGACTTGAAGTCGCACAGATATGAACGGTACTCATTGGAAATCATGGGGTACGACTTGTTATGCGACTTTTCGGTCCCAAGTCGCATGAAAAGTCGCACTAGTGGAAACATAGCCTAAAGACAGACAGGCAACTAGCATTTTCAGAAGGATTTCAGCAATGGCTGGCTGCACATATCTATGATTCCAGGTTTCCTTCAGGCCTGTTCTGTTTAGCCATTCTGAATGCCAGAACTCTGAATGCCAGAGCTTTTACATAATACTGAAATAAAAAAAGGGCCGTAAAAGTGGCATTTTTTTTTTTTTTTTTTTTTTTTAAGTCCAGTGTGCATGAAGCCTTAAAGGTATGCAGACCTTTACCCCCTGCGTGCCTTAAATTATTATTATTAATATTATTATTAGTATTTATTCTTCTACAGGATTAATATAGCCCCAACAGTTTACGCAGTGCTTTACAGTAAAAAGGGGGACAGTACAATTACAATACAGTTCAATACAGAAGGAATAGGAGGGCCCTGCTCGTGGAGCTTACAATCTAAAATAGTGAATGCCTTTTAAGAGCAATTCCATTTTGCTTATAGCGGTGCATGTATATCGGAACGAGTAATATCATCAATTACGGTGCTATACTTTGACACTTCAACAATATTCATTACACAGCCACACCTTTGGTATCATCACATCTATGACCTGTTACCTTCAGGCAACACTGCTACAAAGACAAAACCTTGTGCCGCGAGTCTTCCGACAGTGCCTGAGAGGAGAAGTGTCTGTATCTTGTATAAACAAGAAGAATCACATGGATTGCTTCATGTCTGTTTGACATCAGTGACGTTACCAATGACATTTTTTGGTCATTTTTAAATACAATAACCACCTGTATGGATTCCTCCATTCATGTTTAGCATTCATGAGGGAATGAAGTGGAGGGGCTAGAGAAATCCACAATTGTATGGCTAGCCAAAAGCATGGGGCTTTATTATTTCTAATACCCCAGTACAAGTTATTTGGCCTCTGCAGTCATTGCAAAAATAACCCCCATCTACCTATTCTCTGCTTTGTCAGTTTCCCACCCTTCTGTCCCATCAATGGAGCATAAAGTCCATACCCTGGGTTTGTAAACTCTACATTGTAAGATGTCTGAGCTTGCACAAGGTTGGTAACGCCAATCCCTCCCTTCATGATAGTGTTTGGGCTGGTGATTAACTGATAAGGCCTGAACACAACACTCTAAGAGGAGGTTCCATACTTCTCCTACCAGTGTTTTTCTTGATGGCTTCAGAGAAGTGAGGGAGCGTAGCCAAGGCGACTATAAGTGGGGATGGGGCTTTTAAGAGATTTTGCCACTTTGCCCATTTGGTGTTTTTTTTTTTTTTTATTTTAATTTTTGTACAAATAGTAAAGGTGGGCTGAAGGCACCCCAGGGGACCAGAGCAATGGTATCTTTGGTATGATATCAGTAGCTTGTGAGATCGATCTTATTGCCGATCCATCTGTCCTCCAATCGAAAAAAAAAAAACTCAGTTGGCTATGGGAGTTTTCCATCTACTGAAAGGCACAAAGGATCTCGTTGATGGAGAGACAGGTCTTCTCATCCAGTACCTGACCTCACAAATGCTTTTTTGGCCGAATGGGCAAATTTCCTACAGATAAACTCTAAAATCCTGTGGAAAACCTTCCCAGAAGAGTGGAGGTTGTTGTAACTGTAAAAGCAGAGGGGTCTACTCCATATTAATGTCCATTTTTGAATAGGATATCCAACAAGTTCATCTAGCTGTGATGGTAAGGTGTCCACAAATGTTGACCATATGGTGTAAATTTTGTGGACTTTCTAACCTCATCACTTATGCAGTGTTTGTGTAAAACCATTATTTGCTTACTGGTTGCTTTCATTTGTTTATTACAGACATTTTTGTTGTGCCCACAATTTACACAGGGCTTTACATGCACATCAGTCCCTGTCCTTAGTGTAAGTTCATGTTTACAGAAAAATCTGAAGGCAGAAGTGCTAATTACAAAAATAATGTACTGCGTCGTGCCTGCAGTTACTCTTTAAAACAGGGGTCTCAAAATGGTGGCCCTCCAGCTGTTGCAGAACTACAATTCCCATGAGGCATTGCAAGGCTGACGGTTACAAGCATGATTCCCGTAGACAGAGGCATGATGGGACTTGTAGTTCCGCAACAGCTGGAGGGCCCCCATTTTGAGACCCCTGCTTTAAAATGTAGGCATAGCCATTTTTTTTGTTTTTCATTTTGGAATTTTAATTTCTAAAACCCCTGCTATGTTACTTTTTTTCTGTCTGTGTAACATTGGGGAAATTTCCCTTCGCTTCCTGTCCCAGAGATGCAACAGGAAGTTAGAAGAAAGCTCCCAAAGTAAGAGGAATTTCTCTCTTAGACCAGGTTCACAGCATGGGGCCGGTGCGTCCCTGTTCACTGGTTCAAATGCGAATTGGGTCTAAATTTTTGCCTGAATTCGCACCTGAATCGGACCCAAAGACACACAGGAGTCCTTTGGAATGTGGACCGCGGCCGCCCCGGGCCTGTGTGAAACGGCTCCATTGCGAGTCGGGCACACTCGCCTGTCATGCCAATTGAATGCGGACACAACCTGCATGCAATTCACACATGTGAACCCAGTCTTAGACAGCTGTTCATGGAAAAGGTGCCTCCATTGGAAGCTTTCCCTTCACCTTCTGTTTAGGTGACAACTCTTACCTTTTGGATTTCCCATCACTTTCTGTCTTGGTGACAATAGTCTTCAGTACAAACAGAGGAGCAAATTTCCCCAACATGGACACAGACAGCACTAAAAACTTGACAGAGGGTCTAAACGTCCACCATTCTATCCAAAACGCACTTTTGATACTAAACCTAGATCTCCTAAAACCCAAAGTACAGAGCACCCATCTAACGCCAGCCATAAGTCTCAATTCACAAAGCTACACACATCGATAAGGAATGTTATTTATAAAAAGTAACAGTTCTTTTCAGTTGAGTTGAATTCGACTTAAAAAGAAGGCAGTCACATAACTAAAATAAAGATACTTTTTCAGTAAAATAAAGTCAGAACTGGAATTCTTCTGTTCCTCTTCATGGTCAGTATGACTCCTTCACATTCTTTTTTCTGGTTTTCTTGGCGGAATGTAACAATAAGGTACATTCCAGGAAACCTGACCCTCCATCTAAGAGCTGTCAGTGAAACTAGCTGAGCGACATTGTTTGTTTGTCACGAGTCCCGCTCTCTCATCGATACTGGATGTTCCAGCCTGGAGACAGTGATGGCCAACATTATATACTATCCAATGTAAACATTGGTGTAATGCCAGATCATTTATATGGTGCCGTTTGGTTCTTCAATGAGTGTGTTTTTTTATTTTTGTAATTGCTGCCAGGAAGGCATGGAATTGCGACACGTCTGAAGAATGCAGAGGCAGATCATAATCAGTGTTGCAAGAATGCTTCAAAACAATGCAAACATTTTTTAAAAGGGTATTTGTGTTACGGGTATTTAAATAGTGCGGACAATTTGGGCAGTGCTTTACATATACAGTATATTGTACATTCACATCAGTCAAAGTGGATGCAAACCCTAACTAAATTACATTTTAGGTCACGTTCACATGGGCATACTTAAAAGTACGCCTATGCAAGGGCCATGTTTGCCCGGGCAAGGATGTACAGGTGTTCCATGCATGCCCATGCAGGCGGTCCCATTAAAACAACCCTCGTACACGCATATGCTTAAGCACACCTGAGTGAACAGGGCCTTGGTTTGCTAAATCATTTTTAAATTATTTTTAAAGTATAACTGACTTTTTTTTTACCGCTATATATTGATAAACCTCGGATTGGTGGATGTACATTTCTGGAATGCTGTTTTTAAATTTGCACTCTGTTTATTACTTGTGCAAGTGCCTGTGAGTGAGCTGTCATTAGACAGCACAGATAATAGCTAAATTACACTAATGCCCCGTACACACGGTCGGATTTTCCGATAGAAAATGTCCGATCGGAGCGTGTTGTCGGAAATTCCGACCGTGTGTGGGCTCCATCGGACATTTTCCATCGGATTTTCCAACACACAAAGTTTTAGAGCAGGATATAAAATTTTCCGACAACAAAATCCGTTGTCGGAAATTCCGATCGTGTGTACACAAATCCGACGGACAAAGTGCCACGCATGCTCAGAATAAATAAAGAGATGAAAGCTATTGGCCACTGCCCCATTTATAGTCCCGACGTACGTGTTTTACGTCACCGCGTTCAGAATGATCAGATTTTCCGACAACTTTGTGTGACCGTGTGTATGCAAGACAAGTTTGAGCCAACATCCGTCGGAAAAAATCCATGGATTTTGTTGTCGGGATGTCCCAACAAAGTCGGACCGTGTGTACGGGGCATAAGACTGGTTTAGAATGCCTTGTAATCGCTGTGATGGCCATTCACAGCAAGCACAATTGTGAATACCGCAGGTGTTTACATTTGACAGCCCTCCCCCTCCTCTCCCATTCAGGGCTGCTGATAGAAATCACAGGGCTCTGTACAGCTTACCTCAAATCGTATTTTTGCTAAAGGTATGCTTTGCAGCCATGGAAGAAATTATACCCCCGTCGAACAAGACGCATTCAAGTGAACAGTGGCACGGAGGCTATATCTGCACCACCACAGTGAGCAATCTGTACCAATCGCTCACTGTGTTCATTCAGGATAGTGTGTGCATTCAGGATAGCGATCCCCCCGTTTACCATTCTGAAATAACCCACCTGTGTGCCTCAGCAGCTGCCGGCGGGAGAGGAGTGAAACCGGCAGCACTGCGGGGAAAGGGGTACACAGGGGTCCCAGACAGCAGGTACTAGAGCCGATCCCTCGACAATGCAGCTGGAGGGAGAAAAGTAGAATCTGGTAGCACTGCTCAAAAGTCACAAGTGTCAGCAATAAGGCAGTACTGCCGGCCCTCCTGCAGGTTCCTGGGACCCCCCTTTTGAATTGATGAGGCCTGGGCCCAGTACGGGAGGGCTGGCTTGTACTGCCTTATCCACAGCCCTGCTCCCAGTGGAGGAAGGGGAGGAAAGAGGATTTGTGAATGAAGGGATCGGAAAATCAATGAAGGGAAGCAGCAGGTTCAAGGCGTGGGGGGGGGGTTAATTCATTTTTTTATTTTTATTTTTTTGCTTTTTTTTTAATATTAAAATGATTTTTTTTTTCTTTTTATATCTCAGTTCTGCTAATCGTTTACATCTTTTCAGCCACATCCTGTCTACTTGCACTCCAGCGATGGCAGCATAGCATTTCTCTGGGTAGTTTTCTTGATTGTAACAACAGTGGACAATGCCTATGTAATGTGTGTTAAAATTACCACTTCTGGTCTCTGAAGCCCATGTGACAGGGTGGCAACACAGAAACACAGTTAGCATAATAAGGACATTAATGGTAGGATCACCGTTGTTACTGTAGGCAGAGGTCATTGTGTACATGGGTCACCGGTGCAGGAATAACGCCTACATTCAGAGATGTAAACCTCAGTAGTGTGTAATCAGCGGCAGCAACCCATAAGATCCATGTATACTTTCTGCATGGAGGCATTGGCACAAATGTTACATACCTAAAACATATGGACAACTTTATACACAAGATTTTGCTGCCAGAAAGTTCCAATGTAAAGGCAATATGCCCAAGTGAATGAGCACTTAGAATTTTTCACCTGCAGTATATTTATTTTTGTTCCTGGAGTTTAGATATAATTTAAATGCTGAAATTTGTATCCCGGTGTGTTTGAAACATTGGTGTATCATTTCTGTATGCCGTCTGTTCTCTGTCTGCCATCTGTATAGCTGCCATACCCTTCGCTCAAACCACAAACCCAGTTTCCTGCCACATACCTCAATATTATACCACAGCAATCCCACCACCGCCTCCCAAAACATACCCACTCCATCCGCGGCCACTAGAAACCCTCTCATTTTCTGCCTTAAGACCACAAAGATTGGAGCTCATTACCCGATCCCCCACTGCTTTCTGAAATGCCTGTGCTTGTAGTTTAATTATCAGTTGGTAACTTAAAGCGTCTCTTGCGCAGTTTTTAAAAAACTAAGAAAAAACCCAACTGCAAATAAAACGTATGTAAACCCTGACAATAACTTCTCTTGTTTGCTCTCTTGGTTTTTTAGGCTCCATGCACACTGGACATTAAAATAACGTTATAAAAACGCCAGTAGCTTTGCAGTGAGTCTTTCAGCGTTTTTTAACGTTTTTGCAATAGTGTTTATTAGCGCTTTTCCACGTTAGCGTTTTTTCAATGGATCAAAAACATTAAACGCTGTTGTGCCACATTTTTGAGCGTTTATCAGCGTTTATCAGCGTTTAAGAGTGTTTGGCGTGGTCAAAAAAACGACTCCTGAACGCGCTTTTATGGCGTTCAGAAAGCAGCCCATAAACTCCACTGCTGATAAACATCCAAAAACGTCCATGTGTGCACACATAGGATAACATAACTGTTAAAAAAAGCGCCCAAGCTCCCAAAAACGGCCGTTTATGAGCTTCAGTGTGCATGGAGCCTTAAAGCTGATCTCCAGGTTTTCTGTGATTTTAAATAGTTTGTTTGGACCATCTTCACAGAAACCCTGGAGACCAGCATTAAATATACAATTGAAAGTGTTTTGTTATATCTGTTTGATAAGTGCAAAAAAATGAAGAAATCTGTTGATCCCACCAGAAATCCAGCACTGTCCTGTGCACTGTGCAGCATTATCTCAACCAGTACCATCAGCACCGTCCAGTTCACCTTTATGAACTACTCAACGCCTCCCCCTATGTCAGGGATATGCAGTTAGCAGACCTTCAGCTGTTGCAAAACTACAAGTCCCATCATGCCTCTGCCTCTGGGTGTCATGCTTGTGGCTGTCAGAGTCTTGCTATGCCTCATGGGACTTGTAGTTCTGCAACAGCTGGAAGTCCGCTAATTGCATTTCCCTAACCTATGTTATGAAAGTCAGGAAAAGGGAAGGTGTTCTGTATTCCTAACACACATCCTGACCTAGGATGGTGACCACTGTTCCTCCATAGATACAGTACTGTGAGTGAATCTTCTCACCATAAGATGTGTTCTGCCAACAGAAACAAAATGCAGCCAACGTGCAAGAACTGGTGAGCTGCTATATGTTATTCTTGGTTCAGATCATTTTAAAGTGATTGTAAAGGAAAAAAAAATGTAAGAAACATCTCTATACTTACCTGCTCTATGCAATACATTCACCCCTATGGACCAGTGGGTATAAACAGACTTGTGTCCACTTACACCTACCTACCTCCGATCCAATCCAGCCTGCTAAAAAAACAGAAGGGAATCTGTCCTCTTCTGTCTAGGCAGATCGGAGGGCAATAAGGTGTAAATGGACAGCGGAGTAAATTTATACCCGCTGGTCCGTTAAGTAGAGTGGGCTCTGTCTGTGTCTGCTCTGCATATACGGAGTGGACACAGACCTGTCATCTGCCCCTCTGTTCTCTGATTTATCTGCTGATCCCCTGCTGATCTAATCGGAGTCCGCCCCATGTGAAAGGGGCCTGAGGCTCGGTTCACACAGGGACGACTTGTCAGGCGACCTAGTCGCCTGACAAGTCGCCTCCCGTTCTGTGCTATGGAACCGTTCTAAGGGGAGCGACGCAAGTCGCTCCGACTTAGAAAAAAGGTTTCTGTACGACTTTGGGGGCGACTTGGGGCGACTTGCATAGACTTCTATACAGAAGTCGTTTTGCAAGTCGCCCGGGCAGTCGTGTGCAGGTCGCCTCGGTGAGGCGACCTGCAAATCGTGCCGCCTCTGGTGTGAACCGAGGCTTAGTCTTTGGATTCAGATACAGTTTGATGGCAAGCTGGCTTAGTCCAATAAGGCCTCTTTCACACGGTGTATGTCCATGCGAGGGCCATGTTTACCCACACAGGGATGCACAGGTGTTCCTTGCATCCCCATTCATGTCAGTTGGGAGGCAGTGACTGTATGGACACAGACGCAAATTTGACATTCAAGCGGGTGCAAGACCCTCAAAAGTAGAGACTGTGCTTTCAGGGCCTTTTACCCATATGGATGTCAGATTGGGAGCAGCCATTGTGTACGTGCAGCTGCTGTGTCCTAGTTGACATCAATAGGACCTGCCTGCATGGGGATGCCCGGAAAACAGCATCCTTCCTATGCGGGTAAACACAGCCCTCACATGGGTGTATTCTGTAGTACCCCCATGTAGATGAGGCCTTAAAGCGGAGGTCCGCCCACCACTGCAAAAATTAAAAGCCAGCAGCTGCACATACTGCAGCTGCTGACTTTTAATAATCGGACACTTACCAGTCCTGGAGTCCAGCAATGTCGGCACCGCAGCTGATGTTTCCGTCGGCACCGCAGCTGATGTTTCCATCAGCTGTCTAGTGCTGCCGCTGCTGCCATTGCTGGTAAGGCAACCCTGCAGTGTAGTTTTACGGCTTCACGCCGTGAACCCCTACTGCGCATGCGCAAGGCTCCACTCCTCTCTCCTACCGGCCCAGCAACCGGGGAAGGAGGAGGGAGCCCGAGCGGTGACGCAAATATCCGCGGCTGAGGCTCCCGAAGTGCGGACAGGATACCTGTGAAACACAGGTTTCCTGTCCCCCCTCCCCCCCCCGAAAGGTGCCAAATGTTGCACTGGAGGGGGGAAGGAGTACAATGAACAAAAGTTCCACTTTTGGGTGGAACACGGCTTTTAATTTTTTTTTTTAAAGATCAAAAGCTTTGTGTAGCTGCCTAGTGTATAGCCAACATAGAAGTGTCCCAAGGTTTGTAGAAGTGAAGCCAGTCCAGCTGGTCAAGGAGCATTAAAAAGGAACCTCTATCTATGGAATGGCAGGAATTGTATCTATACTTGGCTGCAGGTGAGCTCATTTTATGCAGCAATTGGGATCGATTCCCCTGTGTACAGCCTGGATTCCTGACTTTTAGGTACACTCCTCTATAGTCCGGGCCGTAGGCAGTTTGGCGCACTTGTGTCCAACTTTCCGGTAAAAATGCATTTTGGACATGAAAAAAAAATGGGAGAACTGAGCAAAGGATTTTATTTATTTAAAACGACAAGAAAGATGTCTTTATTTTATCCAGAAATCTCTCAGTTTAATGTCTAGTAGCGGCAGGATACAGCGATTTATATATGTATTTATACAGTGAGGAAAATAAAGCTGAATTTCAATGAAGATGTTAATTTGTATTATAAATATCTACCAGGGAAAGTGATGCAAATAAAGTAAATGTTTAGCACCTGACCATTAAAACGAGCTATCATTTCTACTCCCTCTTCTGCACATATTTCTTAATCATTTTAACCCGCTATGGGAAAAGAAATGAGAATATTAATTGGCAAAGTGTCATCTTGATTCTGTGTGAATTTAGCCCTGGTTCACATTGCAGCGATTTCACATGTCAAATCGCATGCCAAATCGGGGGGCTATTGCCACATTTGTGGTGCCGCACCGATTTCCAAAACAATCTGTGGCAAGACTTGAAAATTGCTGTTCACAGACGCTCTCCATCCAATCTGACATAGAAGAATAGGCAAAAATATCCCTCTCTAGATGTGCAAAGCTGGTAGAGACATCCCCAAAAGACTTGCAGCTGTAATTGCAGTGAAAGGTGGTTCTACAAAGTATTGACTCCGGAGGGCTGAATACAAATGCACACCACACTTTTCACATATTTATTTGTAAAAAATGTTGAAAACCATTTATCATTTTCCTTCCACTATACAATTATGTGCCATTTTTTGTTGGTCTATCACATAAAATCCCCCCAAAAAAATCCATTTACATTTTTGGTTGTAACATGATAAAATGTGGAAAATTTCAAGAGGTATGAATACTTTTTCAAGGCACTGTATATGGTTTTGGTAAATCTAAAGGAAAATTGTACAATGTATGGCCAGCCTAAGATGGCAGCTTCCTTGGCTGTAAAGGATAGGAGGGTTTAGTTCCGCTTTAATGCTAGTGTAGTTGGGTTTGATTAAGGCAATCTGATCGTTCCCATCTCCTTTGGATCAACTGAAACTACTAATATCTACATTCAGTTGCTCGGGATTTTGATTCCAGGTCTGTTGAAATTGCTGTAAAGTTGCCATGTGTATAGCCAGATTTAGGGCTTATTCTCAATACTGCAACATACAGTAGTACACTTGCATATGTTAGTGCGTTTAAGGTTCCATAAGTCTTGAATGGCACATCCAGACTGCTGCTGCATTACAGCACGCTGCAGAGCACCACAACACGTGATGCACCTGCTGTTTGCAACCAGCGCTGGTGCTACCACTAGGCAAACTAGGCAGCCGCCTAGGGCGCCTGGCCACTGGTGTTTCTACTCTCTTCTCTCTGCAGCAAGCAGATAAGTCTCAGCATCAGCAGGCAGCCACCGCTCCGTTCGCACATGGCGTCAGAGGCGTTGCAGCGGCGGAGGACTGTGTCTGTGTCCTGACTCCCGAATGAATGGAAGCCAGCAAACGTTCATTGATGGGCGCTGGTGAGGCTGCATTGATGGGCGCTGGTGAGGCTGCATTGATGGGCGCTGATGAGGCTGCATCGATGGGTGCTGGTGAGGCTGCAATTGATGGGCACTAGTGAGGCAGCAATTGATGGGTGCTGGTGAGGCTGCAATTGATGGGTGCTGGTGAGGCTGCAATTGATGGGCACTAGTGAGGCAGCAATTGATGGGTGCTGGTGAGGCTGCAATTGATGGGTGCTGGTGAGGCTGCAATTGATGGGCACTAGTGAGGCAGCAATTGATGGGTGCTGGTGAGGCTGCAATTGATGGGCACTGGTGAAGCTGCAATTGATGGGCGCTGGTGAGGCTGCAATTGATGGGCACTAGTGAGGCTGCATTTGATAGGTGCTGGTGAGGCTGCATTTGATGGGTGCTGGTGAGGCTGCATTTGATGGGCGCTGGTGAGGCTGCATTCGATGGGCGCTGGTGAGGCTGCATTCGATGGGCGCTGGTGAGGCTGCATTTGATGAGCGCTGGTGAGGCTGCATTCGATGGGCGCTGGTGAGGCTGCATTCGATGGGCGCTGGTGAGGCTGCATTCGATGGGCGCTGGTGAGGCTGCATTCGATGGGCGCTGGTGAGGCTGCATTCGATGGGCGCTGGTGAGGCTGCATTCGATGGGCGCTGGTGAGGCTGCATTCGATGGGCGCTGGTGAGGCTGCATTCGATGGGCGCTGGTGAGGCTGCATTCGATGGGCGCTGGTGAGGCTGCATTCGATTGGGCGCTGGTGAGGCTGCACTTGATGGGCACTTCATTAAAAAGGTGGGGGTGTACATGGGCAGGGTAAAGGGGGTGAAGTAAGGGGTGGAGCAAGGGGGGGGGGGTCGGCGCAAAATGAGGTTTCACCTAGGGTGTCAGAAATCCTTGCACCAGCCCTGTTTGCAACCCTGCAAAAAAATAAAACATAGCATGACCTGTTTATTCATACCCAACAGTTTGAATGGCCTGCCTAATGCTTTGCACCACAGCACACAAAGACACGAGTCTATGGTGGCCGGCTAGACCTAGCACACTACTCTACATGCTTTTTATATTTTATTTTTCCTCTGTCTCTCCTTTAAGTTTGTCAGCTTGTTGCATTCAGCGTCAAGCTTCTTGCTATACTTCCTTTTTGGGATGAGATGACGGGACTGATCTCTTCAAATAAACTCTGCTTGCACGGCACGATGAGTAGTCCAACAATAAATCTTTTTTTAATAATTCCACATTTGGGGCCTGTGAAAGCAGCAGCCTACTTCTCAGAGGATGGGAGTATGGAGCACAAAGCAACAGAATCAAACGGAATGTACGATTGACGTTACGCCCTGGAATTGTGGGCCGCTTCATTCTTGTGCATTAGAGGAAATCTCCAGTTTAGTCTACAAAGAGAGACGATCTGCCTGTGGAACGCTTTTTGACTCTGCTCTGGTGGAATAATGTTAGCATATCTTCTATATATGTTTTTTTTTGTTAAAGGGGAATGCTGGGAAAAGTTTGTGTTTTGTGATGAAGGGGATTTAAAGAGACCATTGAGGGCAAAATAACTGGTTCTCCACTGACCCGCATATACTCACCATCATTGAGCTTGAACAACCCAGTGTAAGAGCTTGTTCATACTATGTCTGTTGATATGCATTTTTCTGGACGCCATCACACATGTATAGTGTGAACAGGCACATGGAAAACAACTGCACATGTATTCTGTGAACAGGGCACAAAAATTTTTTTTTTCTATGTTCCCTGCATACATGTGCAGTTGTTTTCTATGCGCCCTGTTCCCAGCATACACGTGCAGTTGTTTTCTATGTTCCCTGTTCCCAGCATACACGTGCAGTTGTTTTCTATGTTCCCTGTTCCCAGCATACACGTGCAGTTGTTTTCTATGTTCCCTGTTCCCAGCATACACGTGCAGTTGTTTTCTAAGCGTCCTGTTCCCAGCATACATGTGCAGTTGTTTTCTATGTCCCCTGTTCCCAACATACATGTACAGTTGTTTTCTATGCGCCCTGTTCCCAACATACATGTACAGTTGTTTTCTATGCGCCCTGTTCCCAACATACATGTACAGTTGTTTTCTATGCGCCCTGTTCCCAGCATACACGTGCAGTTGTTTTCTATGCGCCCTGTTCCCAGCATACACGTGCAGTTGTTTTCTATGCGCCCTGTTCCCAGCATACACGTACAGTTGTTTTCTATGCGCCCTGTTCCCAACATACATGTACAGTTGTTTTCTATGCGCCCTGTTCCCAGCATACGTGTGCAGTAGTTTTCTATGCGCCCTGTTCCCAGCATACACGTGCAGTTGTTTTCTATGCGCCCTGTTCCCAGCATACGTGTGCAGTAGTTTTCTATGCGCCCTGTTCCCAGCATACATGTGCAGTTGTTTTCTATGCGCCCTGTTCCCAGCATACACGTGCAGTTGTTTTCTATGCGCCCTGTTCCCAGCATACACGTGCAGTAGTTTTCTATGCGCCCTGTTCCCAACATACATGTGCAGTTGTTTTCTATGCGCCCTGTTCCCAGCATACACGTGCAGTAGTTTTCTATGCGCCCTGTTCCCAGCATACACGTGCAGTTGTTTTCTATGCGCCCTGTTCCCAGCATACACGTGCAGTTGTTTTCTATGCGCCCTGTTCCCAGCATACACGTGCAGTTGTTTTCTATGCGCCCTGTTCCCAGCATACACTTGCAGTTGTTTTCTATGCGCCTTGTTCCCAGCATACGTGTGCAGTAGTTTTCTATGCGCCCTGTTCCCAGCATACACGTGCAGTTGTTTTCTATGCGCCCTGTTCCCAACATACATGTACAGTTGTTTTCTATGCGCCCTGTTCCCAGCATACGTGTGCAGTAGTTTTCTATGCGCCCTGTTCCCAGCATACACGTGCAGTTGTTTTCTATGCGCCCTGTTCCCAGCATACACGTGCAGTTGTTTTCTATGCGCCCTGTTCCCAGCATACACGTGCAGTTGTTTTCTATGCGCCCTGTTCTCAGCATACACGTGCAGTTGTTTTCTATGCGCCCTGTTCCCAGCATACACGTGCAGTTGTTTTCTATGCGCCCTGTTCTCAGCATACATGTGCAGTTGTTTTCTATGCGCCCTGTTCTCAGCATACATGTGCAGTTGTTTTCTATGCGCCCTGTTCTCAGCATACATGTGCAGTTGTTTTCTATGCGTCCTGTTCCCAGCATACATGTGCAGTTGTTTTCTATGCGTCCTGTTCCCAGCATACATGTGCAGTTGTTTTCTATGTTCCCTGTTCCCAGCATACATGTGCAGTTGTTTTCTATGCATCCTGTTCCCAGCATACATGTGCAGTTGTTTTCTATGCGCCCTGTTCCCAGCATACACGTGCAGTTGTTTTCTATGTGCCCCGTTCCCAGCATACATGTGCAGTTATTTTCTATGCGCCCTGTTCCCAGCATACGTGTGCAGTAGTTTTCTAAGCGTCCTGTTCCCGGCATACACGTTCAGTTGTTTTCTAAGCGCCCTGTTCCCAGCATACGTGTGCAGTAGTTTTCTATGCGCCCTGTTCCCAGCATACACGTGCAGTTGTTTTCTATGCGCCCTGTTCCCAGCATACGTGTGCAGTAGTTTTCTAAGCGTCCTGTTCCCGGCATACGCGTTCAGTTGTTTTCTAAGCGCCCTGTTCCCAGCATACACGTGCAGTTGTTTTCTAAGCGCCCTGTTCCCAGCATACACGTGCAGTTGTTTTCTAAGCGCCCTGTTCCCAGCATACATGTGCAGTTGTTTTCTAAGCGCCCTGTTCCCAGCATACACGTGCAGTTGTTTTCTATGCGCCCTGTTCCCAGCATACGTGTGCAGTAGTTTTCTAAGCGTCCTGTTCCCAGCATACACGTGCAGTTGTTTTCTATGCATCCTGTTCCCAGCATACATGTGCAGTTATTTTCTATGCGCCCTGTTCCCAGCATACGTGTGCAGTAGTTTTCTATGCGCCCTGTTCCCAGCATACACGTGCAGTTGTTTTCTATGCGCCCTGTTCCCAGCATACGTGTGCAGTAGTTTTCTAAGCGTCCTGTTCCCGGCATACACGTGCAGTTGTTTTCTAAGCACCCTGTTCCCAGCATACACGTGCAGTTGTTTTCTAAGCGCCCTGTTCCCAGCATACACGTGCAGTTGTTTTCTATGCGCCCTGTTCCCAGCATACGTGTGCAGTAGTTTTCTAAGCGTCCTGTTCCCAGCATACACGTGCAGTTGTTTTCTATGTTCCCTGTTCCCAGCCTACATGTGCAGTAGTTTTCTAAGCGTCCTGTTCCCAGCATACATGTGCAGTTGTTTTCTAAGCGCCCTGTTCCCAGCATACACGTGCAGTTGTTTTCTATGCGCCCTGTTCCCAGCATACGTGTGCAGTAGTTTTCTATGCGCCCTGTTCCCAGCATACACGTGCAGTTGTTTTCTATGTGCCCCGTTCCCAGCATACATGTGCAGTAGTTTTCTATGCGCCCTGTTCCCAGCATACACATGCAGTAGTTTTCTATGCGCCCTGTTCACACAATACATGTAGAATGGTTTTCTACACGCTCTGTTCACACCATGCACGTGTAGTGGTGTGCAGAAATACACAGCTCTGTGAACAAACTCTTCGAGCCCCTGGGAACTGTTAAGAGTCAGTGAGTATCATAAGGTAGAGGGTTGTTCTTCCAAAATATTTTAGCACACAATTAGCTTTTAATTCCTTATACCAGGGGTGGCAAACTGAACTTCATCGTGGGCCACATCAGCATTATGGTTGCCTTCAAAAGGCTGGCTGTATCTGTAAGACTATATAAATGTATCCACTCTTTATCATATTAAATAAATGCCTCTTAATTTGATTATTACTGGTTTTAGTAATAACTTAAAGGGGTTGTTAAGGCAGTGCACACAAGCACTGCCAGCCCCACTGCTAGTATAACCTGTAGTATATACTGTATGTCGTTTTTAAAATTCATTTTCTAAATACCTTATTCTTTCTCCCCGATCAGCGGTCACGTGACCGCCCGACTATCTCTTCCTCCGATGTATGCACTAGGGAGGGAGGAGTCGAGCTCTCCTTCTGATATCTGCCGGGCGGTCATGTGACTTCCCTCTGTAGTGTATACATCGGAGGGAGAGAGCGACGGGCAGTCACGTGACTGAGAAAGAATAAGGTATTTAGAAGATGAATTTTAAAAAACGGCATACGGTATATACTACAGGTTATACTAGCAGTGGGGCTGGCAGTGCTTGTGTGTGGTGCCTTAACCAACCCCTTTGCATGCAAAGGGATGCCTGAAATCTGACTTGTATCTTAGTGCAGACTTCTGGGAAAATCAGTGAGCCAATCACAAGCAGGAAATTATGTGTCTGAGGGGCGTTCTGTATACATTCTGTGTACAAAACATCTCCAGGTAGCCATATTGCATTGCTTTTGACAGAAAATTACAGAGCTGCAGAGTGAAAAGGAAAGGTCATTTTTAGCAACATTCAATTACAACATGACTTGTGTTGCAATTGTATACACTAGTGTATAGATAGATAGATAGATAGATAGATAGATAGATAGATAGATAGATAGATAGATAGATAGATAGAGATATATAGATATAGATATAGATATAGATAGATAGATAGATAGATAGAGATATATAGATATAGATATAGATATAGATAGATAGATAGATAGATAGATAGATAGAGATATATAGATATAGATATAGATAGATAGATAGATAGATATAGAGAGATCTCTCTCTCTCTCTCTCTATATCTATATATATATATATATATATAATGTATATGTGTGTGTATATATATATCTAGATAGATAGACTTTTCTTGCAATTTTTTTTTCCAGTGAAAGTGGAGTTGCCCTTTATTGTAAAGCCTGTGTTGCTACAAGTAGTTGAGTGATGGCTCACACAGGTCCTTGTCACATGCACTGCATCCCATTATCCTCCATATCTGGAAGGATCGATTCTATTTTTCAACTTCTGGCTTTGGATAGAGAGCTAAAGGAAAGGTAAATATATAGTGCTGGAGGTGGGGGTTAAAGAAAACTGCTATTGGCAAAGGACGGGTGGACTTTAAACCCGCACTGCTCTCAATGTCTAGCACAATACACACTGTTACCACTATAAGCATTAGAGATTAGTTGAAGTGTAACAGAAATGAGTACTCCACTCTCTGTGCGGCTGTCATGTTTTATCTGCACACAACGAGGAGAAGAAGGATTTAGAATGGAAAAGACGTTTTATCCTCGCTTCCAGCCTTCCACTATCTCGCAAAGCTCAGCTTTATTTTGTAGGTCATTGCTGTTCTGCTTCCTTTAGTGTTTTCATAGACAGAAATAGTTCCGTATGGTTTTTGATGATTTAGTGCATCAATGTTTGTGTACCTCTCCTAACAGGGCCCAGCGTCCCTCCTGCGGCTCTCTACTTTTAGGCTGGCTTTACCCGTATGCGTTTGTCTTATCCTGTGTGTGTGTTTTTATTTTTTATTGCATTTAGCAGGTTTGTTGAAGTGCACTGCCATTCCCCGCAATGTAACCTTTGGGTTGCATCAAAAACATGGACATGAACTTTATCGGTCAATGCTTGTCGACACATCACACCACACAGATGTAAACTAAAGCCTGGTACACACTAATTCCCCGTACACACGATCTGACTTTTTGACAACAAAATCGTGGAATTTTGTTGGAAGGTTGTTGGCTCCAACTTGTCTTGCATACACACAGTCACACAAATGTTGGCCAACCATTACGAACGTAGTGATGTACTTAGACGTACTACATGGTTTTTCAGCTCTTTAGCGCCACCCTTTGGGCTCCTTCTGCTAATTTCGTGTTACTAGAAGTTTGAGTGTTGATTCGCGCTTTTCGTTTTGCATTTTTCATTTGGCGCTATTATTTTTTATTATTCTTTATATCATTTGAAAAAAAAAAAGCCATGGAAAATTTGTTTGCAATAACTCCATCAGTATAACCAGCAAAGCAGCTTCATTATTATCCCATTAAAGAAGAAGAGAATTGTGCGCTGCATTTGGAGATCTCATAATTTGCCACGTCACGAATGTTAATTCCCCATTTACAAGACCGACCGCTTTTGCTTCCAAGCATGCATGGACTTTTGTCCGACAGACTTGTGTACACACGACCGGAAAGTCTGACAACAAAAATTTGTTGGCGGGAAACTTGAGAACCTGCTTGCCAATATTTGTTGGTGGAAACTCCGACAACAAATATACGATGGAGCCTACACACGGTCAGACTTTCCGCCAACAAGCTCACATCCAACATTTGTTGTCGGAAAATCTGATTGTGTGTACGGGGCATTATAGTTTTTTTTTCGTTGAATGAATAAAACAAAACAGTCCAGTGTTTAGTACAGTGATCTCCCCCGCTGAGCTGTTGTGTTCTGACATGGGCTGCCCCCCCCCCTCCGGTCAGCACTCTCAGCTATTGGTTGATAGTGCTTATCGGGAGTCGGTAGGTTGCTAGTATTCCAGCATGCTTTACCGACAGAAGACAGCCAAATGGCCGGCTTCTGTTGGACCAGCTGACATACACATGGGCCGATTGTCGGCCAGTTTTTATTGAACTGGTCGATGTCTCCCGACAAGTACTAGGCATTACTCAAGTAAACGCAATGGTAAGCTTGTGTACCTTTAAATACAATGAGAAAACTCTGCACATGTCTTTAAAAATGAATATATTTGAACGTTTTAGGACCCATTCATACCAGATACAGTGGGATGCATTTTTGACTGTACTCCAACTGCATAGACAGTCTAAAATCCAAGTTATGCTATGAGCATAGTTGACACTATTGTGGTGCAATGCAGTGGGGAAAAAAAAGTACAGCAAGATGCTTTTTCTGCATTGCAAGTGCACAGAAATGGGCGCAAGGGCATGTAAATGCACTGAAATGTAGTGCAGTGTACATAAAAGCCCAAAGAGGTGAGAACATGGAAGTGACCTCAAAGGAAATGCAAACTTAGTAAAAATGGACCACAAATGCATGTAAATGCGCTCAAAAACCCGCACATCAAGTGCATGTCACTACACATGCAAAAACATGCAGTAAACTTGCACAGGGGCCCTTACAACTTATGTACATGGGTGCACTCTCCCATGTAAAAACTGGGCGTGTTTCAACGCCTGGAAGGTATAGGGGATGCACACAGCCCACTCTCAAAATGAATGCTTGGACTGTATGCACATTCGAGTGATACTTGTGCAGGGCCCTATGCCCTAAACATGACTTTCTGCACCCAGGGGATACCTCCCTGTATGTAAGTACCATTCACGTGTGTACAGCTGAAGTATATTTCATGGGAAGAGAAGCAACACCTTCTAAGTGTAACATAAAAGTACTGGATTTATTAAACAACAAAGTGGCACCTCACCATAAGAAGGAAAAGCGCTCATCTAGGTAACACTGCCCGGTCCTGCAGAGGTGGATCCGAAGCAAAGCCCTCGGCTGTGCTGGTGGCTCCCAGCATTTCCTGGTAGGTCCGGGAAACAGGTAGATGATTTCAAGATTAAAAAAATGATCAAGTCCAATGTGAATACACCCCCCTCACTGGACAGCCATCGTTTAATCATACACACTGGACCCTTATGGTCTTTCCAATAATTCTTGAATCTTGAAATCATCTACCTGGGACCTGGACCTACCAGGAATTGCTGGGAGTCACCAGGACAGCCGAGGACTTTGCTCCGGATCCACCGCCGTTGGAACAGACCGGCTCACCACAGCAGCGTTACCTAGATGAGCGCTGTTCCTTCTTCCTGTTGTGAGTTGCTACTTTGTTGTTTAATAAAGCCAGTACTTTTTTTGCTACACTTGGGCTCCATTCACACTTGCACGACTCCCAAGTTGCATGACTTTGAAGTGCAACTTTGGATGGGTGCGACTTGGATACGACTTTGACTTTGATCAATGATAATGGACAATTGTTGCACTGTATAACATTCAGGTACGACGTTCATGTGCAACTTTTGAGAGTTAGCATTGAAGTCTATGGCCCTTAAAGTAGTTGTAAACCCACTTATGGGAAACAAAAAAAACTGACACCTGCAAGACAAAGGCATAATGAGCTAGTATGCATACTAGCTCATTATGTAATACTCATCTGAGATCGAAGCCCTCGCTGCGGTGCCCATATACAGCACCATCCGGCGACATCACTCCGGGGAGTTACTTCCAGGTATCGCGGCTCTGGCGCTGTGATTGGCCGGAGTCGCAATGCCGTCACTCCCACGCATGCGGTAACGGCACGCTCACTGAAGCAACAGCACATACCTTGCCATTGCTTCAGTTTGTGTCAGTGCTCATGTGCCGATGACGTCGGCACATGCAAATACAGGGGGAATTTTCCTAAACCGTGCAGGTTTAGGAGATATCCAGGGTAGCTACAGGTAAGCCTTATTATAGGCTTACCTGTAGCAAAAAGTGGTCTGTAAGGATTTACAACCACTTTAAGTTGCATGAAAGTCTGACCAAAGTAGTGCATGATCTACTTTGAAGTCGCTGCGAAGTTTTAGTAAATATCAACGGCTAAATACCTTTTCTGATCAGCAGTTTATAGCAGTCATGTGACTTCTATCAGTGTCTGCTTAAAGCTTGTAGGAAGAGTTTTCGTTCTACTCTGACTATCTTATGAGGCTGCAGGACCCCTGACCCTCCATCTGGACATTGCCGATTGGCCCTATGCTGATCACATGCACTCTCCCAAAAAAACACTCTTGTAATGCCATGTACACACGAGCGGACTTTCGACGGACTGAAATCTGAAGGACTTTTTAAAGGACTTCCGAGTTCTGACGCGACGGACTTGCCTACACACGATCACACCAAAGTCCGACTGATTCGAACGTGATGACGTACGACCGGACTAGAATGAGGAAGTTCATAGCCAGTAGCCAATAGCTGCCCTTGCGTCGTTGTTCGTCTGTCGGACTAGCATACAGATGAACGGATTTTTCGACCGGACTCGAGTCCGTCGGAAAGATTTGAAACATGTTCTACTTCTAAAGTCTGATTTTTCGACAGCAAAGGTCCGATGAAGCCCACACACGATAGAATTGTCCAGCGTATTCGTTCCGTCGGACCTTTGCTGTCGTAAAGTCTGATTGTTTGTACACGGCATAATACACACCAAACTGAGCATGTGCAGAGTCCCCCAAAGGCTCTGTTCTGTCAGGAGGTTTAGGGATAGTGGAAGAAGAGGAGAATCAGAGAAGATCGCATCAAACAGCCTTTTTACACAATGCAGAGAATTAACCCTTTAGGTTCCACAATGAGTATAACAAGCATTTACTGCATATACAGACTGATTTTACTGTTATGAGTTTAGTAACACTTTAAGTAAAATGATCTAAAAATCCAAGTAGGGGTGGCTGAGTCACTGTTATGACGGATCTAAGAATCTGGCTACAGAAAACTCATAGGCCGAATAATAAAAAAAGTGATTCAGCCATTAAATACCTAAAAGGAACTGAAATATCACTAACCCTTCCAGTTTGGTGTTTAGGTACCTTTGCTAATTTTTAAGGTCACTGTAAAAGTATGGAGCATTAGAGGAGATATCAATCACATGCTATTAAAGCCGACAAGAGGCTGACTTATTAAACAATCCCACACTATTCATCCAGTCTTCTGGCACCGCCACAAATCGTGCCTTTAAGTGAAACCTTCTTATTCCTGATTACAGAAAAATAAACGTAACCACAAAGTGATATCATCTGCTAGTAATTGATGGCAAATTCCTCCTCTCTTCCACATGAGGAGCCACCGATGTGTATGCCTGCTGCACTGGAAGGCTGGAGCTGTGCGGAATCTGATATCAGGAACATTTGATCGCCTTTCACCGGACGGATAATCTGCAGAATCAGCATTGCCAGAAAACATTTGCTGTGTTTTTAACAAAAAAAAAAGAACAAACCAAAACTGCGTTTTCTGTATTGGCAAAAAGCGAGTAATATGTAGTTTGTGCTTAAAGCACAAATTGCTAGCCTCCGAAAAATGCTAGTTGCCTGGCTGTTATTCTGATCCTCTGCCTTCAGTGCTTTATGAATCAGTGATCCAGAGCAAGTATACAGATCAGGAAAGTCACAGAGAATGCAGAAATCCTTGGCTGGAGTCAGTAACTTAGAAATATAAGTCAAAATATCAGCATTGCAACATTGACTGCTGTGTTTTTCTAAAAGCCCAACTCCAGAAACTAGAAAAACCTATCCTTGCAGAGGCCGCGCTCACCTACCCCTGCACTACACATGCCTGTTAACACCAGAGGATGAGGAACGAGGTGTAATACTGGCCTTATTCCTCGCTCCAGCAGATTTCCTCCACATTTGTGACTGGTCCCCGAAGCCTCTTATATGGCTCTCCGGGCTACAGTCACACAATGATGTCATCAAGTACACTGCCTGGCCAATGAATCTGTTTTGTATATGAGGACAGTGGGTGAAGGACAACCCATGAGCTGGAACATAGGAGAGCCCTGGAGCAAGGGGTAACTGCACTGAGGCATGATGATACTTGAGGCCTGATTCACACCAATGCAGGTTGCAATTTGCATATTCCAGGTGCATTTTGCATTTATCAATACATATTTTTGATCCATTGAAGTCTATGGAACCAAAAACGAGAAAAAGTCCTTGGCCGTTTCCATACAATGCACAGATGTGAACTAGGTGTGATAAAATGCTGTAAATTAAGAATGCTTTCAGAAATAGAAGTGTTATTAGTTTATTTTTTATCAATTAACAAAATGTTAAGTAAATAAAGAGAAGAAAAATCGAAATAAAGTCAATATTTGGTGTGACCAACCTTTAACTTCAAACCAGCATCAATTCTAGGTAGACTTCGTTTTTGAAGGAACTCAGTAGGTAGGTTGTGCCAAACATCTTGGAGATCTAACCAGAGATCTTCTGTGGATGTAGTCTGTCTCTTAGTTTAATACAGAGACCTGATTCGGTGGTTGGGGTTCCAGGATCCCCCGACATTATCATCGTTCTACCTTTAATGCAGAGAGGAGGGGAGCGAACGGCACTTGGCTTTCTTAACCATCTGAGTTCTAAGCTGGTTTTTCATTCCGCCGACATTACTAAATGTGACAGATTGCTCAGAGCCATCTCCGTGTTAAAGCTTTCAAAGATACTTTTCTTTTAACCTCCAACACATTTGTGCACTTGCCGTACTGCCTGTCCCGAGGCTCACACTTGAAGCGTTATGAGTTTAATGCAATTTTACTTCACTTATCGCTTAATGCAGCAATGGTTCCACCAGTTCTTCTCAGTAAGCCTTGTGACCTTAAAATAGAAATATGGGTTTCTTTCTTTTTTTTTTGCAGATTAATACTTACCTAGGCGGATGCAGCATCCCGGCGCCTCTACACTGAAAACCGAGCAATCGAACACTGCCGATTACTCGGTTTTCAGAGCTCCATGAGTAGAGAGCTGTCTTTCAGTCACAACTCTCTGCTCTTCTCCTTCCTCACTCATCAGTCACAGCTCTCTGCTCTTCTCCTTCCTCACTCATCAGTCACAGCTCTCTGCTCTTCTCCTTCCTCACTCATCAGTCACAGCTCTCTGCTCTTCTCCTTCCTCACTCATCAGTCACAGCTCTCTGCTCTTCTCCTTCCTCACTCATCAGTCACAGCTCTCTGCTCTTCTCCTTCCTCACTCATCAATCACAGCTCTCTGCTCGTCTCCCTCCTCACTCATCAGTCACAGCTCTCTGATCTTCTCCCTCCTCACTCATCAGTCACAGCTCTCTGCTCTTCTCCTTCCTCACTCATCAGTCACAGCTCTCTGCTCTTCTCCTTCCTCACTCATCAGTCACAGCTCTCTGCTCTTCTCCTTCCTCACTCATCAGTCACAGCTCTCTGCTCTTCTCCTTCCTCACTCATCAGTCACAACTCTCTGCTCTCCTCCCTCCTCACTCATTGGAGCGCTGAGCTGTGGAGGGGCGGAGCGGCCGTCTCAGGCTCTCAGCGGTTCGCTCAGAGGCTGAGATGGGTGTCAGTCCAGGCACCTGGTGGATCCCGACTTTATTGTCAGGATGGCGTGGTGCCTGGACTGATATCCGTGACGCCAGCAGAGAGCGGACTTCAATCTGTTCTCTGCTGAAAATGGGTCACAGGAGTGCAAAACGAATTACACTCCTGTGATCCACAAACAAGCTTTGGATGGACTTCTCCTTTTAACTGCAAATTTTGAACTATACAGCAATTCCTTAATCCAGAGTTTAGCCTCACTTAAATTATATTTTTTATTTAAATCTTTGTTTTTTTATTAGCTATATTGTTAACATTAAAGAGAAATGAAAACCTTTTTCTTAGAGAATTTTTATAATTTTATGCACAGATTAGTCCAATTTAGATGTGCGAGAAACTTTTAAAGCTTACTTTATTAGGGTTTCACTTTCTGGCAAACCCATTAATAGCTACTTGAGCTGTGTATAGGGGAGTAAAATATGTGCTAAAATTGGCAGTAGGGCTGTGTCTTTTTTTCATTAAGCAACCGGCAAGGTGGTCTTTCAATGCAATATTGTGATGCCAGTTGTTCTGACTAATAAGCAAGGGTATGTCTCTGTGTGTGTATATATATGTGTATATATATATATATATTTTTTATTTTTTTAAACAAGTATACAGATATGATAAAATGACCTTTCTGCTATATACATGTAAATCCTGTACACTTTCTTCATTTGGATAATCCTATTTATATGGACACCATGGGGTTGATTTACTAAAACTGGCATTCCTTCAGACATGCATGTGTATGTCCACATTTAGTAGGTAGGTAGAGTAAGGCTGCTTTCACACTGGGGCGGTGGGGGCGTCGGCAGTAAAACAGCGCTGCTTTACCGTCGTTTTTGCGTCGGTATTCGGCTGCTAGCGGTGCGGTTTTAACCCCCGCTGGCGGCCGAAAAAGGGTTAAAACCGCTCGCATAGCGCGGCTACAGCCGCGGTATTGCCGCGCTGCCCCATTGATTTCAATGGGCAGGAGCGGTGAATACACCGCTCCTTCACCGCTCCAAAGATGCGGCTTGCAGGAGATTTTTTCTTCTCCTGCCAGCGCACCGCTTCAGTGTGAAAGCCCTCAGGCTTTCACACTGAACAAACAGTAGCGGCTGTTTTGGGTCGGCTTGCAGGCGGTATTTTTAGCGCAATAACGCCTGCAAACCGCCCCAGTGTGAAAGGGCTCTTAGAGTTTAGATTTAAAGTGACTGTCAGGGACAGAATTATAAGCTTTAGCCTGGGTTCACACTGAAAGCAGGTTTGAAATCGTTCAGCTGAACTTGCGCAGTTTTAACCCCCTCGACTTCTAGAGCGATTTCAGAGACATCTGTGCGGGTTCCTGCACAGATGTCTATTGAAATCGCCCCCAAAGTCACCAAAAGTAGTGCAGGAACTACTTTTGGGAATATGTGTGGCGCCACAAAGGCACCTATTCGGAAGGTGCTGTAATTCGGAAGGTGCAATAGGTGGCGATTTGACATGTCAAAACAGCCCGATGTGAATGGGGGCTTAAAAATGCTTTAGGTACAGAAAATACCTGTTGATTGCCAAAAACTGAAGACTGCAAAATCTTGTGCAGCTCTGCATAGAAACCGATTTGGCTTTCAGGTTTTTTGGCAACGTGTAATTGAACAAGCTGCAGTTAGAAGCTGATTGGCTTCCATGCACAGCAGCACCAGATTTTGCACTCTCCAGTTTTAGTAAATCAACCCCATTGTGCTTCAAACCTCCTGTTTATTTGTTGTACTGAAATCCCAACCAATGTTCTCATCTCATCCCTGCTTGCTGGACTACAAAACCTTGCGTTTCTCTACTCCCTTCTGAGCTTGGCCTTCAAATCTCAATCCAATCGGGCATTTGTTGGATGTGCTCGAAAAACCTGTATGATCCATGGCGATCCCTCGCAACTTAAAGGGGTTGTAAACCCTATAAATATATTTTTTTTTAATAAAAATAACAAACATGCCTATACTTACCTGCCCTGTGCAATTGCTTTGCACAGAGCAGCCCCTCCTCTTCACCGGGTGCCCCTACAGAAAGCCGCTTTCCCTGGGGGCAACCATGCAGGCTCTCTCCCGAGTTCCGCTGCTGCGTCCATTGACACAGACTTGACCCCGCCCTCCCACTCCCATGTCACTGGATTTGATTGACAGCAGTGGCAGCCAATGGCTCCTGCTGCTATCAATCTGTCCAATGAGGAGAGAGACAGCGGCTGGAGCCGTTGCGCTCGTGCACATTGCTGGATTGAATCTGGCTCAGGTAAGAAAACGGGGGGAGGGGGAGCTGCAGCACAGAAGGTTTTTCACCTTAATGCATAGAATGCATTAGGGTGAAAAACCTTGAGGCTTTACAACCACTTTAAAGGATCTGCTACTGATGGTAGCAGATGCCACAGCATACCCTCAGAGGTCTAGTGGTGTCCATGCCTCGACAGATCAGGTCTGTTGTGGCAGCAAAGGTGGAAACTGCACAATATTAGGTGGATGGTCATAAAGCTATGGCTGAGGCCATGGCAACAGTTGTCATTTGTCTAGTGCTTGTTACAAAGTTGGCACCAGACTGGTTGGCATGAGCGACATTTGTGTCTATGTTCAAGTTTCTAGAATTATCTTTCAGGAGTAATAGACAAATTTGGTTGCATGTGAGATAATTGCAGCAATTTAGTTGCTTTATTTTTATATGCATAAAGCGGTTATCAATACTTTTTATGATTCCCAAAGATCTGCTCAATTTGCTTTCTGTCTCCTTTGTTGTATATACTGCTGACATAACTTCTATGTTATAAAAGTTTATGGTGTATGATAATTGCCTGAATAGAACATTATTAGGATGATTGATAAAACCAAGCAGGATCTTGTATGATCACTGAGAAGCTGAGATGTGTCGCATCCTTTGCAGATATGGCAGGATTTCTGTATTACACCTGAACTGGCTGCCATTATAGAGTTATTTATTATGATATTTACCTTGGCTATAGGTTTTCTGTTGAGCGGGCAGTTCGGATTCAGAAAATGCTTATGGGTATTGAGAAAAATATGTTGCAAAAAGAAGGGAATATAAAGGTGGTTTCTTAGGTTTAGATTTGCCGCGAATCTGCCCGCAATTTGAAAGCACTGATGTGTAAATGACAAATCGCGGGACTGGCATTTAAGATGCCATTAATTTGAATGACACCTCAAATCTCGGCGCGGGTCTGTCGCACGATAAATCGAGCTGCAGCCACGGCAACACGCATCTCGGGAAGCACGTCGCCCCAAAAAAAGTTCAGGCGCTGCTTTTGGGCAACATGCTTCCCACGATGCGTGTTGCTGCGATTGCAGCGCGATTTATCGCGTGACAATCGCGCAAGACCCGCGCCGCGATTTGAGATGTCATTGCGAGTCCTGCGATTTTGTCATTCACACATCAGCCCTTTTAAATCCTGGGCAGATTCGTTAGAGTGGAATATTCTTTAAATAAAAAAATCTTGGTGGCTTCCTTTTTTTGTTCATCTGTCATAGGGATGAATGGTGCCACAAATGCAATAAAAAAAAAAAGTCTCCCTAATCGCAGAACATATTTATGACAGCTGCAAGGAGGTTACATTTTGGAGGTATGGAGGTCCAGTTATAAGTGGTGTACCGAAATGAAAATTCTGGTGCCGAACCCAAAAATTCAGGATGCACTTTGCTGAACCGAAACTGAAATGGACAGTTTTAAAAAAAAAAATATATAGATTTTTTTATATATCGTATTATATTCAACTTTTTAAAATCATATCAATTTAAATGTATATGAATTTCTTTTTGGCCATTTATCAGCACCAATAACCCTATTTTCGGTTATTATCGGCACTGATAACCCAATTTTTGTTGGATTTTTTTTGTTTACAAAATGCAGGCAAGCCTATTTTCATAGCCAGCCATAGATGGTTCGAATCTTAGCTGGTTCAGCTGGAACCGTCTGAGATTCGAACCATGTATGAGCAGGCTGAATGTCGATCGATCAACTTGGGTACAACCAGCCTGTCGGATTTTATATGTGATTATTGCCAGCGGCTGTTATAGCCGCTAGCAATATTTACTGTGTTCTCCTGGCAGGGACGGCTCCCCCCTGCTGGGAGAACACAATAGCTCTGCGGGAGGGATTCCCCCATCAACATTGACTCTGTGGCCTTATTTGAACTGGTGATGAGGTCACACACTTTATTAGAAAAAGTTTTTCAACTTCAGAAGAAAGGTAAGTAAAAAATGAAATAAACATGATGGTCTGGTAAATTATAGCCATAATCATTTTGTAGCATATATCCACTTTTAGGCCCCATTCACAGCTGAGCGTGGCGGTTTCAGGCAGAAAGTCGCGAGATTTTGCTGTGTTTTTTTACCGCGATTTTCATGCAATTTTGTACAGGTCAAAAGGTCACCAATGTAAAAAGCAGAAAAACGCCCAAATCTGCCTAAAAATAAAAGTTCCAGAACTTGTTTGAGCTTCAGGCGTTTTGGAGTGGAGATGTGAACCATCTCCATAGAGAATAATAGATTTTTTTCCCCTCCAGCGTTTTGTAGCTTGAGGCTTCAAGCTACAAAACGCTCAGGTGTGAATGGCGCCTAATCCCACGTACACACGGTCGGAATTTCTGACAACAAATGTTCGATGTGAGCTTGTTGTCGGAAATTCCCACCGTGTGTAGGCTCCATCGGACTTTTTTTGTCGTAATTTCCGACAACAAAAATTTGTCGGAAATTTTCCGTTGTCGGAAATTCCGATTGTGTGTACACAATTCCAACGCACAAAATTCCATGCATGCTCAGAATCAAGCAGAAGAGCCGCACTGGCTATTGAACTTCATTTTTCTTGGCGCGTCGTACGTGTTGTAAGTCACCGCGTTCTTGACATTCGGAATTTCCGACAACATTTGTGCGACAGAAGCAAAATTATACCCCAGCTCCACTGCCAATGTGATGATCTATGAACTGTGAACGCGTGCTCTAGCCAGGACGTTCAGTCCCCAAAATGCAATACTTGAATCAGAAAAGGGCTGGCAACTCGGATGCTCTTGAATAAAAGTTCTTTATTTGGTTACATGGGTACACGGGTACAGACCAATCTGACGCGTTTCGGCTAAGAAGCCTTCATCAAAGCAACATTTGTCATTTGTACGACCGTGTGTATGCAAGACAAGTTTGAGCCAACATCTGTCGGAAATAAATCCAGGGTTTTGTTGTCGAAATGTCCGATCGTGTGTACGCGTCATTAGAGCGAAGTAAGGAAAGGTTTAGAACAGGGTGCCAACCGCTGGCCCTCTGATGTGGTCCACGACCTCCTGCTCTGGCATAGTCTTCTGAATGGAGCAGGCGGTAGAGGAAAAGTGGCTGCAGAGAGAGCAGAGCCACATAAGCCGGCACCTGCGGGTTACCTCCACTGAGCCATAGACTTCTGTCATTACTTGCGGGTTTGGTGCGATTTCTGAAAGCACACCTAAACTCCTAAATGCAGGAGTTTTGGTGTGCTTTCAGAAAGTGAACCATACCTGCTGGATAAAATAGAAGTCTATGGCAAAGTGCAGCTAACCGGCAGGAAAGCCACAGGTGCACTGGGCTGCACTCACGGTGCGGTTATACCACAGCGCATCAGTATGAATGAAGCCTTAGGCCCCTTTCACACAATCAGTCCGATCGGGACCCCAATGGACCCTCCATTTAACTCTATGAAGCGGCAGATGTAAACGGACTCGTGTCTGTTTACACCTGCTTACCTCCAATCCGCTAAGAAAAAACAGAAGGGGATGCGTCCCCTTCCCTCTGGGTGGATCGGATAGCCCATAGAGTAGAGCAGGCTTTGTCCGTCTCCGCTCTGCATTTGCCACTCATTGTGGCCTGCGACCGGTTACCAATAGGCTTAAGTGGCCCTCGTTGTTCAAAAGTTTGGGCACCCCTGGTTTAGAACCTATGACAATGTTTTAATTACCGGTCAAGTTTTTCTGTCCCTTGATGATCGTTTCCCGACCCCCCCCCCCCTTTATTTTTTGTATGGGCAAAATTGGGTCAAATACAGAAATACAGAAATAAAAACCTGACAAAAATGTTGACTGTTCAAAAAAAAAGAAAAATGGCTGGATTTTTTTGAAAAAAGAATTTTGTCCTTTTGGCTAGATCTGCTGTGTATGGCGATCTTTTAAAAGCTGTTTGGAAGATCTCCAGGGCCTGAAGAGCCTTTCAGTGCTGTAATTTTACAGCCGGGGGTCATTCACAGTCTCTCTATATAATTTTCAGTTGTCTGTAATCTGAGTATTGCAGACTAGACATGTTAGCTGTCCACAATTTCCTTTTATACTATTTCACTGTGAAATATTGCGAGAAAACCATGCACAGACAGCCAGAGCTTTCCACTGAGATGTTTTGAATTATTGAATGAGATATCATGTTAAGAGTTGGTGTATCTCTGCCATAACTAGAACAATCTGTTCATTTTTCCATTATGACCTACATCGGTGGTTTGCCTATTTTATGTTTTCCATGCATTCATTGCATGTCAACCACTTTAGAAAAGTAGACAGACTCATGGGGGTGATCTGTAAACAAAAGGTAGGATGTTGCTTACCGTATTTTCCGGTGTATAAGGAGACCGAGCGTATAAGACGACCCCCTAATTTTACTGTATTTCTAGTTTTTGTCTATTCTCACTGTATAAGACAACCCCCCCCTCCGAGGCTTCATATTCCCTATATTTCCTTCTTCTTGGTGGAGCCATACCGTGCTGAGCCAATCACGGTGTGCCATGTATTCTATTATTGTATACAAAGCCTGCTCGGATTGGCAGAGGCTGTAACATCATCAGCCTGCGCCTCTCGGACTCTCATAGCCAATCTGAGCAAGCTACTGTATGTAGCCTGCTCCGATTGGCAGAGGTTGTTACTTCAATCTGAGCAGGCTCTGTATTCATTAATAGAATACGTCGCTCGCTGGTATTGGCTCAGCGGTGTATACTGTATGTAGCCGAAGCTACATACAGTATTACACATCCGGCGGGCTGACATACAGCGGGCTGCATTTTATACCTAGCGTATAAGACGACTCCCACTTTTTGGCCGTTTTTTTAAGTGTAAAAGGTTGTTTTATATGCCAGAAAATGTGGTACTTTAAAGATTACCAAACGAAACCTGCTTGATTGTTATGGATGAAGTTTTTTCCTTATACCAGTTCCCATAAATCTGCTCCCAGGATGCCCATGCACACAAGCATTTAAAGTCTTAGTTTATAAAATTGAAGAAAAACGTATACCAGCCAACATTTTCATACCCAAACATGTAAGTAAAAGCCAAAGCTTTGTTTTTTTTAAAATTACTTTTAGGAATGGTTCGAATGGGTTTCTGGTTTTTATTGCTGCCTTTGTCAAAGTTCAGAATATTTCCTTTCACTTAGTTACTGGTACCACCTAGGACAACAGCCGGCAATACATTCTTGCAGTAGTGGGGAGAAGGGTTAGAACTTTTCTCTGGGTTTTCTGTGACTTGTGGGGAGATTTCCCTACAATTCCCAGTTACAGGTGTCATCTATTACTGAAAATAGGTTACAATCTCCCCAAAGGGGACATTTAAGTGGAGCTCCACCCAAAAGGGGAAGTTCCGCTTTAAGCATCCCCCCCCCCTCTTATGCCACATTTTGGTATGTAACTTTTTCGGTGGGAGAGCAGGTACCTAGTTTTGACAGGTACCTGCTCCCACTTCCGCTCAGGCCGCCTAGGCGACTCGAGAATTAGTTTATTTTCTCCCCCTCCCTCCCTGCAATCTTCTGGGACATGTCATAGGTCCCAGAAACATGCCTGACCATTGAGGAGGTGCAGAGCGACTCGTGCATGTGCAGTGCACACTCGGCTGTGAAGCCGCAAGCTGTCACAGCTAGGTGCCCACACTTGTAATACCGGTGTTTCGTCAGATTAGGCAACCCGTCAGAATGTGTAACGGAAGTGACGTTTCGTAGCTGCCATCTTGCTACACCCCGCACTCCTGCACGGTAAGGATACATTGAGAATGGGGTAGAGCTGCACAATTAATCATATAGAAGATCGCAATCTCGCTTCACCTTACCCCTTCTCAGTGTATCCTTACTGTGGACAGGTGCGGGGTGAAGCAAGATGGCGGCGATGAAACGTCACTTCTGTTACACATTCTGATGGGTTGCCTAATCTGACGGACCACCGGCGCCGGGGAGAGGCGAGGAAGAGAAGCGACTGTTCGGCGGCCGCATCGCTGGATCTTGGAACAGGTGAGTGTGTATTTATTCAAAGTCAGCAGCTACAGTTTTTGTAGCTGCTGACTTTTAATAAACAAAAACAACTGGAGCTCCGCTTTAAGTGCTTTAAAAAAAAACCTATAAAGGTTCTAACCCTTCCCTACTGTTTATACATTCTTTATTGAAAGAAGGGGTTTACAGCAGTGACATTATATCAGGTAAAGCCGGCCAACATGGATCAAAATTCGGGCGACTGAATTTCGATCCATGTATGGCAGGGTGGTTGTGCAGAAGTCAATCTACCCATCAACTTCTGTACAATCACCCTGTCAAATATTTGCTGCTTGCTATAATCTGCAGGGCTAAGTAGTGTATTCTAACGGCAGGGAAGTCTCCCCACTGTCGGCATACAAAGGCTCAGCGGAGAGGATTGCATCATCCACCTCTATGTACTATGTCACATGTAACTACCTCGAATGTGAAGGTTGCGGAATTGAGTCTTTTTTTTTTTTTTTTTATTCAACCCTGGCTGCCTTAGTGACATTAAAGTGGTAGTAAATGCTCCATTTTGACTTCTCAACAACAATGTACATGGCGCTGTGTTTACATTCTTCCTAACCTTTGCCGTTGTGTAGAAATCCAGCGTTGTTCACTTGAATGACATCACCGTCACATGCGCATATCTGCGGCGATTCACGGCATGGTCTGTGTGCCGTCAGTCCATCCAGGAAGATGCAGTGCCGGCGTCATCCACTCTCTGCAGCATTGCAATCCCATGAGAGTACAGCCCCATTCACATCTCGTGTCACTTGCTACGTCACAAGGGGGTTTTAACATCTGCGCTGATCACAGCGCAAGCATAATGGAGAAGATGTACCCATCGCTGGAACACGCATGCGTGAGATTTTGATCATTACTGCAAGGAAGGGTGGAAGTAACACACAATATAGATGTGGAGGACAACAGATACAGTAACATGGTGCCAGCTTCAGACAGAACGCATAAAACATAAAATTCACAGCAAAAAAAGTACAAAAAATCAGAGGAGATAATTAATCGCTTGCCGTTCTCCTTATAGCAGTTTTACTGCTACAGGGGGGCAGCTGTGCGCCGGATCACCAGATCCAACACGTGATCCGACACTCCGGGTAGGGGGCGCACATGTGCGCAGCCGGCGGCTTTCTTCTGCTGTGCCAACACACAGGTGGCAGGTGCTCGATGTCCGCGGGCACCTGCCGATCGTCAGACAGAGACACAGAACTGTGATCTGCCTATGTTAACAAGGCAGATCTCCATTCTGACGGGGGAAGGGATGGAGTTTGTGTTCTTGCAAAGTAGGGAATACATTCCATCTCTTCCCCTAGTGTGTAAAAGTACACACAGTTCACATAAACACTGGTTAGGCAAACAGTTAACCCTTTGATCGCCCCTGAGGTTAACCCCTTCCCAGCCAGTGTCATTAATACAGTGATCGTGCATATTTTTAGCAACGATCAGTATATTAGTGTTACTGGGTCCCACAAAGTGTCAGAATGTCCGTTGCAATTTCGCAGTAACGCTAAAAGTCGCTGATCGCTGCTATTACTAGTAAAAAATGAATGTATACAAGAGTTTTGTAGACGCTATAACTTTTGCGCAAATCAATCAATATACGCTTATTGGAATTTTTTTCAACCAAAAATATGTAGCAAAATACATCTTGGCCTACATTTATGAAGAAATTAGATTTTTTTTTTTTTTTTGTGGTTTTATAGCAGAAAGTAAAAAAAAATATTTTTTTCAAACTTGTCGGGTTTTTTTTTTTGTTTAGAGTGCCAAAAATTAAAAACGCAGTGGTGATCAAATACCACCAAAAGAGCTCCATTTGTAGGAAAAAAAGGACATACCTTTTGTTTGGATAATAGTGTCGCACGACCACGCAATTGTCAGTTAAAATAACGCAGTGCCGTATCGCAAAAAATGGCCTTGTCATGAAAGGAGGTAAATGTTCTGGAGATCAAGTGGTTAATAAAGCAGACTAATAAGTACTGGCTGATTTTCATGATTTGAGTGGCAGCGTTTACTACCGCTTCAATGTGTAAAGCCTTTAGAACGACTTTTTATTTTGTTTCTTAAGTTACTTCCTGGTTTGTGGCCTAGGCCAAAATGATGTCATAAATTCCAGGAGTCTTAATGGACATTTTTTTTTTCATCTGGAGGAGGGGAGGCAGGGCTTTCTCAGGAAAGCATACCCTCCTGCCTGCATGCCTAAGCTAAGAGCAGATGGATTCCAGGAAGCAAATGCTACATGAATCATCTGCCCTTACTCAAGATGACTGCAGCTATAAATGCTGGGGGGGGGGGGGGTGTTTTCAAAGCAATTTCTCAACAAAATAAAACATGGAGACATGGATGGATGGATGGGTGAGTTTGCTTTGAATATTAATGAATAAATTAATAAAATGGCATTCTAAATTTGTGGTGCACAGATATAGTTTAGTTCCCACACTAATGCTAGTGACAGACTGCAGCATATACCTCTTTTTATTTATTGTGACAATGGTTGCACCGATACTAGTATCGGTATTGATGCCGATACCGAGTATTTGCACAAGTATCGGTACTCGTGCAAATGCACCAATACCTGAAACTGATACTTTCAGGCTCCGTTCTTTGAGCTGTCAGGGGGTCTCCCCTGTTGACAGCTGAAGTGTTAAAGAAGTCCGGTAATTGGAGCTGTCAAAAATAAAAAAGCAGCCGGCAATGTTTATTAACAACATTGCTCAGCCCTGAAACACTAAAATAAAAGAAACATTGTTTCTTTTTGAATCTTTCTGTTTCTTCATCTGCAGATCGAAGGGATGAACAAATGCTCCTCTGTTTAACCCCTTAATAACCCTTAATTCACTCTAATCAGCCTTAACTAACTCCCTATTCTCCTCCATTTAACCACTTCCCGACCGGAACGATGATGTACGTCGGCAGAATGGCATGGACAGGCAAATGGGCGTACAGGTACGTCCCTTTAAACTTGCCACTGTGTCATCGCGTGGGCAGTGCGCGCCTGCCGGGACCTCCGTGAGTCAGACTCGATCGCTGCGGGGATACCCGCGATCGTCTCACGGGGAGGAAGAACAGGGAGATGCTAATGTAAACAAGCATCTCCCCGTTCTGCCTAGTGACCGTGTCACTGATCTCTGCTCCCTGTGATTGGAGCAGAGATCAGTGATGTGTCACACACAGCCACGCCCCACCACAGTTAGAAACATGCCCCCAGGACACACTTAACCCCTACACTGCCACGTAGTGGTTAACCCCTTCACTGCCAGTGTCATTTAAACAGGAATCAGTGCATTTGTATAGCACTGATTGCTGTATAAATGACAATGGTCCCAAAAATGTGTCAAAATTTTCCAATGTGTTCGGCATAATGTCGCAGTCACGATAAAAATCGCTGATCGTCGCCAATACTAGTAAAATAAAAAATTATTAATAAAAATGCCATTAAGCTATCCCCTATTTTGTACTTTTTGCTATAACTTTTGCGCAAACCAATCAATAATCACTTCTTGCAAATTTTTTTACCAAAAATATGTAGAAGAATACGTATCGGCCTAAACTGAGGGAAAAAAATACATTTTTGGGGGATATTTGTTATAGCAAAATGTAAAAAATAATGTGTTTTTTTCAAAATTGTCGCTCTATTTTTGTTTATAGCGCAAAAAAAAAAAAAAAACACGGGTGATCAAATGCCACCAGAAGAAAACTCTGTGGGGAAAAAAAGAACGCCAATTTTGTTTGGGAGCCACGTCGCACGACCGCGCAATTGTCAGTTAAAGCGACGCAGTGCCGAATCGCAAAAAGTGCTCTGGTCTTTGGCCAGCAAAATGTTCCGGGGCTGAAGTGGTTAATGTTTTTTTTTTTTTTCATGTCTATTTTATAAACGATAAACAATTAAAACTTTTTTATGTTTGCTTTGTTAGTGAATATTTTTACACATATATACTACCATATATTTACACATTTCACATTGAAAAAAACGCAAAATTAAAAAAAATCATTTGTAAATAACTTTTCAATGCTTTGTACCATTGCTCACAGCTGAAGTGATAACAAAACAGTTGCGGTGGGTATCGGTAATTGGTATCGGCGGGTACTAAAAAAAAGTATTGGTACTCGTAAAGAAAAAAAATGGTATCGGTGCATCCCTAAGGCCCCTTTCACACTGGGGCGGGAGCGGCGTCGGCGGTAAAGTGCCGCTATCGTCAGTGACGCTTTACTGTCAGTATTCGGCTGCTAGTGGGGCGGTTTTACCCCCCGCTAGCGGCCGAGAAAGGGTTAAAAACCCCTGCAAAGTGCCTCCGCTTTGCCGGCGGTATAGCCGCGCTGTCCCATTGATTTCAATGGGCAGGAGCGGTATACACAGCATATATAACAGCATATATAACAGCAGATGCTGCTGGCAGGACTTTTTTTACCGTCCTGCTAGCGCACCGCTCCAGTGTGAAAGCCCTCGGGGAGACAAAGCAGCGGCGCTTTCAGGACGCTTTGCAGGCGCTATTTTTAGCGCAGTAGCTCCTGCAAACTGCCCCGGTGTGAAAGGGGTCTAATTGTGACCATAGTTCCACTTTAAATATACTTTGAGGTTTTATTAATGCTTGAATAACTGTGGCTCTTCTAATCATTTACTGACTGGTATTTACCAAAAATCAGGTTGATAATTAAATTCTTTATATGAGTGTTAATTATTATATGAACATCATTAAAACCTCAGTTCTTGATAGTAGATAAGGGAAACAAATACCATTTGAAATACATAAAAAAAAAAAAAAATACCCGCGAGCAGACATGATTGTTGACACATTGGCGTTTGCGCTTCGCTAATAAAATTGTACATTACAGGATGTCTCAGTTCCTGTTTGACTTCGGGCCTTAAAACAAAAGGAAGGAATCTGTAATCTTAGATTCGCACAATCTGTTTTTACTTAAACCTTTTTCTTTTTTTTTTTTGAAATATTTTCTGTTCTATATGGAATACAAATCTTCCAAAGAAAAAAAAATACTACTCATTTTCAGCCGGGGATGTTAAGCGAGACCAGCAGTTAATTAAAGGAAAATTAAGTAATTGTTTGAAGCACCGATGCCGCTGACCTCGCAGAGATATGGGTTAACCTTTTATTCTCTTGGTACAACGCACACAACTGCACCAGATGGCCGGCTGTTTACACATCTCATGAATAAAGACTGGCTCTACCCAGCTATATACACAATAACCTGGGGGCTTGCTAATAATACTTCATTTGAGCAAATTAATTTGAAAGGAAGCTCTTTTATGAAAGAATTGTTCATACACATGTAAGCCAATGCCGAACACGGAGTCTACCTGCCAGGGTTTCTGGTTTTCATCCAGTCACTGCTGTAATGTAACAGGCCACCGCAGTGCTAAATATTCCCTTGTTGACAGTCCATGTTCTGGGAACACAACCCTGTTAGTCAATTAATGGGTGCGGTGTGTTATTGATCTCACCAACCGCACTGGCGCTAAGTCAATAGGCTTTTAGAATGGGTCATTATGCAAGTGTCCTCGTTGGCATCCTTTTTTGTCCATATGTGTCCTCTTGTATCTCCTCTGATCTTCATCCATCTGGTGCACCCACCTCCATCCTATTGACCATCCTGTATCTATTTTTTATGGCTCTTTTCTACTGAACTTCTGCCCATCCTCTTCACTCTATGGCTGGTCATAGATGGGACAGTTTTGGATCATTCCTACTGAATGGCCCAAAATTCGAGCCATGAGTGGCTCTACTGGCATTACCTGACTCGCCAAAAGGTGATTTAAAAATTGACTAGCTAGGTGAAAAAATATCAGCTAAGCAGTGACCACGTCCTATCGGGGTGCAGTCACTGTTTGGATATTAAAGTAGCGTCAGGTGCCACGGCTGTCAGTGGAGATTCTTCCATCCACGCTGTGAGGCTTAGGCTGGCCATACGTGGTCGAATTTCGAAAGAATTTTCTTTTGAAAACCAGAAAATTTGTGTTTTGTGATCCGATGGTGCCACCATTGATTTCAAAATTCGGCCAACCAAGCCTTCAATTTCACCTCATGTTCCTACAGAAAATAATTTTTGTGGCTGGGAATCTTCTTTTCTTTCCGGTAATTTTCTTTTCTTGCACATGCGCATTTCTTTTTCGATTACATTTCTCGCACGATTCTCCCATCATTGATTAGAAAATCGTTTGTTTTTCCAAAAATTTCCAACATGTCCGATTACTCAAAAATCGGCTGTTGCTGCAACCCACTAATGGTGTGAAATACGAATGGAAATTCCTAGATAATATTTTCGAAAGAGAATTTTTTCGAAATTCGACCCATGTATGGCCTGCCTTAGTTGAATTGCAGTCCGTCCCCCGTCCCCCCCAAAATGGCTACCCCTAAACTGTATAGACAATGGTGGTATACACTTGCCTTATTGGTAAGCATTGCATCAACTTAACACTTCATTCCTTTTAGTTTTGGACAGAGTAGAGATGGATTAGAACACCTGTCAGTTTTTATTGCCATCCGTGCCCCCATTAGGGAGACTCGCCCTCCCTATTAGAAGAAAATCCTAAATTTTGGGTTATCCCCAGAAAAGTAAAAGAGGCAAAATCTTCCAATGGGGACACTCGTTCTGGTGACCTGGGGATCTCCAAGGGTTTCACTTAATTTTCAGGGATTTCCTCTCCCTTCCTGTTTGGCTATGGGACAAGAAGTGAAGGGAAAACTCCCCAATGGAACAAAATGGCAAAAAAAAAAAAATCTGACAGGGGTTATAACCCTTCCTTACTATCCAAAATGATAGAAAATGGTTCTGTCTATAGTTCTACCTTAACAATCCAAGATGATTAGCTGTAGTATTTAGTGTTGCACTAATAAACTGTCATTTGATAGCAGACTGCCTTCCCCACCTGGAATTCCCCACCCCGCAGGTGAGTTCATTGACCTAATATGGCCACATTGACATATTTAGGCAATGTCATTGACTGAGTATGGCTATGTGGTCATATTTGGTCAATGATGATACCAGCATCATCGTCCCTTTTTGTTACATGCGGCTGTGGGCCAGGGATTTCCCCAGCTGCAGCTGACCAGGACTATATTAGAGGAGCAGATTTGTATCAGATACAGAATTGTACCTGGTGGTCTGTGTTTGTCAGGGCTGGGCTCAGCCCTTCCTTTTCTGAGCTGGCTGCTCAGCTGTCAGCTAATTGCCAGCTCCTATCTCTTCACAGTTACTCAGCTGTTGATGATATCCTGCTCGTCAGTCCTGCCTACTTAGGCTGTCCAGTCCAGAGGATCTCTGCCTTCGCCTTGGTCAACCTCACAGAGGCGATCTCCTGCGTTCCTGTTTGAAGACTTGCTTTGCTGACATCCCTTCTGGCTCCAAATCCTGCTTGCTCTTTCACTACATTGATCCCTGACTTCTGGCTTGGCTGACTATCCGTTCTGGTTACTGAACTTTGGCTATGTTTTGACTACGTTTGTTCTTTTTACTTTTATTATTAAACAAGTGTGATTTAACTGTACTTCTGTCTCGGTCTGATTTCATGGTTTCTGACAGTGTCCCTATGACGTTTGTAGCCCATGTATATACATGCTTTGTAGTGTGGCAAACATTATCCCCACTGTCACATTCAGCTGGCAGTGTCACAGATAAGTATGTGAACGTGACATGCCACCTGTCTGAGGCCATAAGGAAAAAGTTCTATGAAGAGCTAGCATGCATAATAAAAGTAAACCTGTGTACAATTGTAAACTCCACATTATTACTTTTAAAGCGGAGCTCCAGCCCCCCCCCTCACCAAAAAAAAATAAGTGTCAGCAGCTAGAAATACTGTAGCTGCTGACTTCTAATATTAGGACAACCTATCCAGGGATCCCTTGATGCTAGCACCCCAGCCAATTTTTTAATTGGCTCTCTAGCGCTGCCGCCACCATCTCTTTCAAGGGAAACCGGCAGTGAAGCCTTGCAGCTTCACAACCGGTTCCCTACTGCGCATGTGCACTGCGCTTTGTGAATGGCCCGGAGAAGGGGGAAGGAGTAGGGGGCAGAACTTCCGAGTGACTTTGTCATGGCAAAGTCATCCAGAAGTGGGAGCGGGTACCTGTCTAAAACAGGTACCCGCTCTCCCCTGAAGGGTGCCAAATGTGGCATCGGAGGGGGGGAGGAAGCAAACAAGTGGAGCTTCCCCTTTTGGCTGGAGCTCCGCTTTAATTATACCTGTTGGTACCTTTTTATTAGACAGAAAAGCCTCTTGCGTGCAACTCAATCATTTAATTTTACTTCGTTACTGTGGCCTGGTGTCATGGCCTATCTCTGTCCAATGAAAATACCTTAAAGTAGAACTTTACCCATTGCAACTTGATAGCAACGAACATATATTATGCTACCTAAATTAGTGTGTGCTGTAAATTACCTCCAGCACTGCTACTGTTTCTTCTTGCCTGAGGCTGTAAATTTGCTGCAGCCCCTGAGCAGCAATAAATATATAGGCTGTTAGCAGATCGGCCTCTAGTGGCTCTGATTTTCAGCACAATGCCAAAAATGGAGAGCAACGGAGCATCGAAATACCTTTTTTCTTCTCAAAAGTTAGCGGAACATTTTGTTTGCCGAACAACTCTGAGAATAAACTTATTACAACTCTAGATGTTCCCTTTTTGGATTTTAAAATAAAAGAGTATTTTATTTAAAAAAAAAAAAAAAACAGCACAGACATACAAATACAGGTGCTGTGGCTGTATGAGTGTCTAATTAATCATCTATAGGCTCAGGAATGTAACTTATGTTGGCTTATTTATGCCTCAGTGCATTCCAGGGCACATCTTCCATGCAGAACCATTAAATGTGATGCATGCTGCAGCTGGGATTGGGCTGTAATAGCTCTGGATTTACATCTTACTCAGATCTTCTCTCAACACCTCATTACATCCTCATAATGATGAGACCACTCTGAATGGAAATCAGACGAGCGTTGCCCGGGATTCTCTCAAGCTGTAGAAAATTGGTCATTTTTTCGAGACCAGTACACAGTTCTCTTTATTTTGTAACTGTAAGATTACCAGCGACGCGTTTTGTGTTATTTTTATGTAAAGCAAGCCTTATATTAAAGTGAAATCAAGGCAATTTTTGGGTTAGAAGTTGATACAATCCTTACCACCAAGGAATAGAACATTTCTGGAGCAGACAGGGAAGGCCGGCCAACTACTACTCTACTGTTTCAGCGGTAATTAAAGTGAAACTTTAGCCAGAAAACAAAGTCCTGCTAGATCGCTTCAGGCTGGCCCATTGTGCAGGTGTAGCTATGTAAAATATTCAAAATAAGTGTCTGTACTGTCTAAAATCCAGTAATACTTTGTCTGACCCTGATCTGCACATTCTCAGTTATTATCCATTTTTTTGGCACTGTGCAAAAAATTAGAGCCACTAGGAGCCGATCTGCTGACAGCCTAAAGAATTACTGCTGCTCAGGGGCTCTGGGCTTCAGCAAAATGGCAGCCTCCAGCAAGAAGAAACAGTAGCAATGCTGGAGGCAATTTACAGCACACACTCATTTTGGTAGCATAATTATAAATGTGGAATGTATGTTCCTTGCTAAAGAGCATTTTTATAATGTTGCTTTAATGGGATATAAATTGCAGCGATACTTAACCACTTGCCGACCACTGCGCGCTGATATACGTCGGCACAATGGCAGCAGTGGGTAAAATGGGCGTACCTGTACGTCCCCTTTAAGAGCCGGGGATAGCAGGCACGCCGCTTACAGCGTGACCGTGCCCGCGGGACCGGCGAACTCTGTCCTCCGGTCTCCCGGCAATCGTGCCACGGAGCCTCAGAACGGGGAACTGCCTATGTCAGTGATGGCGAACCTTGCCACCCCAGATGTTTTGGAACTACATTTCCCATGATGCTCATGCACTCTGCAGTGTAGTTGAGCATCATGGGAAATGTAGTTCTAAAACATCTGGGGTGCCAAGGTTCGCCATCACTGGCCTATGTAAGCAAGGCATTTCCCCATTCTGGCTTGTGTCATGACAGAGATCACCGCTCCCTGTCATGTGACTTGAAGCCCACCCCCACCCCCCACAGTTAAAATCACTCCCTAGGACACACTTAACCCCTTCATCGCCCCCTAGTTGTTAACCCCTTCACTGCCAGTGCCATTTACACAGTAATCAGTGCATTTTTATAGCACTGATCGCTGTATAAATGACAATGGTCCCAACATAGTGTCAAAAGTGTCCGATGTGTCCGCCATAATGTTGCAGTCCTGATTAAAAATAGCAGATCGCCGCCATTACTAATAAAAAAAATAAATAAATAAAAATGCCATAGAACTATCCCTATTTTGTAGAGGCTATAACTTTTGCACAAACCAATCAATATATGCTTATTGCAAATTTGTTTTTTACCAAAAAAATGTAGAATACATATCGGCCTAAACTGAGGAAAAAAGTTGTTTTTTTTATATATTTTTTGGGGGATATTTATTATAGCAAAAAGTAAAAAATAATGCGTTTTTGTTTTCAAATTTGTCGCTTTTTTTGTTTATAGCGCAAAAAACCCCCCAAAAAAAAAGCAGAGGTGTTTAAATACCACCAAAAGAAAGCTCTATTTGTGGGAAAAAAAGGATGTCGATTTTGTTTGGGTGCAACGTCGCACGACCGCGCAGTTGTCAGTTAAAGCGACGCAGTACCGAATCGCAAAAAGTGCTCTGGTCAGGAACGGGGTAAAATCTTCCGGGGTTGAAGCGGTTAAAGTGATATATACCCAAAAAACAAAATTGTGATATATTGCAGCTTACCAATCATTCGCTGTTTGTGGCTGCATTTGTTTTTATTTTTAGGCTTTTTTTCACCTGGTGATCCTGCCAGTAACACCCTGCCTGTATTAGAGTGTCTCCACTCTGGATAAAGGAGAAACTTGAGACACCTTTTAGACAGCAGCATGGTCAGTCTTTGTAGAGAGGGAAGAGATAGATCCACAGATATGGTTACACTAACACATTGAAGCCAATCTCCAACACTTTTTAGGCAGTTTTAGGTTTTACATAAATAAGTGTTTACCATTGTAAGCACACTATGTCAGTAGTAGATGGTTTGTCTCAACCCTTATAACGGCTACATCTTCAGGAAAGCTTGTTCTAGAAAAGTAGCAGACTTACTGGCTAAATCACCAGGTGACAATAAAAAAAAAAGAAAATGAATGCAGTCATCACATCTAAGAATTGGTAAGCTATACTATATTTGCTTTTGGGTTTTATACTGCTTTAACCATTTTAAGTATTCTTAAACCACTCAAGTTAAAGCTGAACTCTAGACAAAATATAAATATATGCACTCTATACTCAATAATACATTGGTAAATGTGGCGTGGGTACCTAAATTTGATCTGGTATCAACATCTTGCAATCTACAGTACATTAAAGTTGGTACAGCAGAGCTCAGAGAAGGGGGTGAAAAAGCAGCACCATGAACCAATCAGGTATGTTCCATTACAAAGGTAGTAGGAAAGAGAGGGGTAACAGAAAGATGAACTTCCCAGTGGACTGCTTTTCTTTTCACGGTCCATTCACAGAAAGGGGGTGGGAAGACCTTTAAGTGAAACTGTAGCAGGGAACAACCAGGTCCCTTCCCTGCCAAACAGAGCTATTCTGTGTGGGAGAGCTTTGTAAATTTCAGGACAGGATGGACATGTATACAAAGTCTGATACAAAGTGATAGGGGCAGGCTTGTGGAGTCATGCTGGGAGCATCCATAGGCATGTATGGAGAACTCGCTGGGACTTCAGGACAGTAGCCAATTACGCTTGTTACAGTTGCATTAGACCTTATGTGTTGTGGCCTTTAGATATACCAGACAGAGCATCAAACACCAGTGTTTTTACACTGCCCTCCTTCTGTCTGACTGCAAATGACTTACATTTTAATTCAAAGGTGATGTTACGATACTAGAAGAATCTCTACCAGGACTTCCAAAATACCCTTAAACAACACTACTTTACCATAAGGGTATTTAAGCCCCAACCTTTGAAGTGACTGGTGCCACGTCCTATCTCAAATACCTGCCAACCAGGAAGTTGCCTTGAATGTTGCTAACCCGGGTTGACCTGACTACTCTCTCTTGTGTTCTGTCTGCTCCTGATCTCTTCCCAGACCTGACTGCTTTTCTGGCTAATGTAGTTATGTTTTAGTTACCCCCCCCCCCCCCACACACACACAATCCTGGGGACTATGGCCTGGTGGCAGCTTGCAGCCAAGAAGACCAGGACCACTTGGGTTTTCTAGGCCATCTCCATCCTTAAGAACTCTGGTGATGACCAGCTATGACTTGGGCAGCCCGTTGATGATTTTCTCTTCTTTTGTTGCAAAAATGATTATTGCTAGCGGCTATGGCTAGATTGACTTGGGTACAATTAGCTTGCCCATAGAATCGAATCCCGAGCGGTCCTTGCTGAACTGGCCGAATTTCAATCCATGTATGACTGGCTTTAGATTCTCTACCTTTAAAGGGGTTGGAAACCTACTTGTTTTTTCACCTTAATGCATCCTATGCATTAAGGTCAAAAAACACCTGGCAGTGACCGGCCCCCCCAGCTTACTTACCTGAGCCCTGGAACCTGACCCACTGGGATGCGCTGTCTCTCTGCCCGGGGGTTCCTGGCTCTTGATTGGATAGATTGATAGCAGTGCAGTCATTGGCTTCCGCTGCTGTCAATCAAATCTAATGACGTGGGTGCCAGGGGGTGGGGCCGAGTTCTGCATTCAGCCTCTATGGACACTGAACGCTGGACTTGGGAGCACGCCCGTAAGGTAACCCCCCGGGAGAGCGCTTCTCCTAGGGGGTTATCTGATGTGGGGAGGAGCCTCGAGAGCCGCCAGGGGACCCCAGAAGAGCAGGTTCGGGGCCACTGTGCAAAACGAGCTGCACAGTGGAGGTAAGTATGATATGTTTTAAAAAAAAAAACGAACCCTTACAATCACTTTAAGTGAAGTCATGTCACCTGCCAGGGGCACTTTAGCAGGTGGTATATACTATACTTTAAAGCTGTTAAAGTACTGGCATGTAGGGGTTAGTGGTTACCTATCTGGCTGTGGCAGAAACAGCAGCACGGCCATAGAAAGTAACACTTGCCCATACACATCCAGGGTTGCTTTGATGTAACTGATGACTTTTTACTGCGTGGAGGTATCCAATGAAAAGGATTTATAGAGTTCCATCAAGTCTAGGTGATCTCTGTAAAGTATAAACTACATAGACGGTAAAGGTTATAAAGGCCTCGGAGTCAGAGTGCTGGTATGCACCTCAATAAATCAATCTGCATCTGTCACCACTTTACTACATTCAGGCAGAGGATGCTCTAACTTCCTGCCCTGCGATTGGTGGAATCTTGGTAACCATTGCCGGGAAACAGCTGTTATTCCTCCCTAGGGACCTCTTTCATTCTCTAGCTATCAATTAAGCATCATGTATTATCTTTGTTAACACTTTGCCTGCTGGACAGAGCATATCTGGCATTTGTATACATGTATGAGACAGCAGAAGGACCAACAACGTGCATTTGGCTTTGGATTTTGGGTGACCTTTAGTTCCTTGCCCTAAAGCAGCTCACAGATTAGTCAGTATTTTTAGTTCAGCCAGCAGGTTGGACAAAAGAAAACTGTCTTGATTACCCCATCCACACACTTGAGGTGTGGATGGTGGAATCCTCCCTGCTGAGCTATTGTATTCTGACAGCGGGGAAACTTCCCTGCCATCACAATACACTGATCAGCACTGCTGGCTATAGCCTTCTGCGCTGATTCAGCATGGAAAAACCTGATAGGGTGGTGGTCATTGCCCATACATGCATCAAAATTATTATTATTATTTTAATAACAAACATGTTATACTTACCTGCTCTGTACAATGGTTTTGCAAAGAGCAGCCACGATCCTCTCCTTTTCCAGTCCCCCCAACGACGCTCCTGACTCCTCCCCCTTGACCAGTGTCCCCAATAGCAAGACGCTTGGTATGGGAGCACTGGTGCATGCCCCATTCTATGCGTCCATAAGACACACAGAGCTACAGCTAGGCCCCACCCCTGCTCTCTCCTCATTGGCTCTCTAGCTGTGATTGCCAGCAGTGAGAGCTAATGGCTCCCGGTGCTGTTACTCAGCCAATGAGGAGAAGGTGTCCCGGGATAGCCGAAGCTCCCGTGTACATCGCTGGATCGAGTATAAGGAAGGGGCCGCGGGGGAGCAGCACACAGAAGGTTTTATTTATTTATTTTTTTTACCTTCATGCATAGAATAAAAACCTTCAGCCTTCACAACCACTTTTACGTAGCTGGTAAAAGCGTTTTTTTTTTCTTTCACAGTAAGAACAAAATAAAGAAGTAATGCTGACATGTGGCAGTCTCTTACAGGTTTAGTCCATGCCTTAGCTTATTCTTATTTAGGGCTATGGTAGAGGAGCATATTTGTAGCAGATGCAGAATTGTACCTCGTGGTCTGTGCCCCTACGACTTTTTTAGCCTAGTCATTGAGTGAACTTTTTCTGGTGTTCAGAGCTTGCTAGCTACTCCTGGCATCCACTTCGACTGCTGTCAGCGCCATGGCTCACTATGAATATAATCAGAGAGGTTTGTAGCTGCTACCAGTAGACTACTTATGACATTACCGTAACTATGCCTGTGCGTGTCTGCTGCACCTAAATTTGTAACTGGGGATGTTCAACAAGAGGTCAATAGAGGATTCACCTGCCCTATTGGGAAGAGCTCCTGGCTCGGTCCATGACATCATCCATCACTGTATCGGCTAATGTGGCTTCATGTTGGTTGCTGGGAGACTCTGCTTGGAGGAAAACACAAACTGCTAGGGAAGATAAGAGCAGTTTAAATCAGGAGTCCCACAGAGATTAAAGACAGCTCCTCTTATTGAAAACAGACTCACCAACATCTACTTCAGCCTTTATTATACATTCCTAATTAGAAACGACTTGCTTTTTTTTTTCTCTCCAGCTTTGCCGTGTGTGGCGGATTAAATAGCATCAGTTCAACATTCTTTTATTTTATTTAGGGCCTATTAAAACATAATTTTTCTAATTGCACTTACAAGATCATCACGAAACATAGAAAGTTTGACACTACCTGAAATTATAACAGTAGTAAAACCTAAAGCACATCCCACAATGAAGAAAAAGATTGGGAGGGATGCCCCAGGGATTGTATGGGTAAGGGTTTAGTTGGGAGTAAAGTGGTAGGAAATGAGTACCGTATATACTCGAGTATAAGCCAACCTGAATATAAGCCGAGGCACCTAATTTTACCTTGAAAAACTGCGAAAACTTATTGACTCGAGTATAAGCCTAGGGTGAGAAATGCGCAGCTACTGTAAGTGGAAAAAAGGGTTAACAATGCTCATTTGCAGCCTCACTGTGCCCATTTGCATGCCTCACTGTGCCCATTTGCAGCCTCACTGTGCCCATTGCAGCTATAGGTCGCCCGAACTTCAAACTCTGTAGTTAAGGGTTCCTAGAAGCCACCTAGTTGCAGCCAAAATTTGCGGTCTCTGGACCCAAAGGGTCCCACAAATGACATTGCTGCAGATGGACACAGTTGACCGAATTTGGAGCCCTGTATCTTGGGGCCACTTGGTGCTAGGAACCCCAAATATGGTGGGCAAACCCAGTGGAACTAACACTACAACATATCCAAAGATGGGGTTCCTAGCACCAAGTAGTCTCGAGATACGGGGCCCCAAATTCGGTTTGGAAAATGTCAAGTACTTTTCTGCAGCAGAGAATGACATTTTCCGAACCGAATTTGGGGCCCCATATCTCGGGGCTACTTTGTGCTAGGAACCACATCTTTAGTTATGTTATAGTGGTAGTTTCACTGGGTTTGCACAACAAATTTGGGGTTCCTAGTACCAAGTGGCCCCGAGATACGGGGCCCCAAAGTCGGTTCGGAAAATGTCATTCTTTGCACCAGAAAAGTGTTTGACTCGAGTATAAGCCGAGGGGGGCACTTTCAGCACAAAAAATGTGCTGAAAAACTCGGCTTATACTCGAGTATATACGATATATAGGAAGATATTCAAAATTTATTTATACAAAAATATACATAAAAAACATTATTATCAAAACAATGATGCTGGTCATATATACGATACGATATACAGCTATATTCTGAAGCATAAGAGAAGGTCTCCAAGTAAGAGGTCCAAATCATTCATATGATTTTCAGAAGACCCAACATGTTTCAGAGTTAATCGCTAAATTCCTTCTTCGGGTGTTGAAGATAGGCCGTATAGTTAATGATGACCATGCAGTATATGGATGCACATACACATGTGGAGCTGTTCTCAAGGCTGGTGCGACGCTCCCTTCTGTAACCACCAAAAGTGTTAACCAGGACTAAATTAATGGTAGATATTTGGGGGTGTATCGATCTAGGGGGAGTTGGCATCAATCAAAATTGCTGATTGAAAAGTGGCAATAGACACCAGGAACTGTCCTAGAAGGCCAAGGTGCGCAAACGAACGTTGACGTCCATGAGGATCGGATGTAATACCGTCAGAAAAACCCTTCAGATTGCAGGTAATGGTGGGGCGTCTCGCAGGGATGTGTAGTCTGGCTGTACAGGATCATCACGGACTGACGTTAGTCTTTGGAAAATGCTGTCAGGTTCTATTATTTTGAGTGTGCTCATCCCAGATATCCTAAGCTTTCCCCCATCCATCCTTTTTATGTTTCAGTTGGATTTATAGATGGGTTGAGTGGGAAGTGTCACTGGTTCTGCTCTTGATGACGAGGTGAAGAGATGGTGAATATAGCATGTAGGCCACTGATGAACAACAGTCCTTTAATGCGTTAAACCAGTGATTCACAACCTGAGATTCTTGGCAGCACAATTTGGGGTGCTTGGAAAATACTTTTTTAGAATGGTGAAAAAGGGCTGTGGCAGAAGGGAGTAAGATTTATTTCTGTTTGGTCCGTTTTGTAAAAGGCTGTGGCAATGGGAACTGTGTGTGAAAGGTCTGCAGAATAATTCCACGGGCGCCTTTTCTGACACTCATTCTATAGTTCCAGCTTCTGGCACTTCGAACAGTCCCCAGTAAAGCTTTTTATTCCCTCTGCCTCTCAAGAGCAAGGATGGAGACTTTAAGAACTGAGACTTGAGTCCTGAGCCACAAAATCAGCCCAACGCATCTCTCCTCAGGGTTGCACTACCCGTCAGTCCTTTTAAGGTACCTCCATCAGACGAGACCTGTTAAGTGTATATCACTCGGATATGACAGCAGCTAATTTTTTATCATAACATGTTATTGTTACACAATGTCTGATGTGCTTTATTATAGATAGTGAGACCTGTTCCTTCAAACAACCCCTGAATGTGTCCTGACGAAGCAAAACAGCAAAACGCGTTGACGCATAGGGGCTCACTGTTGTCTATATGGTGTTAACATTTTTGTTACACCATACATTCATGTTAATTGTTGGTGTTTTTTAATTATTTCGATACTTGCTCTATGTACGATTAATTGTTATCAATAAAATATATATTTTTATATACTCTTGTCCATTTTGCCTCTAAAGTCCGATCTAGGGCCATCTTTGGTCCTCTTTTTCTCTAAAATGTACCACTAAATACGGATGTGGCTTTAGGAGTGGTTTTCTGATTCTTGAAATATATCACTCTGTGTGTGTACCACATCTATATAAAATATGAGTTTCACTTTTTTAATTGAATTACTGAAATAAATTAACTTGTGGATGATATTCTAATTTTATGAGATGCACCTGTACTCTAGCAAATTAGACAGGGGCCAGTTAACCTACCAGCATGTCTGTGGAGTTTGTTTTGGTACCGGAGTACCCGGAGGAAACCCGCACAAGCACAGGGAGAACAAGCAAACTACAGGCAGGTTGTGCTGTGGTTGGGATTCGAACTGAAGACATTAGTGCTGGCAGGTAGAAGTGCTAACCACTCAGCCACTGCACTGTCCACGAGGTTGAAATTTTCACCAGTTGCTTCCAAGTTAATTGTTCTAAAAACACACTGATACGGTGAAAAAGGCCTAGCTGTAGATCAATCTGCTTCACATCAGAATCTGATCCTAGTATGTTTGTGGTCTTGTAAATGGCCGCTGAGAGGGTTTATATGATCCGTACTGTGCACAGCTAGTAAAGTGGTTTTCTGTGGAGTAGTCGGTGACTGTGAAGCATATGTCCTCATTGTGTATTTGGTTTCATGGTCCATTGTATGTGTCTTTCTTCCATCCTTTATTGCCAGCTGATCTTCATCTCTCCCTTACCTCCCTGCAAATGATTTGGGCAGCTGCCAGCTAGCTTTACAAGGAAAGTAGGAAATGGTGAAGTCATCTGCAGATATTTGCATACAAATGAAGCTTGTAGACTTTCTCTCCTGCAATATTTTAAGAGCATTGTTTTACAGATGAGAAACCTGACATAACTTTCCATTTGAGTTCTCATTAATGGTACACAAGGCACAAGATACTGCAAACAGTTGTAAGGTCTTAGGCCTATAATGTCTGTTCTAAAATGAAAGGTGTGTGTTTTTTTTTGTAGTTTAAGGATGAAAGTCCTGTCAAGGTCAGCCATGTACACTGCAAACACTTTAAGCCCTCATGCACACAGGCTGTTAAAAAAACGTTATGAAAACGCCAGTATCTTTGCAGTGAATTTTTTTAACTTTTTTCAGCTTTTTTCAGCGTTTTTGCAATAGCGGTTTTTAGCGTTTTTGAGCGTTTTTCAGCGTTAGCGTTTTGAGCGTTTTTTAACGTTTTTGAGCGTTTTTCAGTGTTAGAACGTTTTTACAGCTGAAAAACGTCTTTCAAAACGCACTGGTCCTGGGTTTTTTTTACAGCTTTAAAACGCTTATGCCACTTGCAGCTCAAAAACGCCTAGGTGGGCATGAAGCCATAGACTAACATAGACAGGCCTTTTTAAGCTGCAAAAAAAGCTCAAAAAAGCAGCTGTAAAAACGTCCATGTGCATGAGGACTTATAAAGTTTATTGCAGAACTTATCTGCTCTGAAGGTAGTGAGATAGGACATGACAATTCACCTTGAGAGGTTTTCCTTACACTGCAAGTGACATTAAACCCCCAGTTTTTTAACTATTTGCCGCCCGCCATAAAGCAAAATGACGTCGGCAAAGTGGTTGTGTTATCCTGACCGGACGTCATAAGAGGTCTTTCAGAATAAGCTGCTGCACACCCCCAGGGGGCGCTCATCATGTCGATCGTTGTTGCGGTGTGTCAGTCTGGCACACTTCTCCCCAACTTCTTAATCTACTACTGTGCAGCCGTCCTGGTCACGGTGCGCTGGTGGTTCTCCCAGCCCAGGCAGAATCCGGCGGTGAGACTGGAGGCCACTATTTTGGGATCATACGCGGTGCTGAGCAATTTAGTATACCGGGGATTGAAAGCTCCCTATCTATTGACGGGGTCCATGAAGACAACTATTAGAGCATGGAGGGAGGCCAGGGATATTTATGCTAAACCCAACTGTATCTCCCCACACACTCCACTGTGGGGAAATCCTACACTATCTCACCACTGTGATATACCAGATCCAGCACACTGGGCTAAACGGGGGATCACTGCCTCAAGCATGTTATAGTAAATGGGGAAATTATGTCCTTTAATGGAATGAAAAGACAATACTCCATACCCAGCTCCTTTGAGTTTCAGTACTGGCAACTGAGACATGCAATGAGGGCTCAGTTCCCAGACACGCTAACTCTGGAGTCGGACTCATTTGAGCGACTACTAACTTCGAGTAAGATGGGGAAACCCCTCTCCACGTTATACCTATATCTCACGGTAGCCCATGACATTAAACCCACCCCCACTATGGACAAATGGAAGAAGGACATACCAGTACTAGGGGAGGATGAATGGGAGGACTGTTTGTCCACCTTCATCCCCTCTATGATAGCTGCCAAAGACAGATTTATTCAGCTTAAATTTATACATAGGGCATACTTCACCCTACACTGACTGGCCAGAACATACCCCAAATTAGACCCAAACTGCCCCAGATGCAGGACTGAGGAGGGGATCTTCTGGCATATGATTTGGGCCTGCCCCAGGCTCCGAACATGCTGGGAGGGAGTGGCAGAGAAACTCAGCGATATGGGGGGATTTAGGGTACCACCGGAGCCCATGGTACTTCTATTAAGCTACCTGGATGAGGTTGAGGGGGACAGATATACGAAACTCTGCATAACGTTCTCCCTGTTCTATGCTAGGAGAGAGATAATGTTGCATTGGAAATCAGCTGAACCCCCCACCCTCACGTCCTGGAAAAAGGCTATAGACTCAGTACTTTCCCTCTACAAACTCACATACGAGAGTAGACAATGCCCGGCTAAATTTCATAAGGTATGGTCAGCATTGGTGGACGCGCGGGGCTAGGGGCCAGAGGGGAGGGGGACCAAGTGAGGGATTCCCCCCCTGTCTGGTTGGGGGGTATTTCCGCCCCCCCTGCGCCCAGCAACATTCAATTATGCCACTGAAGAGACCACTGGTGAAGATTAAACTTCTTCTGTGTGAGGGGTTCTCCTTCACCCGAGGGGAGAGAGTTCGACTGCCCTAAAGAGCGATAGGTAGGAACTGCAAGATGGCATCATTGGGTTTTTACTTGTACAGGAATGTTAGGAAAATGGCTACATTGACCTATAAGATGCCATTATCTGGTATACAAACTGACTATGTAACAAAGGAATACTTGATTGTCGAACGCTGAATATATTGTAATACTGATTTGCTCAATAAACTTTTCTGTTAAAAAAAAGGTGAATTAACCTTTTAAATCTGGCCACCAACATTACAATCTGGATGATCTTTGACAACACTTCCCTACTATACTTCTATTGTATCCTGTGACAATAATGCCACCTTGCCAGATATGACCTATAGTTTATTTAACCGTCGGGTACTTACTGTACCTCACTTGCTCTGCATTTCCTAGATCACCCTTTCTGGGGAGCAGTCAGTTTGTTAAAACCAGATAATTTGGTGTTTAAAATCCTGGGGGGTTAGGTACCTGAGTATCTGTCCACATACATAATGTGTCCTTGAATGGTGAGTACTATGAAGTACGCGGCAGCAGTTGTCATTGTCTGAACAGGGACACAATCCTCACACCAACATGTCAGAGAATGCATCCAGTCCTTAACAAGGGAATGGTGCCTTCACTATAGAAAGAGATTGTACCTAATTAAAATATATTTTGTTGTTGTAATTGTTTAGTGGCTATTGTGTAATTGTTTTGTGGCAAGTTAATCATCTTTGAGTTGCTTAAAGTTGTTATTTTATAACATCTCCCAAGGGAGCACTATGGAAAGATAACTTTTTTTCTTCTATTAGTAAGAAAAAATTCAACTGCAGTGTGCAGTAATAATTGGATAATGTTTGGTGTGTTGACAAAAGATCACTAGCATTATGAAAGGACCAAAATCTCAATAGTTGGATTATTACATCATTTGGGGGGAAAATTGCAGACAAAAGAGAGAACTGATCAATGAAAGAACTAGTTGCTGAACAAAAAGTTTTTTCTTTTTTTTTCTTCTCTAGCTTCCTTGAGTTTTTGTAGACATGTACAAGATTAAATTCCTTTGATTTGTAACCATTCTTGTAAATTTATTAACAAGAGATATTCTAATTAGCTTGTTTTGTGCTGATATGAATTTGTGGCAGAGTTTGATCAATGTTCAAACTTTTAATAAAAGCAGTTGTTACCAAAAAGGTTTATTCTTATGCTAGATCTTTAGATAACTTGTTAGTCCTTTCATCTTAGTCTCTTAAACTAGGAGAGTTGAGAAAAGGCAAATTAGTTTTTTTTTTCTTAAAGCGGACCCTCAGAAATTTTTTCATCTTTCCATCTATTAAATCTTCTGTCCTTGTTGTTTTACCTTTGGCTATTAAATCATTTTTTTCTGCCAGTAAATACCTTATACAGCCCACTTCCTGTTTCTTGTCTGGTCATTAGCCTAGGCTTATGACATCACGTACAGCTCTCTCTAACTCTCAGGAGTTTGCCAGGAAGGGAGGGGGGATGAATCATAAGAGTGCCAATGAGAGCTGCAGAGCTGGAGGTGTGCCTCTGTGTAAATCCAGGAAGTAAACAGGCAGCGGCTTCAGCTGCCCACAGTTAAAATGGTTGCAGCCAGTGGAGGGAGATTTCTGCAGCAAATTTGGCAAATACAGAGTCACAATATATAAAAAATAATATGGAAAGTGGTTGAAGGGACGCTTCGGAATGGCAAAGATTACAAATTATGTGAGCAGACTACAGTTCCTCTTTAAAGATGCCCTGTTGTCAGACAATTCATTTCAAAATTATATGTGCATTTTATGCCTGTTATTTTCCTGTAAAAGCTTCCCTTGTGTAGGCAACTGACAGTTCACAGATTTCTACTAGGCACCACCAGCTTGGATGTGATGTTAGCAGCCCCAGCAGAAGAAGGCTGCACTGGGTAACTCTGTAGTCAAATTTTTTAAAAAGTTTAAAGGCATATTGCACACAAAATAATGCAAAATCAATGGAATGGAAGAACACCTGAAGTGGAACTTCATTCAGAAAGTGAAGTACTGCTAGTTTTCTCCCTCCCCTCAGCCTGAAACTGAGTTATTTTATTTTTTGGGTGGGGGGGATAGTGAGTATAGATTATTATAGGTACCTTATCCCAGTTCTACACTCCTAGCCTAGGCATGGATGACGCTGCTTGCCCCACCTCTTCCCCTCCCGCAGCTTCCTGGGACCCGTCACATGTCCCAGGATGCTGCTGAACCATTCACGGAGTCCCACGTGAGCTCGTGTATGCGCAGTGTGGAGCTGGCTGTGGTTTCTCAGGTAGCCACAGATGGCTCCCATATCCAAGATGGCAGTGCCAGTGACCTGCTGCGGGAAGACAGTACTTGACTCCAGGTGCTGGTAAGTACCTGATTTTTTAAAAGTGAGCAGCTACAGCAGAAGTTTCTTTTTAAAGTAAACGTAATACTTTTTCTGTGCATTCACCTGCAGTTTTTTAAAGGCCAAGTTCAACTTTTGGAACTTGTTGAATGTTCCATCTGTATTTAGGGTGGAATGTATATTGTGTTCCAGGTCCCACAACCCCCCCCCCCCATGTCCTGCCTCAGTGTGACAGCGGGTGGAGGATCTTTTCCCTGCACCCAGGGTCACAATTCAAAAACCGAGCAGTCCTGTTGGACTCCATGTACTCCAGCTGATGGGTCTAAAGAAGATTCTGCCATCAAACTGTAATATGTGTGGCCAACCTAAATACCCAACTGTAAGTGACTGAATCATAATTGATGTACCCAGTGTAAATTAACCTTTATAGTTAAAAATAAGTGATAAGGGAAGTTTCAGCCATAGAGCTCAATGTTTTTTTTTAGGCAAAGTGACATTTGTCAGAAATGTGGATGTACAGCTGGTGTTAAAGATATGAGGATGTCCTAGTTGGGTTGTAATCTTATGGGTTTTCCCCTGCTCTGCAGTATTATTCGGCACATCAAAGGGCTTCTTCATTTCAGAGCTTTGGAATAACAACGTTAGTTTAAACCTGGAGCGGAAAGAGATCTGTCCGCCGTGAAACAGGCTGCTCTGTTCTCAGTCACTAGTATTTGTGCAAGCCTTCCGAGTATTTGCAGATTGGCTCTCTGTGACAGTTGTTTAGTTCTGCTAAAGAACCGCTCCAGACGGCAAATAAAATCAATCAGTGAACTTCCAATGCTGTCCAAAAAATACTGCAGCTGTGTTGAAATCCGAAAGCCCAGTCCGCAGCCAGATTTAGTTTTCACAGTTGCGGATTTTCACTATCCTCGTGGGGGCACTTTGAGAGCTCTTGCCACTTCTTATTTTGTACATTCAATTTTACCAAAGAGATTTAGCTTATTTAACAATCTGAATGCTTAGTCTTAATTGATCTTAAAGGACCGTGCATTCACTATATCTGGTCTCCCACAGTACACAGAACATGGAAAAGCAATTATTTTAGTAAATATAAACTGCTAAATACCAGTGGCGGCTGGTGCTCAAAATTTTTGGGGGCGCAAAGGAACTGAAAAATACTGGAACCACCCCCCCATCAATTGCAGCCTCGCTGTGCCCATAATATGCAGCCTCACTGTGCCCATCATATGCAGCCTCACTGTACCCATCATATGCAGCCTCACTGTGCCCATCATATGCAGCCTCACTGTGCCCATCATATGCAGCCTCACTGTGCCCATCATATGCAGCCTCACTGTGCCCATCATATGCAGCCTCACTGTGCCCATCATATGCAGCCTCACTGTGCCCATCATATGCAGCCTCAATGTGCCCATCATATGCAGCCCCACTGTGCCCATCATATGCAGCCCCACTGTGCCCCTCATATGCAGCCTCACTGTGCCCATCATATGCAGCCACTTGTGCCCATCAAATGCGGCCACTTGTGCCGGTCAAATGCAGTCAGTGTGCCCACCGACCCCCCCCACTCGCGGGGCTTGCAGCTCTGGCAGCACCCCCAACCCCCCCCCCACCCCCTGCGTGGCTCTGACAGACCCCCCTGGCACTTACCGCCAGGCAACAGCTCCTCTCAGTGCAGTGAGTGCACCAGAGCGGCGGCGACCTCTGCTCCAGCGTGTGTCTCCTCCACTGAGTCCGCTCCTCTTCCTCAGCGCCAGGCATCTAATAGGGTGGCCTGGCACTTTGGCCAATCAGGAAACAGGTCTGACGCCCTGCCTCCTGATTGGCGGGGAGGAAGGTTAGTGTGAAAATAGCGAAAATTTATTCGTTATCATCACACAATTGGGTGGGATTAGGGTGCACTCTCTGCGCCCCGAGCCCACCCTCATTTGAAGCCTATTAGAGCCTCTGGCTCTAATCAGGTGCTTCAAAAAGTACCACCCCCTCCCACCCCTGCCTTAGGAATCCATGCATCCTGAAAGGGGCCGGGCGCATTGATGGGGGGGGCTTCGCCCATGCGCCCACAGTGCACGGGTCGCCACTGCTAAATACCTTTTCTCATCAGCAGTATGTAGCAGTCTTGTGACTTCTTTCAGTGTCCGCCCGAGCACTGGTAAAGCTTGTAGGAGGAGTTTTCATTCTCCTCTGACTATTCCTATGAGGCTGCATGACCCCAGGCCCTCTGTATGGACACTGCCGATTGGCTCTGTGCCGATCACATGCACCCTTCCAAAAAAAATATATATATATCTAGCAATACGCACCAAACTGAGCATGTGCAGAGTGTCTCCAAGGCTCTGTACTATCAGCAGATAGATTGGAGACAGTGGAAGAAGGAGTAACCCCTAAGGTTCTACAGTGAGTATAACAAACATGCTTTACTGCATATACAGGCTGATTTTTACTGCTGTGGGTTTACAGTGCCTTGCAAAAGTATTCACCCCCCTTGGCATTTTTCGTGTTTTGTTGCCTCACAACCTGGAATTAACATGGATTGTTTGAGAATTTGCATCATTTAATTTACAGATTATGCCCACAACCTTGAAGATGTCTTATTTTTTAAATTTTATTGTGAAGCAAACAACTAATAGGACAAAATAACAGAAAAAGTCAGTGTGCATAACTGTTCACCCCCCTAAAGTCAATACTTTGTAGAGCCACCTTTTGCGACTATCACAGCTCCAAGTCGCTTTGACCTGGCTAAACTGGAACGTTCACAGACATGCTGAATATTCAGATCTTTGCATAACACACTGTGAACCACTGATAAATATAGAAACAATACTATATAAATATATGAATCCAGTAAACACTATATATAACATAAATGTCTAAAGCATAACAACATATAAACACTATAAATAAAGTGCTCGTGCTCCGTGATATTGCACTTGGTCCTCAATGAGGTTATTAAACTAAACAACAAGAGTCCATATATATGAAAATAAAGTGCTTGTGCTCCGTGACTTTCAATTAATCCTTGATGAGTGTTTAAACTAAACAGTAAAAGTCCATATTAACATCAACCATGTGATAATTGTGTCTTCATGCGTTGTGCATACACCAACCCCCACAAGGTGTACCCTCACCTTAGGGCCTTTAAAAATAAGCCTGTAATTGATAACAATAGCCTGCAGAGATCCTCATTTGCTTCCTTTATCCTATGCAGGTTTATGGGACACTTGTATAGAACACAGGCCACCTGCTACTTCCGATAATAGCCCAGCTCAGAGGTCACTATTTTCTCCTGTATATTCAGAGACTCTCCTCATATACATCATGCAATAGTGTGAGAACGTTTAAAAAATTTAAATTGCAAACAGAACTCCACATATATACAACTCACATTTCAAATAAATAAAAAATGCCTTTAAAGTGCTATAGTGCTGAGGGGTAATAGTCACCTGTGGTCCGGATCTGCAGCCCCAGTTTACACGGTGTTCCCCCTGAACTATGCCAGCTCTGCAACACTTCCTGGTACCTCTCTTGTCAGCCGATCAAGCTCCTCCTACCGGTTTCGTCACAGTCTCGTGCCTTCCTCTGGGAATACTGATTGGATCACTTTTTTTCCATGCTATATAAAGCGACGACCGCCGCCATTTTCTTGTAGCTCTCTGTGTGAAACTGAATACAGTCCCTGATTTCCGCCATTTTGTTGTAGCACATTTTTATAAACGACACACAGCTGTAATCTACTGACTCCCCTGCCTTGAAATCATAAGCTATACCCTGTATAGTGCCTCATAACTCATGTGAGGGTACACCTGGTGGGGGTTGTGTGTGCACATCGCATGAAAACACAATTATCACATGGTTGATGTTAATATGGACTTTTGCTGTTTAGTTTAAACACTCATCAAGGATTAATTGAAAGTCACAGAGCACGAGCACTTTATTATATATATGGACTGTTGTTGTTTAGTTTAATCACCTTATTGAGGACTGAATGCAATATCACGGAGCACGAGCACTTTATTTATAGTGTTTATATGTTGTTATGCTTTAGACCAGGGATATGCAATTAGCGGACCTCCAGCTGTTGCAAAACTACAAGTCCCATCATGCCTCTGGTTCTGGGTTTCATGCTTGTGCTTCATGGGACTTGTAGTTCTGCAACAGCTGGAGGTCCGCTACTTGCATATCCCTGCTTTAGACATTTATGTTATATATAGTGTTTACTGGATTCATATATTTATATAGTATTGTTTCTATATTTATCAGCGCTGTATAGTGTGTTATATAGATTGCGTTATCACCATCTGGGGAAGTGTGGGAAGTGCGGGCAGCTGATTATAGTTATATCACCTGTGTTTATTTTAGGTTATGTGTGGCAGCTCACAAGGCTTTTACCCATGGTTCTCTGTAAGGCCTGGTTCACACCTATGCATTTTTAGTGCTTTTTAGACTTTGCACTACAGAACTAGTTCCATAGGAGACCATGTTAAATGGACTGTCGTGCAAATCTGCAAAAAGCACTAAACATTCATAGGTGTGAACCAGGCCTAAGACAGTTTAATATAGGGATTTGAAAAATGATTTGCCTTTGCAGCAAGGTATGTGGCATTCTTCAGACTTTAGACTTTCAATGACAGTGATGAAATGAGAACTGGAGCAAAAGTGACAGTACTGCTGTCAGCAGCCAATTGGATGCTTTTTGATTTTGCTTTTTCAACGGGTGCAGTCTGATTGGCTGTTAGGTGCAACTGTTATGTGGAATTAGAAGTGGAAGTCATTTACAGCTGTGTCATTCTTCTGGGGCAGATCTGTTGCTAAAACATTGAGCCCTATAGGAGTTGGCACATCAACCAGACATTTTTGTCTCGTTAAGTGCAGGGAGTATCTCGTGAGCGGCGGCACGTGAGCAACTTCAGCAGCGTTTCCACCTTCACTCTGGAGGAAAATCAGCTCTTTAGAACAGCTGTCAGATGATGCATCTTCCTGTCTTCCTGTCCCAATGAGCTGTGAAAACGTCTGAGCTGGCTAAAGGAAGCCTTCAACCAGGACTAAAATTGGCAGAAAAGTGATAAAATACCAAATTTCACCCACAGTGTTGTAGCTTTTAAAGCTGAATTCTAGGTATAGATATTTTTACATAGTAAGGCTGACCATACATTATACAATTTTTTACTTTTGATTTACCAAAACCATCAAATCTAAGCACTTTCAATTTGTATACACTCAAGGAGGCTTTTGTACTACAGTTGAAGGTAAATCTAAAGGAAATTGTATAATGTATGTCCAGCATTACATTGGTCCATACACGTGTCATACCTGGAAGAACTTCCTGGAAGCTGGAAATCACTATATTAGGCACACCAACTACAGTGATCGCCATTGGCTTCCAGGTTTTATGAGGAGTAGCTGCCCTGCTGCATAGTGAACATAGGAGGATGCTTGCTCGGCATGGGTGCCATTCAGAGAACTTTAAAGAGACACAAGAGGGCACTTCTAAGTGCAGCAGATGAAATCGTTTATTATTAAAAAATGCATAATAGCCAGTCACATGATAAAAATAAAATAAAAAAATAAAGGCAAATATCAAGCTCTACTAACCCTCCTATAGCGTTAGTAGAGCCATTAGGCTTGCGTTAATGAGCTTTAGTATGGGCGTTAGACTGCCGTTTTACAATCATTATACAAGAGTTAAAGTGGAGTTCCACCCAAAATTTCGGAAGACGGCGCCGTTCATAGGAAGTTCGGCCCCCGTCCTCCTTCCTCTGCCGCTGGGCCAGTTAGAAAGCGCTTTGCGTATGCACAGTGGGGGAACCAGCTGTGACGCCGAAAGGCTTCACTGCTAGTTTTCCTTACCATGAATGGCGGCGGCAGCACCCGAGAGCCGATCCAAAAATCAGCTGGGGTACCGACATCACCAGAAAACTAGACAGGTAAGTGTCCTAATTTTAAGGTCCCATTCACACCTGAGTGTAGCGTTTTCAGGCAGAAAGTTGCTTGTTTTTTAACACATTTTTGCCAAGATTTTGCCGCGTTTTTGCCGCGATTTTGTACAGGTCAAAAGGTCACCAATGTAAAAAGCAGAAAAACACCCAAATCTGCCTAAAAAAAAGTTCCAGAACTTGTTTGAGCCTCAGGCGTTTTGGAACTTCTGGCTTCAGGCGTTTTGGAGTGGAGATGTGAACCATCTCCATAGAAAATAATTGATTTTTTTTCCCCTCCAGTGTTTTGTAACTTCAGGCTTCAAGCTACAAAACGCTCAGGGGTGAATGGGGCCTAAAAGTCAGCAGCTACAGTATTTGTAGCTGCTGACTTTTAATTTTTCTCGTGAAACTTGTGGGGAACTTTGCTTTAAAAATGCTCCCCAGACGCCCTATGGACAGTTTTGAAGTGTTTAAAGAGCGTTAAGGTGCTTTAAAAACTGCACCACAAACGCCTATTCTATTAGCCCGGGTTCACACTATAATGCGCTGCGGATACGCTGTGCGTCTCTGTTCCCCGTTTCAGGGACGAATCAGGGACGATTCTATGCCTGAATTCAGCCCTGAAACGGAGCCAAAGACGCAGTGCAGTGCGCTTCGCAGCCACCCCGGAGATATGTGAACCGGCTCCATATTGAGCCTGTCACATTCTCCTGCTATGCGAACTAGATGTGTGGAAACGCACATCTAATTCGCATAGGTGTGAACCCGGGCTTACAGTTGATAAACTAATCTTAATGCCCCGCAACCACACTGCATCTGCCTGCCAAAGCGTTTGTGAAGTGTTACCATAGACTTGAATGGAAGGCGTTGAATGGCTTCAAGCGCCTCCTGACTCGACATGAGGCTTTAATTTTGAAGCGTTGCTAGCGCTTCATGTTTTGATAGTGTAAACAGCACTATGTGCTGTCCATTGTATCATTTGCATAGGCGTTTGAGGGGCATTTTTAATTCCTCTTAAACGCCTGCTTCTAATGTCAGTGTGAACTTAGCCTTACTGTCTAGCGAAAGGAGAAGTGAGGCAGTTCCAAGACAGCCATGCTGCACCACCAGAGAATACCACAATCGTCTTGCCCTGAAGAAGGGGGAGTCTTTGTTCCCCCCTGAAACGCGTTGGTTTTATCATGCTCTACTGTTCCTAATAAAAACGACCAGTCACCTTTTATTTACTTCTGATTGGATACCGGGCACTCATTTTACCTATCCTTACAAGTTCATCCGGAAACGACCTTAAGGCCCCTTTCACACTGGGGCGGTGGGGGAATCGGCGGTAAAACAGCGCTATTTTTAGCGCTGCTTTACCGTTGTTTTTGCGGCGGTATTTGGCCGCTAGCGGTGCGGTTTTAACCCCCGCTGGCGGCCGAAAAAGGGTTAAAACTGCTTGCATAGCGCAGGTATTGCCGCGATATAGCCGCGCTGCCCCATTGATTTCAATGGGCAGGATCGGTTTAGGAGCGGTGAATACACCGCTCCTTCACCGCTCCAAAGATGCGTGAGTTTTTTTGCCAGCGCACCGCTTCAGTGTGAAAGCCCTCAGGCTTTCACACTGAAGAAACAGTAGAGGCAGTTTTAGGTCGGTTTGCAGGCGCTATTTTTAGCGCAATAACGCCTGCAAACCGCCCCAGTGTGAAAGGGCTCTAAGGCCGTGCCCAGAGGTAGCAGCCCAAGCCCTCAATAGGGGCCCAATGCCACATTTCTGCCAAGGTGGGCTGGATTCACAGAGAACGAACCTTCCCAACACGCCCCACCATCGCTCACTCAGACCCTCAACCGAGCAAGTCAGTCCAGCGTGGTCTTCACCTCTAAGAGCAACCTTGACTCAGAGGAAGTGGGTTAAGTGATACTGAACATCACACTGAGGACATCTAGCAGCAGAAAAAAGTACTGCAAGGGAAGGCTCTGGATTGAAGCTGAATATTGCAGCAAAACTGTTTTTTTTATTATTTTATTTTTTTAATGAGTTATTTTTATCTTTTTTTTTTTGGCTGGAGTTTTGCTTTAAAAAACAACTAATGTTTATCCTGAGCTGCTGTGAAAATCTGTTTAGTATCAGTTTGTGGTCAAAACATTAAACATTTTTTTTTAAATTGCTCTTGACACCCACACCTGTAACCGTAGGTTACCAGTCTGACAGGTTCTGCGTTTTTATGAGGGAACTGTGGCTGCAACCATCACACAATGCACAAAGAGTGTGAAAAGTGAAGGCAGCGTAGAGATGTTCCCGTAACTGTGAGCTGATGAATTCCTGACAGCGAGTTATTTCAGGTGAAGTGAAATGCTGGCTTTTGTTTCATCCCGATCGTCATGGATCCCCCTCACCCCCCCCCCCCCCACACACACTTTGAAGTGCTCTCATCTTGTGTGCTGCTTTCTATCCAGCACTTGCAGCATGTAAAATCGTGAGCTTTGCAGAAACTGGCTTTTGAACTAGAGAGGCTTTCCGTATCAAGGCAGCTTTAGGGGAACTTACAAAGCTTCTTTCCCGGGGAAAAGATCATTTCTGGGACTGGGTAATGCTAAAATTTGGAGCAATTATGTTAACGGGAGTGAAACACCTTCCTCCTCCCAGATAACATGCTGTATTACTGTGCTGTTAAAGTAGAGCTCCGGGCATTAGGGCCTGGTTCACACCTATGCAGGTTAAATGTAGAAGGAGGGATTGGGATTTTTAAGGTGCAGATTAATTTGAAAAATAATAACTATAATATTTAAGATTTTTTTTTATTTTATAAAAAATAAAAAATTGTTAAAACACAATTGGTGAGTACGGATCAACAAGGTTTTATGGATACATACATATAGGTCAAATCAATAAAAGGTCACAGGTGTTTATCTGCGTCCAGAGAACCATTGATAAGACTGGCATTTAGCGACAGCATGTGTGTGTGTCCCTGGGTTTTAGCTGCTGGAACCCAGGGACACGTGTATGCTGTTGCTAAATGCCAGTCTTATCAATAAGTATTGGCAGTTTTAGACAGCATTTGTCCCTTGGTATTGAGTCCACTGCAGAACTTTGTTTTCTCAGTCCTTGAATGCCCCCTATGGTCACCTTTAGCACATGGTTCTCTGGACGCAGATAGACACCTGTGACCCTTTAGTGATTTGACCAATATTTCAAGAGACCAAGAAGGCCTGTACCTCTAGTTGGACAGGATCCCTTGAAGAAGCCCAATATATGGGTGAAACATGTTGGGAACTCCATCTTATAATGCTGTATCCATAAAACCTTGTTGATCTGTACCCGCCAATTGTTGTGTTTTAACAATTTTTTATTTTTTCTAAAATAAAAACATTTCTTACATATTATACTTGTTACTATTTTTCAAATTAATCTGCACCTTAAAAATCCCAATCCCTCCTCCTACATTTAACTAATTAAGGGATGTGGTGCTATTATCAAGTTGACTTGTCCGTGATCAAAAAACTCTTCTTTCACCTACGCAGGTTGCAGTTTGCATATTCCAGGTGCATTTTGCATTTTTCAATACACATTTTCGATCCATTGAAGTCTATGAAACCAAAAACCAGAAAAAAAGTCCCTGGCCCTTTTCATAAAATGCACAGATGTGAACGTGACCCATTGGAAACCTTGTTGAATGGACTGTAGTGTGTTTCTGCAAAACTGAAAACGCACTAAAAAATGCATAGGTGTGAACCAGGCCTTAGTCTCTCACCTCCTGAAGCCCTTCCAGGTATTTTCTGAACAACCAGGCATTTTTTATTTTTGTTTTAAATAAGCAGTCCCAGACGTCTTCTAGCTGGTCCGGTGAGGCTAAGGTAGTTCTAGTTTTCTTCAGGTTGGGTGTGTAGACAGGGCTAAGCTGATGATGGTACAATTTTGCATTCCTGGGTACCACTAACCAGTAAATGACAAAGCATACATCATCTTCCGTATTCAGCAGTGGCGGCTGACGGTACTTTCCCCCACGGGCATCTTAAAGTGTTACTAAACCCACAACAGTAAAATCAGTCTGTATATGCAGTAAAGCATTATTGTTATACTCGCTGTGGAACCTAAGGGGTTAATCCCTCTGCATTGTATTTGATCCTGCCTTCTCTGATACTCCCCTTCTTGCATTACCCCAAAACATGTCCGGATAAGACAGAGTAAATGGAGTCAGACTGCACATGCTCAGTTTGGTGTGTGTTGCTAGAGAGGTTTTTTTTTTTTTTTCTTGGGAGAGTGCATGTGATCAGCACAGGGCCATCAGTGCTGTCCAGACAGAGGGTCAGGGGTCCTGCATCCTGATAGGACAGCTCAGCTCAGTGCAGTATGAAAACTCCTCCTGCAAGCTTTAACCAGGCACTGATATAAATCACAATACTGCTATATACTGCTGATGAGAAAATGTATTTAGCAGTTTATATTTACTAAAATGATTGCATTTCCATGTTCTGTGTACTGTGGGAGACCAGATATAGTGAATGCAGGGTCCGGTTTGTGTACACTAGCAGCTCCTTTTGCCAAAGCTCCTAAACTCAACTCTATTATGTGTCCATGTACACATTGGCTTTTAGCAGAGTTTAGGAGCATTTAGGGGAGGTTAAAATTCCCTTTCTTGAATGCGGAAGAATCGGGATAGGAACGTTGTGGCTGCCAGCTGTGGGAAAACGCAAACACGCTGCATAATTGCGGTAAAACCACGGTTTGCATTTTCTCGTCTATGTCAGGGTAGGCTAGTGTACATGTAGTATAGTCCTGGCCTATTTAAGTCGTCCTCAGGCATCAGGACGCCTAGACATTTCTCCAGCTGGGGAAATGCCAGTTGTTTGCAGTATCTCTCCATCAATGACGGGGGGCCCCACCTAGCCCTACAGGAGTCCGCTAAATGACTCTCTCCTCTCTTCTGTAAAGTTCCCACCAGACTGACTCGCTCTCCAGCCCAACCCACTATTTTTAACTTGAGGAAGGGTGTCATCCAGTGGCCACACTAGAAACTGGTCTAACACCCCCTTACAGGCATGCATTCTTCCAGGACTGAGTGGAATTCACAAAGTGTGCTGCTCAGATCTGGAGCACTGTAAGCCCAACCTATGTGATGATGCACCCCCTAAGGCAGGGGTAGGCAACCTGGGGCCCTCCAGCTGTTGCAGAACTACAAGTCCCATCATGCCTCTGTGAGTAATTGTAACTGCCTGCCTTGCAATGCCTTATGGGAAATGTAGTTCCACAACAGCTGGAAGGCCCCAGGTTGCCTACCCCTGCCCTAAGGGACGTGTACACGACAGACTGGGCTTCCAGAAAATGGGCAGAATAATATGGCTGCTGCTCTGCCTGGTTATGTCTACAATGAAATAACTGCCAAATGTCCCTGGTTTTCTAAAGGTTATCTTAGGTTTTGGAGCGTTGTACATTACAGCTCAGACTGGGAGAGGGAGAAGCAACAGAAATATTATTTAAAAAAATGAAATAAAAAAATGTTTACATTAATGTGAACCTGCTCCCAGGCCTGATTCACACCTATGCAGGTTGCAGTTTGTGTATTGCAGGTGCATTTTGCGTTTTCCAATACACGTTTTTGATCCATTAAAGTCTATGGAACCAAAAACTTGAAAAAAGTCCCTGGCCCTTTCCATAAAATGATAAATGATGTGAACTACATCCATAGGAAACCATGTTAAATGGACTGTAGTGTGTTTCTGCAAAACTGAAAATGCACTAAAAAATGCATAGGTGTGAACCAGGCCTAAGTGCATTTTAAACATTGCTTTATCTGGTGATCCTGGAACACATCTGCTCGTGCATACAGAAAGATTGATGAAACAACTGCAATATTAAGACATTTTCTATTGGATTCAGTGTCCAATCAGATTCAGACCTCACACAGCGATTTCTTCAGAGTAACAAAAGGTAGAAATCTGCAACAAAGTTTTTTTTAAATCCCTGCAATGTACATTTATCACCAAAAACATTTTTTCTCAACAAAAGTGGAGTTCCGCTTTAACCATAAAACACACAATGAAATCAGAGGATAACATTTTATATAAATAATATCAACATCAGTGAATAAAATCACCAATCAAGTGAAAAGATGAAGCCAAATGCGATATAAATCAAAGAATACTGTAATAGAAGTGAAAGTCCACTCCCAAAGGAGTGTTCTGGGCTCCACTGGGGGGGGGGGAGGGGGGGAGGCAATATAAACAATGCCACTCCCAAAGGAATACTTTAGGGCTCCACTTGGGGGTCAGTGTAGAGCTGCCTATTTCTGGGGGTTGTGATGACATTACTAGGCTCCGCACCAAAATGTTTCGTCACTTCCTGTATGCCACCGCCCAGAAGTAGCTGCTGGACACAATAGAATAAATGTTGTCTTGCAATTGTTGTATAGAGTTTTTTAAAGTGGTATTAAACTCTCCTATATTTTTTTAGGGTCTCTTCTGTGATAAAAACCCAACCTGTCAGCGGGTTTTTAAAATTTGACTTTAATACCACTTTAGTTGCTGTTTAAAAAATGGCTGAAAGTGAAACCCAGTTCTCCGCTTTATGATCCACATATATTGTCCACAGAATAAGTCCATGTAACTCTACCACTACTGTGATCTCATCAATCCCTAAAAGACTTCTTCTCAAGTTCTGACCCCCCCCCCCCACCCTTGTTATTGTGGCTAACTCCATACTGACATCCATTGTTCTAAGATAAATTTTGGCTGCTGATAAAATGAATTTAGATGGGATTCATTTGCTGGACTTAGATCTTCGGGGAAATACAAACAAGGGAGCTTGCTGTCACAGGATAGCTTTTAATCACTTGTTTTTTAGATGTTCCTCACTTCCTCTTCCTGCTTTTAGCATGTGGAAGATCCAAAGGCTTGGAAAAAATGGTTTCCTTAAAGGCCGACTCATTTATGGATGAAAACAGGAACCACTGTGAGTCATGAGTTCCAAATTAACAAATGAGTTTAGCTGGTTGGGCTGAAGGACAATGAGGAATTGTCAACGGAAGAAATAGGATGTGTTGGTGTCACTTGTTCTTACAGAGGTATTGTTGTTTACCCAGAATTATCTAATCCCCTCTTAAATCTCTTGAAAGCCGAAAGATGAGGATGCACTTTAGTTTACGATTCAGGTTTAAAGCTGACGTTATTTTAAAGTGGTATTAAATCCAAAAACAAAAATATTGCATCCTACAAATTCTTAGAATGGCTGCATTAGTCTTCTGTTTTTAAGAGTTTTTTTTCCTTTTAATTTCACTTGGTAACTTGGCCGGTACTGTAAGTCTGTGATTTTTCAACAGACCAAGCTGGCCAACAAAAGTGGCAGTTAGAGGGTTAAGGAAAACTATTTAACACTGACAGAGGTGCCCACAATCGCCAGCTGTTTTTCATTTATGTCAATTTTAACCTTTATCCAAATAGGCTAAAAAAAACTGTACCGTCAACTGCTTAAAATGTCTTAGCTGGAGTTCAGCTTTAATTAGTCACATCCATCTCAATCTGCTAGTGCTTCTAACACTACCTTCCCCCAGACTGATAATTCTTCTGTCCAAAGGTGTCTCTATTGCTCCTCTATCTGGAGTGGAGATACCTTAGGACAAGAAGTTGTTACTGGCCACGGTACAGCATGCAATGAAAGCACACTGCTCAATCAAGCGAGTGTGTGCAATGATGTTAGCACCAAAGCTGTGCCCCTACGTTTTTCATCAGAGCTATTCCCTGAGGATGTCTCTGCTGACAAAACGTGTAGGGGTGGAGCTTTGGTGCTGATAGAAAGCCGTGCTTTTCATTACATGCTTTATACTGGTGATCCCTTGTGAGTAAATTTTTAACCTAATAAAGTATATATTTAGGAGGTAATGCACTATAGCAGGTGTGTCCAACTGCTGGCCCGCGGAACCCTCTGATGTCGCCTGCAACCTCCTGCTCTTGGATGGCGGGTCGGCATGCCCAGATCCCGGATTCCCGACCCACCATCTCAGAGCATCAGTGTTGAGAATGGAGCTGGTGGTAGAGGAAGCATGCGGCTGCAGTAGAGAGCAGAGACGATACTTCTTGTATAGCGTCAGCTCCTGTCACAAGCAGAGTGATATCAAATGCACTCTTGCCTGGGACAGCAACAGTAGGCGATACCTGTAGCAAGGGAGATTCCTGAAGTGAAAATTGTGTTTAAAGTTCAGTTTTTTGTTCTTAAAATTACATAGCAATGGGCATATCTTTTATAGTTCTGCACAGGTTACTCCGGACTGCTTTCAACATGATCCACAAGTGCAGAGCAGTGCACCTGGGGGTTACCTGCACTGAGCCATAGACTTCTGTTATTACCTGCACTGAGCCATAGACTTCTGTTATTACCTGCACTGAGCCATAGACCTCTGTTATTACCTGCACTGAGTCATAGACCTCTGTTATTACCTGCACTGAGCCATAGACCTCTGTTATTACCCGCACTGAGTCATAGACCTCTGTTATTACCTGCACTAAGCCATAGACCTCTGTTATTACCTGCACTGAGCCATAGACCTCTGTTATTACCTGCACTGAGTCATAGACCTCTGTTATTCCCTGCACTGAGCCATAGACCTCTGTTATTACATGCACTGAGCCATAGACTTCTGTTATTACCTGCACTAAGCCATAGACCTCTGTTATTCCCTGCACTGAGTCATAGACCTCTGTTATTACCTGCACTGAGTCATAGACCTCTGTTATTACCTGCACTGAGCCATAGACCTCTGTTATTACCTGCACTGAGCCATAGACCTCTGTTATTACCTGCACTGAGCCATAGACCTCTGTTATTACCCGCACTGAGTCATAGACCTCTGTTATTACCTGCACTGAGTCATAGACCTCTGTTATTACCTGCACTGAGTCATAGACCTCTGTTATTACCTGCACTGAGTCATAGACCTCTGTTATTACCTGCACTGAGCCATAGACCTCTGTTATTACCTGCACTGAGTCATAGACCTCTGTTATTACCTGCACTAAGTCATAGACCTCTGTTATTACCCGCACTGAGCCATAGACTTCTGTTATTACCCGCACTAAGCCATAGACCTCTGTTATTACCTGCACTGAGTCATAGACCTCTGTTATTACCTGCACTAAGTCATAGACCTCTGTTATTACCTGCACTGAGCCATAGACTATCCCTCTTGGTTTGGCATCCCTGCACTATAGTCTCTCCCTCTTGGTTGGGCATCCCTGCACTATAGTCTCTTCCTTTTGTTCTTATGGTGACTGAAACAATATTTTGGAGCCATCACTGGTGGGAGCCTACTGCTGCCTTGAGGCATTTAAAATCTGAAGCCATTGCTCTTGTTCTTGAGGTTGTAGAGCTGAGGAATTCACAGTTCCTACTGTAAAGTTACCCGGCTGTTGGGCTTTGTCCTTTATCCAGCCGTTGCTTTCCTATATCATGGCATTGTTGGCCTGTCAATTTTCGGGGTCAATCTTTCCAGTAAGCAGGTGGAGTTTGTCTGTGGTGAAGGAGCACTGGATCTGCATCATGGATTGCTGGCACTTGTAGTTCACATATTTGTAAGGACTGCTCACAATATTCATTTGTGTTTATATGTTGATTATTATTATTACACTTTGTGTATTACACTTTTGTGTTTGAGCACTTCTATTTCTGAATGGTGTCACTTATTTGTCATAAGTTGTTTGGCATGATTTAAAGAACAGCACGTCCATTTTTTTTTAAATGACAGAATGTAGAATGTTGGAGCATATTTTCATGAGATTTGGGATCCTCCGTTTTCCTGGGATATTATTGTGAGGTCCATTGATGTTAGTGACACCTACAGGAAGCAGCTAGAACTTAGATAGTGAGACAAATATTTTAGTTTTTTTTTTTTATAGGGTTCTATTTTTTAAGCAATGTTCTGCTTTTTCACTCGACCAACGTTCTGGTTCACGGAAAGACTTTAAACAAATCTGCATATTATAGAGCGGTGTACAATGCACAGTCTTTGTTCAAGAGTGATCCTCCTGACTACTCAACTGAACCCTGCTATTTTTTTTTTCCAGAAGTATAGCAATTATGGAACTCTGAAAAAAATCTTCCATTATAAATGTTTAATGAAAGGCAAAGTGTTCACTGATGAAGTTCTGAAAAAACAAATAGATCCTTTGTGTTCACAAGTTAATGAGTTATTTAATGAGTTGTGCAATCAATGTCACAGAACCAGCTCTTAATGATGACACCCACTGAGTCGTGTTGTCATTTTTTATTTTACTAGTTAACAAAACATCTTATATTTTTCATGTTCCAGGAAAAAAAAAATATATATGATGGCTTTATTCTTAACTCTAGGCAATTTTTAAATTTTTTTTATTTTTACATTTTGGATAGCGTAAGGAAACATTGTTTCAAGTTTATTCTTTGTCATTACCAATTCTGTTGTGTCACAAATGTACTAAAGAGACTAAAATATAGTCCAAGAACGATGGTCTTGGGAACACCTACATTTTCTATTTTGAGATATGTTTACATGCTCTTGATATAATAGAGGGATATTAAAGTAATGTGGCTATTTTTTATTTTGAATTTTTTTTTTTTTTTATTTTAAATGTTTTTTTAAGCAGGCATTTTTTGGTTGGCTACCAGAGCACAGACTTTTTTGTAATTTAATATTTATAAACTTGGCATTACCTTTTCAATTTATGATCAAGGTGCCTGAAGATTTCTATATAACTGCCTCCCGTATTATTTGAAGTCAAGTTGTCTGGTACAGTCTACACATCTATTTTTCTTTTTGTAATTTTCTTCAAAGACGTTAGTACGGCTAGAAAACCCCCCCCCCCCCCCCCATTTAGAAAAGGTTTTTAAAGTGTATCTATACCCAATAATATTTTTTAAATTATTTTTATATTTTTATTTTCAGCTTACCAGTCCTAAAATGTGGAGGATGCATTCGTTTTCTTTTCCAGGGTTTTGTTTCCTTCGTTTTCGCCTGGGGTTACTACTAGTGACACACTTCTTGCCGTAGGGTGACAACGCTTACTCACTGTGCTGTGTATGTGGAGGAGCAACATTGTCATCCCATGACAGGAAGTGCGCTAAGACTACAGAACACCTCCCCCTCATATCCATAACATGGGTGGGTGTTCTGTAGTTAATAGTAGATGAGAGCGGAGCAGGGCTAATAACACTGCTAAATGAGAATAGTGCTGCAGGGTCAGAGTGCACAGCAAATTGTCAGCTCTCAAGATTTCTGGCAGGATCAACAGCTTTTTTTTTTTTTTGCACTTATTGAACAGATATAGCAACATTTCAATGGAATTTTTATTGAGGCCAAACGAGATTAAATAAGAAAAGTTTATTGTTAAGGGTAATATGAATTGTAAATGCTATGTGGGTGTTAATCTTTATCTGTCTAGGTTTAGAGTGTGGAAGGTAGTAAAGCCTTTGTCAGGTTTTTATTGCCCTAAAGTTAAACCCCAACTCGGGGCAATTTTTTTTTCTCCCATTCACTGTGGCTTTGCCCACACTGCATGGGTTAACTGCTTGTTTGTCTGTGGTTAACACAAAGCCTATACTCACTCGATCCTTCGATCATCCAGAAAATGGTGCTCCCCCACATCCAGCTGTGGACTGTTCCTTACATCTTCACGTCCTGAGCCCATCTATGGGTGTGATGACATCAGGAACAGTCCACAGTACATGACCGCTAGACCAGGGGGGGGGGGGGGATTGGGGTAGCAGGGACTGGGCTTTCACTGGGAGGTTTGGAGTATTAGGTGAGGACTGGCAGTTGGACTGGTGCCCCCCTCTGTAAACATGAATGCCACGCACTTTTATTTTCATGTATTGAAGTTTATTATAAATTCAAATGCCTTTATATCCAGAGTTTCCAATTTAGTTGATATTTTTTTTCCACTGAAGCAAACTTCTTGTCCTGTCGCAAATGTCGCTTTATGACATATCACAAATGACATACCTCCAGAGATCCAGTCTGTATGGACAAGATGACAGCTTGTTTATTCAGCAAGATCCACAGGCAGTGTCGACTCACTAATAAGACTCAGCAGTGGAATCCAAACTAGTTATTCCTGCTTAGTACATTATAGAGGTCTGGTTTTTTTTGCAGGTGGAAAGACATTGTTGTTTTCTATTTTGCTGGATGTGCCAAATGTGGCATTGGAGGGGGGAAGGGTCAACCTTGTTAAAATGTCCGTACTGCCTAAATTTCTGTACATTTTTAGACAAACCCCGATTCATATTCCGAACGCGTTTTTTAACAAATTGGACAGCTTAATTGTCTCATTTATATGGAATAGTAGCATTCCTAGAATAGCCAAATCTACTCTGCAACTACCTATCACATTGGGTGCCTTGCCCTACCCTGCTTTATCAAATATTATTGGGCTGCTGTCCTTGTCACAGTCCAATGGTGGATGTCAGAGGAGGAGGCCAATCCTGCATCCACCCTGGAGACGGTGCTGCTTGGATCCTATTCTGAACTGCGAAATCTGATCCACCATAGGCCCCGATCCAACCCAAATATAACTCCCTCGATGCGGACCACACTTAGGGTTTGGGAAGTTGTTAGGGCCAGGGTGCAGAAGCCTAATGGCTGGTCCCCCGCACTCCACTGTGGGGGAACCCGCAATTACCGCATTTCCCATCTGTTCTGGAACTTGTGCTGTGGGCCTGCTTTGAAATTAAGACGTTGGCAGATATTGTATCTCCTGATGGCTTACTTGCGTTTGATGACTTAAAAAGACAACTGCGGTTACCTAATCACATGTTTTTTAGGTAGCTACAGCTCATTCATGCTTTCCGGTCCCAATTCCCTCAATCCATTGCGATAGAGATCACGGGTATCGAACGTTTACTGAGTGCAATGGAGGTAGCTAAACCTTTATCCACTCTCTACTCTGTCCTAGCCGGGCTGGATACCTCCAAGGTTTGGGGGAAAGATGCACAGAGGCGCCACTCTAAGTACAGTATGTTAATCAATTTTTTCCTTGTCAAAAGAAGTTTATTGAGTATACAATGTTATAAAGATACATAAAGTAAGTTTACAAGGATCTATAAAGTAAGCTCATTGTTTTACAGTAGGGTTTATATAGGTAAATATTATGAAAAATTTCAAATATTAAACATTGGGTTCACGTAAACCTAAATTAAAGATGTATATCATTTCCTTAGTTACTTTTGTAGGTATTTAAATGATTTATACCTACTATACATATTGTTTACAAGTAGAGTGTATATAGGTCAAATAAATTCTGATAATGAGCTTTAATCGTAAGGTGGAGAAAAGGAAAGAGAAAGAAGAAAAAGGGTTGAAAGGTAGAGGTATGGTCCACAAGGTTGTCCCGCTCGTCAGTTTATTATTCTTTTTAGTTCTCTTTGAAGCCTTAGAAGTTAATCAATTTTTAATGAGCAAATGGTGCATACTCACAAGAGTAGGATAAAAATAGGCATGTCAAGTATGAGAGAACAACCATCCGGGAGGAAGGCCATCCCTGGCTGTACGCTGGTAGAGTGGAGCGGGATGCGCCGGTGGTTACCAACGTTTCCTGGACCTCGAGCACACAGGAAGCCAGGGGATGACGACACTTCCGTTTGGGGCGGTGGACCAATAGACGACGCCTTTGCGGAGCATGCACTCCTTCTTCAGGCCGCTGGTGTAAGCGCCAACTTTTGTTTCTGTGTGTACCTCCAAGGTTTCTCAGCTGTTCTCGGTGTGGCAGGCAGATATACCCACATTGGCCGATGACTGGGAAGAGGGCATCCAGCAATACCTCTCTCTGGCGATCTCTGCCAGGGACAGATTCACCCAAATTAAGTTTCTGCACAGGGCATATCTCTCCCCAAAACGATTAGCTAAAATCTACCCCGATAGAAGTGCGGTTTGTCTTAAATGTGCCTCGGAGGAGGGCTCTTTTTTCCATGTTGTCTGGTCCTGCCAACACATACAAACTTTTTGGAGGGGAGTAGTCAGTGTTGATAATTCTGTAAGTAAACTAAGAGTACCTTGTGACCCGATACCACTATTACTTGGTATAGTCGACACATTGGAAGCCCCCCAATCCAAAAAAACTATTTGTATTCTACACAGCCTTCTATGTCAGGAAGGCAATCTTTCTACAATGGAAGGGACCCTCCCCTCCGACGATACATTAGTGGAGAGCCTCGGTAAACGCGGCCCTACCTCTGTACAAGCTGACCTATCAGGGACGCAATTGCCCGAAAAAGTTTGAGAGGATCTGGGTGGCATGAGTTCGTGAGAAGTGGCTGACTCTGGAGTAGGGGTTGGAACCAGGAGACCAGTACTCCTGCGATATGCTGATTATTATTCAACTATATACATGTGCCCCTTGGGACATCATCTACCAAATGTACACGCAGTCTTCTCCTCCTGTTCTTCTGCAGATGCCCCCCCCCACCCCCAACTTTCTTTTTCTGTACTTGTCGGCACCAATCTGGGTACATATTACCTTTAGTGAAGATAGGGATCCTTCTACTCTCTGCATTTCATATCCATTCTATGTTTTTATTTACATACCTGATTCCTTACCTGAGTATCCGCTTGCCGACCAGCCGCCGCAGTTGTACTGCGGCAACATGGCTCGGCTGTGCGAATCACCGCCGTGTTACATCGGTAACATATTAGGCCACTAGGGGGCGCGTGCGCACCGCCTGCTCGCCCACGGATCCGATGCCAGTGCCCGGCAGTCGCGATCACCGCCGGGCTCCCGCAATCGCTTGGGGCACACCGAGAACTAGGATCTGTGTGTATGTGTGTAAACACACAGTTTCCGGTTCTCTGAGGGGAGAACAGACAGATCGTCTGTTCATACGATTTGTCATCTCCCCTACACTGTCCACTCCCCCCTTCAGTTAGAACACACACTAGGACACACTTAACCCCTTCACTGCCTCCTAGAGGTTAACCCCTTCACTGCCAGTGACATTTTTACAGTAATCAATGCATTTTCATAGCACTGATCGCTGTACAAAATGACAATGGTCCCAAAAATGTGTCAAAATTGTCCGACGTGTGCGCCATAATGTCGCAGTCCCGATAAAAATCACAGTTTGCCGCCATTACTAGTAAAAAAAAAAATTATAATAAAAATGCCATAAAACTATTCCCTATTTTGTAGACACTATAACGTTTGTGCAAACCAATCAATATATGCTTATTGTGATTTTTTTTTTTTTTTTTTTCAAAATTGTCGCTCTTTTTTTGTTTATAGCGCAAAAAATAAAAACCACAGAGGTGATCAAATATCACTAAAAGAAAGCTCTATTTGTGGGAAAAAAAGGACGTCAATTTTGTTTGGGTGCAACGTCGCACTTTTTGACCGCAAAAAGTGCTCTGGTCAGGAAGGGGGTAAAATCTTCCGGGGAAGCAGCCTTAGGGTACTCAGGACAGTGATAATGTAAGAAGAGGAAAAGCCCATATAATCCAATCAGATACATTTTTATTTTGGAGACTATTCATTTCTATTGCTCTTCCCTTTTGCCTTTACAAATGTTCTTCATTAAACAAATGCCTGCTGTTTCAGTAGTAATGAAAAGTATATTTACTGTAGGGTCACATGAACCAGAGTAAATTTTGTTGGCAGAAAATTGATGCAAGTATAAATTGTGACTAGTGCTGCCCACCCACATATAATTTGTGAAATCATAAATACTATCCCTGTGATCCATTACTGAGCTGCATCTAGATTGTTGGTTTACAAAAGTGGTCAGGAGAAGCAGGAGATGAAGGTCAATGTTTGCTCAAAAGTGTATATTAATTTTCAGTGAGCACTGACTGCTAAATTGGTCTCCAGCTTCCTCTGTCATTTGTAGACTCCAGACATACTGTCTCCCTACAGAAGTTCGTTTTTTTAATGAAATTTGGGTAGCACTAAGAATTTAGGTAGGAGGGTCTAGCCCAGTGATGGCAAACCTTGGCACCCCAGATGTTTTGAAACTGCATTTCCCATGATGCTCACTTATACTGCAGAGTGCATGAGCATCATGGGAAATGTAGTTCCAAAACATGTGGAGTGCCAAGGTTCACCATCACTGGTCTAGCCATTCCCAAGAACTATGAAGAGCCAGTATATGACACAATTTGCCAAAAACCTTCGGGCCCCCTTCACACACATGCACTGCAATACCACATAATGTGTGGTTTGTTAAGGCAGCCGATTTGTTTTGATTGGTCTGGTAATGCTCATAATTCAGGACAAATCATGTTTTTTTTTTTTTTTTAATACCCTGCACCACAATGCCCAGATGGTTCTGTACTGCAGAGGAGCATCAAGGTAGAGTAAGGAGACTATCCGGGGTTCCAGAAATGCTGTTGCCTTGCCCTGCATGATCTCTTTAACCCCTTTGCCGTTACATGTTCCCTGGAAAAAAGTGCATAAAAAAGTTGCTTTTTTTTAACGTGTGTGAAAATATCCATTTTGGATCTAAAAATAATGACTTCAAAGTCCTGCTAGATCACTTTAGGCTGGCCCCTTCTGCAGGTATAGCTATGTAAAACAATAAAAATAATTGCCTATACTGATTAGAATCCAGTAATAAACTGTCTCGCCCTACTCTGCATATGCTGACATGCTCTATATTTTTTGGGACTGTGCCGAATTTGTAGAGGCCAATCTGCTGACAGCCTAAAGAATTAGTCTAGGTTCACATTTATGAAGCCGCTCTTTTGCGTTTTTTGGGCACGTATAGCAGTGCGTTTTGCCCAAAAGCACCTTTCCCCCTTGTTGATGGGGACAAGGGCCTCTTCCCGACAACCCTGGGCTGTGGTTGTTGGGGTCTGCGGGGGCTTATCGTAATCTGGAAGCCCCCGGATCCCATCCCCCTCCCTATGTGAATGGGTATCGGGTACATCGTACCCCTACTCATGCACCCCAAAAAGCAGTGACATTTTTTTAAAAACAAGCCGGTTTTTGACAAGTCCTTTATTAAAAAAGAAGCCCCGAGCTGTCTTCTCCTTTTGCTATCTTCTCCCGGAGCTGCCTTCTCCTTCTGCTGTCTTCTCCCCAAGCTGTCCTCTTCCTCACCGCCGGTTACCCATTAAAATCAAAAAAAGACTGCCTCCCTCTGTTTTGTTGTCGCCCGCTGTCTGGTATCTCTTATATAGCCATGGGGCGTGGCCAATCCAATGAAGTCATTCGGAGAGCCCGCCCCTTGTGCTGGCAATTTTTTACATTTAACTGTCAGCGGGGAACCTGCTGACAGCTGATGACTCATCGGTTGTTAAGGACGCGGTGGCCGGCTTCCCGGCCCCTTCCTTATCAACCAGCTATATACAGTGTTTAAAGAGAAAAATAAAAACCGCAAAACACATCAAAAATCGCATCACAAACACAACACTTGCGCTTCTGGTGCAATTCCATTGAAAACTATTACACGCAAAACGCAGAAAAAAAGTACCCAACCCTTTCCAAAAACACAATAGATGTGAACGTGTACCATAGGAAACCATGTTTAATAGACTATAGTGCATTTCTGCAGACTGCAAAACACACAAAAATAATGCATAGGTGTGAACCTAGGGTTAAAGAGAAGCTCTAGTCTCCTCCCCCAAAAATGAAAAGTCAGCAGCTATGAATACTGTATTCAAAAAATAAAGAGTAGCGCTATATAAATATTCAATTACAACATAAAAATATAATGCACCAATGATTACAAAAATCAAATAAAAGCAAATGGCAAAAGTCCAATAAAATTTAGTAATAAACCAGTGAAAGTAAATAACAAAAACTGTGAATCATAAATTGAAAAAGAAATTGATTGAAATAAAGTCCTCCTCATATGTGACCAGAGTATCCAGACAATTGAATGTAGCCACCATCCATCACCAAAATGTGATGTCTACTCTTGACTAAAACACCAGCACCTGTATATGGTAAAAATGCCCACTTATCAGCTATATGGGACCTTCTATAACGGAAGGTCAGCAGCACTTGTGGCTACACACCCAGCCAGGGCCTTTCAATACCGTTCTTATGGATTCCCCTCAGAGCCAAAGGTGCAGGTCATCCAGATATTACCTCCATGATTTTGTCCCAAAAATATACAAAAATGCTTCACATAGTGTAAAATCTTAAGGTATACTTCATTAAAAAAGGTAAGGTTGCACTAACATCAATACAGTGGTTAAAACGCCTTACTAGGAATATTGCTGGCTGCCAAAGCACGAGTAACCCACACTTCCCGGATCCGAAGAATGCAATGACGTCTGACCGTTAATATAAGGACACTTTCCTGTTCAGGAATCCAGCTCTTTCCTCACCGGAGCTGATTCCCAGTCAGCTTTGGGTCCAGGCGCCGGCATTAAAGACTCCCCCCCCCCCCCCCCCACTACGCATGTGAGAGCTGCAGTCTTCTGGGATCTGTGATGTGTCCCAGAAGGCTACAGGGAAAAAGGAGGTGCCGAACTTCCGCTTGGATTGCCGTGGCGATCCAACTGGAGGTGGGAGCGGGTACCTGTCAAAACCAGGTACCTGCTCCCCCCCACCCTAAAAAGTGCCAGTCGTTAAAGCTGATGGGGGGAGGATGTAAACAAGTGGAACTTGCCTTTTGGGCTTTAATCCCTCTCAGAACTCTGGGCTTCAGTAAAATGGCAGGCATCGGCAAGAAGAAACAGGAACAATGCTGGAGGCAATTTAAAGCACACACTAATTTTGGTTGCTTAATTAGTGTGGAATGTATGTTCCTTGCTAAAGAACATTATTTTTTTATCAAGTTGTTATGGGTAAAGTTCTGTGTTAAAGGAGAAGTAGGACCAAAGCTTTTTCGGCCCTGTTTCTTCTAGGGATCACTTAGTTGTGCACTCCTGTGACCTGTATTCATTCGACAGTGAGCTAAAAGGGCTGAAGCAAGGGGGGGCTGGTAAGACAAACCTTTTCTATTTGCTCCCCTACTCCTATGTTCACTTTCCAGGAGGGGGGTCCTCACCCATGTGTAATCTCCAATCCAACATTGGCATACCCAACATAGGCTAAGATTTTGCTGTGACCTTTAATGGCCAATGGGTGGACAAGACAGCTAGGAAGCACATAGAAGGTAAGGCCCTCCTTATCTTAAAGCAATCCTGTTACTTTGCACTGAATAAGCCAAGCATGGGTTTTATTTATGGATTGAATTTGCCTTTGAAAAGTCCCACGCAGATTAGAAGTTGTTATGCTGTTTGGAGTGACTGCACCACAATACAGCAGTCATAAACCATGATAAGTCCATAACCATGTAATATATCTTAAGCTATTTTCATCTGCAGCCATAAATTGAGACTAGAGCTGCACGATTCTGGCCAAAATGAGAATCACTGTTTTTTTTTTGCTTATGATAAAGATCAAAATTCTCTCACAATTTTCATGGCGTAGCATCATCTTTAACATCGTCTTTAACATTATCTTTAACATTATGCAAAAAAATTGGGCTAACTTTACTGTTTAGTTTTTTAAATTCATTAAATTGTTTTTTTTTTTTTTTTTTTTTTTTTTTAAATTTTTAAATTGCGTTTGAAAGACTGCTGCGCAAAAACAATGTGACATAAAATATTGCAACAACCGCCATTTTATGCTCTAGGGTCTCTGCTAAAATATCTATCTATCTATCTATCTATATATATATATATATATATATATATATATAAATGTTTGGGGGTTCAAGTAATTTTCTAGAAAAAAATACTGATTTTAAGCAACAAGCGTCAGCAAAAAGTTTAGTCTTTAAGTGGTTAAACTGACCTCATTTACAGACGAAGTTCATTCCTTTGATCTAAAAGTACCAAGTGTTACAATGTTTCTCTTTATCTGCAGCTAAGAGCCCTTTCACACTGGGGCGGGCGTCGGTGTCGGCAGTAAAACTCCGGTATTATTAGCTGTGTTGTACCGTCTGTATTTGGGCGCCCGAGAAAGGGTTAAATACCACCGCAAAGCGCCTCTGCAGAGGCGCCTTGCCGGCGGTATAGCCGCGCCGTCCCATTGATTTCAATGGGCAGGAGCGGTAAAGGAGCGGTATACACTACAAAGATGCTGCTGGCAGGACTTTTTTTACCGCCCTGCCAGCGCATGGCTCCAGTGTGAAAGCAGCGGCACTTTTGGGTCGGTTTGCAGGCACTATTATTAGCGCAATAGCGCCTGCAAACCGCCCCAGTGTGAAAGGACCCTAAGCAATGTTGTGATAAACTTGGCAGGCTGACTGTTTTTTTTTTTTTGTCCGCTGTGAGCAGAGAACTCTCTGCACTGAATCGGGAAAATCATGTGTTTAAGATCGTAAGGAGGGTAGAATCGGGATATTGATTCTTTAACGATTAATCGTGCAGCGCTAATTAAGACCCAGTCAGTTATGTCTTATAGTTGATGGTTTACCGCTGAGGGTTAATAGGGCTTTTCCTTTGTGTGTTTGACCTGTTCCATCTCCTGTCCAGTAGTTTAGTAGTATATCAGGCCTGCATAGGTAGGTTTTGTCTATTTCTCATAGTCAGGCTTTAATTCCTATTGTCTTTCTTGACCAGCTATACACATGTACGTTAATGAAGCATTTGCTATGTCAAGGGAGAGCTGGCCAAATTTTCCTGGTAGCCATGTTGTCACAGTTTCCCATCATCAGTTGGCGATGGAATGCTCAGATATGTTCACCCTATGCAACTAATGTATTTTATGTGCTATTTATTTTTCACTTTCGTTTTCAACAGTTTATACTAAACAGCTATTCTATGTAACAGAATTTTGGCTTATGATTCAGTTTGCAGGACTATGAGGGACTGCAGGACCTTCTCGTATGATTTTCGACCCAGGGGGAGGACAGTGCTTGAACCATAGACCACACTATCCTATACTATATTTACAGACCTAGGCTCCACACCATTCAAAATATGAAATGCTGGCATCTAAAGGAATGCAGGTTGCGGGTTGGCTA